>CM034153.1:89194915-89593431 GCA_019776745.2 Taxus chinensis | reverse complement strand
AGAGCCTCAGACAACCTGCAATGCTCGCGTAGCCACCCATATCGGGACTTGAACCTGGGTGGTCGCTCTGATACCAAATGCAATAAACAGTTACACCAAAACCTCTAGGCGTTAGTGAATCCACACACCAAGATCATAACATATTACTTCCATGAGGGACTTGTTCAAAGTGGATTTATTGAAAGTATTGCTTGAAGTTATCAAATATTCACTTGTGTAAGGAATTAACTTATCATTCTTTGTTTGATATTCATTATCCAAATGGTGTTACTTGAGAACATAATGTTCCCCATGGAGTGGTGAATGTTATTTTGTGCTTATCTTCAATTTAACTTTTTATTTCTTATGTTAATTTTCCCAACAATATTACGTGCCGAGTTAAGTTTATTCCATATGTATGTACTCTTGCTACTTTTACTTAATTTATGTTATATGTTTTTTTTGTGTACCATAATCTCCACCACATGCAACCCTATTGCTAGAACATGATCTCAATGTTGGCCACCATTACTTCCTCATATGTTATCTATTGTAGATTATCAGATTTGTCTCATATGGGTTCACTTTTTTTTGAGTTGCACACTCAAATGATTTATCACACGCACCTCAAAAGAGGGGGCATTCATCGGGCTATATTCTACACCTATGGCTAATATAAATTGATCATAGAGTATAAAACTATAAATCTTATATGTACAGTGCAATGTGAATGCCGAATGGTATAAGTTATTTGGTTTATTGGGACACGTTAAAAATTGAAAGGTTATATCTGTATATTTAAAATTTGTTACAAATTCATACGTATACATTTGCAAATCTTATATGATAAGTGGTAGCCTTTTGTGGACAATTTTATTTGCACTAAACATGAATACATTTGCTGCCCCTTGAACAAGACTGCCTCTTTAGATACAAGTAATGTTGAGTAAAGTAGTAGTGGAGGTGTTATCTAAGTAGAGACTAGTATTTACGATGGGTTGTTTTGGTTAAGTGAAATTAGACTTGACTCCTCCTTTCGTCTTGCTCCAAGTGTAGATGCGTGCATAATTTTTGAGTACCTTTCATGTGGTTTGAAACAATCGGGGACTGTGAGAATCTCGGGAGGATCGTGTAGATGTAAATCACTCAGAATGATTGTACATGACCATGCCTATTTTTAGGAACCAAGCAGAGAAGTCCTACTTATTATAGTTGAACAGAGTGTTCATTTTGCATTGAAATAAATGCAATTAAGAAACCAACTTTCGACTGTTACTTGGAACATAACAATCTTGATTCAAGTTAATATATATACCCACACCGGTCTTAAGTCACGTAAGAGTTCAATCCTACAACTAAGAAGAACTTTTAACATCCACGAGGCTAGTTGCACTTTTGTTCCAGTTCTAACAAATTAAAAAAACTGGTTACAAATTTCACTTCAATCCCCAACTACTATCATACTTGACTTCACAAAATTAATACTATAATCAATTATTATACCTTTTTTTATATCGGTTCAATCCTCTAACCAGGTGGAAGTTCATCACAAGATTAACACTGGACCTACATTTATGCTTTCCCATGTCAACTTGATCTGGGATCATGCAAGCAAAGCACTTAAAGAGAACACAAACCTAATTATCATATTATTCTTTTCATTTATCTGTAATTATATCTACAATTAAGTTTATCTTGATGTGAACTACACACGATGCTCTCCATCCAATGGAGTAAAAATTATATCAACACGAATTTGCTTGATGTCATTTGATCCAACTATTTTTCTTGTGGAACCTTATATAATTAGAGCATGCAACAACATAAGAGTGTACTACTACTAGTATAGGAAGTGGATTGATTTAGCTTTAAAAAAAAAATTCCTCTTGGGCGAGTAGAAAAGGAACAAAATGCCCAAAATCCAATTTTGCCCTTTCATAAAGAAATTCGGGCACACTTTTATCTATTTTAAGGGTTATGAGTGGAATGAATTAATATGAAAAAAATATGGGATGTTAAAGGAAAAATTTGTCATTGTTTACTTGAAAATCAGCTCATCCGTTGAGAAAAGTAGACCCCATGATAGAGAGGACTCATGGGGATGCATTTTTTTCAGACACAACATCATCCCTGTTTCATTCCAGTCAAACAGTGTTTTGTGAAATCACCTCACCAAATATCACAAAACATTTCCCATCATAAGTGGTGTTTATGCTCCCGGTAACATCTATGTGCTTACCATTTGCATATTCATCCAAATACCTCATGTAATTATTACTAGGGGTCAATTGGTTCGTTTTAATACTAGGAACTTGCTTAGGAATAAACATTGGCAACATCAAATTTAGAACTCTAGCAACTTCATGCATGGTGGGTCAATCATGGGGCCATTTCTCAGTGCAAAGCAAGGCCAATTGGAATATTTTTCTTACAATCCCAAGATCCCTGTAGGTTGCTGCAACTTATGTATCAATAGTTTCCATGACTGTGTTGTTTTCTGCTTTTGATAGAATCTGTGTTCACATGCCAATGTCAAAGACAACTCCATCCACATTTGATTGCTTCATGCTCCAGACAACAAACCTTAAAAATACTTAAATAGTGTACAATGTAAGCTCTGAAAGAAAATTAACAAACTAAAATCTTACCAATTGAAGAAAATTTGAGTTATTGTCAACAACTTCCTTCATGTTAGCAACTCCAGAAGAACAATTCCGTAATTGATTCTCCAACAATCAAGACAAATATACCAGATTGCAGTGCTTGAAGCTGAGAAAATGTCATGAAGCGCCCAAATATGTATTCACAATGTTTTCCATTTTCCGATGGCCATTCCCGCATCCCAACTAAAAACACAAAAAAATGTCTAAAATCCCATCAGATTTAACACCTTTAACCTGAACGACCAGAGACTCTTTCTCATAGGGGGAATGCCTTTTGGCGTAACCATGTTATAGGCTATTTTTTTTGTGAACACTTAACCTCAAATTCATCTCTGTTGAAGATGGATTAAACAAGACTTGTTGGCTTTCTTGGCTGGATTTTTTTCAATAAAATTATGGTTAATGTGTCCTTCAAACTTGTACTAATTTCAAAACAAAATTATCATCCAATTTTTTAATTCTATCACTAAATTTCATCAAGAGAAAATTTATTATCCTGCAAGTATATTATCTCCACCAAAACAAATACTCATTTTGTTATGCATCATTTATAGTTGCCACTTGTTTTTAGATTTTTTACTGAAGTTTGATCGTTCAAATTCATTTTATTTGTAATAAAATAAATTTTTTGATTTAATTATTTTTGCTGGAGCCTTTATTCTAAACGTGCACATGGATTTTCTATTAGTTAAAAAGAGCTTTTCTTCATGACGAATAGAAACATGCCACATGGAAAACATTTCTTCCACCCTGAAGTTTATATATTAGTTTAATAGACATGATTTGACTGTTACTCCATATTTGATAGATGGAAGCCCAAGTGTCTTGGGAGAATTTTGGGGAATAGTGGCCATAATTAAATATTATATATAAATTGACATGCAAAGTTTAGTGCAAATACAAAATTGCAAAGTTTAGAATATTTCTACCTAGTTAATCCAATACAAACCCACAAGTCCAATTCTCACAGCAAGCACAAAAATTAGTGAGTCTTCAATTCCCATATTATATTTGATTTTTGGGTTTTATATACTTATGTAAAGGTTTTGTATTTTTTCTTCTGTGAGAGTAGAGCTTATTCCTAGTGCTACTTGTATAGATATTTTCAATCTCAAATTCCAGTTGAGTCGAGAGAGACCTCCATGCAAATGTTCATGAATAGTTCCATGGGGCATGAATTCATACACTAATATCCTTTCCCCCATCTCTTTGCAATAGCCCAACAAGTTTACCAGCTTAATGTGGCAAAATTTGCATAAAGCTCTGCTTCTAAATCTCGACTATTGTTATGAATTATCCGAGCTACATTGGCTCTTTTCACAGCAACATGTCTTCCATCTGGAAGAACATCTTTGTAGACAAATCCATAGCTTTATCTACTCAATTCGTTCAACTCTTTAAACCCATTTGTAGCGCCTCGAAGCTTTGTAAGATGGAATGCTTGCATGCGTATAAAATCATTTGTTATAAGCCAAGGAGTTGTAATTGCAGTTGAGGATGTTTGTGAATTATGTTTTTGTTTGTTTTCAGTATCTGTTTTCTGTAAGCTTAAAAACCGTTGTATTTACCCTCTTTTCTTCCTGATCAACCAGGGGATAAAGCATACAATGAAATTTAAAAGAAACCCATCTGAAATTGACACCCCTACAATTGTTGCAAGGGTGATGTAAATAAATGTAAACTTGAAAAGTGCAAACTTTATCATTTATTTATCATGTTATTCTCTAATTTCATGAAACATGATTTTTCTAAATATATGAATATATAAAGGATTTAAATAAATGTGCAAAAAGTGGTTCTCAGGCAGAGCATTCATTTTAATATAATATCAAAGGACTTGCATGGAAGCTAATGATGATAATTTTTTACCTTCTTCAAATTTATGTTTAACGCCTCTGAATACCTCCTCATTGACTAATTTTAACCTTCAGAAATGAGGATATTCTTTTGGGGAATCTCTCTAGTACTCAGAGTATTCTGCACATGCACTGGAACTCTATTTCCATAAAAAAGATATAATGGTATGTTTCCACGTGACCCTGAATTAATAAACAACACATAGAAGCCCACACCCAAATCTTGATTGGATTAATAACACAATAGCTTTTGGGTTTTAAAGTAAGTATACACAGTCTTAAAAGACCCCTTTACCAAGCACCACATTATACTACACCCATAAAAAATGCAAACTCATATTTGTAATATATTATACACACACACACACAACAAAACTGTGTATCGATAAGAATAATTTACATACATGGCCATAACGACCAATGGGATCAACCTCCAAATTTTTTGATTCATACTCCTCATGAAGTTTGTAATCTTGCATGATTGCTGCTTACTAGAATTAAAATACTCTTGATTCCAGAAGTTTGCACAGAACGTCATTTCATTAATGGTAAAAGGCAAAAACGCCATTACAGAGCAAGGGAGGAGGCTCGAACTCCATTTTCAACCCTAGAGAAGAAAATAAGGGAGGGCAGAGCAGAAAAGATGAACAACCTTTTTCATCTTTTCCCCTCTTTACAATATATAGGAAGAATGAGAGAGGGAAAAGAGAGGGAAATTAGATCTACCCCAACCACTTTTAGGTTACATTTAACTCATTTCATTACTGCGGCAGGTGAGAACCCTGGCAAGACGGCGGGCTATCTATTGCATTAAAGCTGGTTGTGGAAGCGTCACTTCTACCATTACCACGCACCAGAGACGTTTTCTTGATTTTCTCTCTCTATACTGCACCAAAATGTAAGATTGATCCCAGAATCATGTAGAGTCATTTCAACAGCTTTCCGTTGATATCAAGAACGTGCAAATCCAAGCTCTGGATCAAAAGATATGATGATCTGAAGATTTAGGGCGCGGAACAGACCAAAACGGATTTTGAAATATTTTCCCGCTCTTCGCCATCTGGACGACACGTGGCAGGTTCTGATTGGTCACGTGATTCTCCTTTGTGTCGGGTTCGGAGGTGTGACTTGCATTTGCATCGGGTTTGGGAGGTGGCTCGACATATGCTTCATGTTTATGTTTTCCCGAAACCCGCTTCCGCCAAGTCCTTTTCTTTGTTGTCGGGTTTGCTGAGCCTTCCGGCATATCCTTTGTTGTCGGGTTTTCCAACCCTTCCGACATGCCTTTGCGCCATGTTTCTCCGCCTCCGAAACCCGCTTTCCTTTGTGCATCGGGTTTTCTGGCACCTCTGACATGCCTTTGATGTCGGGCTTTCTGGCACCTCCGACATGCCTTTGAGCCATGTTTCTCCGCCTCTGAAACCCGCTTGCCTTTGTGCGTCGGGTTTTCTGGCACCTCCGACATGCCTTTGATGTCTGGTTTTGCGAATCTTCCGACATGTTTCTTTGACCTGTTTTCCTGACTTTGAAACCCGATTTGCCTTGTTTTCCTCGCCACCTGGGACACGTGGCATGCATTGATTGGTCGACAGGGGCGCGGGGTCTTCCTCTACTTTTAACTTTTTGGCTTAACTCGGCCAAATGTTCTAACTCCTCCCCGAGCTCCGCACTTCCCTGCTCCATTGGACACGTGTCCAATTCCTATTGGCTCGGGCTGACCCCTCAAAACTCACCCTTTGACTTTTTGACTTTTCTCCTTGATGACACGTGGCGATTTTTGGTTGGCTTTCGGCTCCTTCGCGTACTTCGCGTCCATTTGTCCCGGATGTCCCATTTGATTTTGGACCCTTTGTTCCTATTTCGCCCGGTTCGGCGGTTTGGGTCCTTCGCGTACCTTGGTTCCAATTGTCCCAAAGCTCAGCAGTTAGTCATTTTCTTCCTCTTTCGGCCGGATTGGCTTCTTGCGCCCGCCGCGTACTTCTGTCCCATTTGTCCCAAATGCTTAGTGGGCCGCTTGTGCTCATTTCGGCCGGTTCGGCCTCTGTTTGTCCCAGATGCCCCATGTTGGTTTTGGACCGTACTGTTCCCATTTCGCCCGGTTCGGCCGATACCACGTCCGCCGCATACCTTCGTTCCAATTGTCCTAAAGGCTACCTTGAGCAGGACTTAGCCAATTTTCACATTTTTTCCTGGATCAACCTACTTGCCTTCCTGCAACTTTTTCACAATTTCTCAGAGCTTGCTCCTTCCTTCTTCGGCTAGGAGAGTTAGAAAAAATTTGAGGGGACTCTTAGCAACATCATTTTTGGCCCTGAATCAATCAATTTTCCTGGGACCTGAGAATCTGATGCATGTTATCAAAATTACCCTGGGGGGGGTGAATTTTGGATAACAATACTTTGCATAGACTTCAGGATTCCAAAACATATTTAGATCGAATGAAACATTCTGCAGTTTCCAATCATGAAAGTAGAGAACCTGGCCTGTGGGGGGAAAAATTCTACATACAATCACTTTCTAGATGGCTTGACATACCGATATGGATTTGATTAGCAACTGGGGGAAAAAAATTATATTCACTTTTATGCAAGCTTTCTATAAAATCCCCCTACTTTATTCTTTTCCATGATTCAAACCCCCTTTTATGGTCATTGCGAGCCATTGTTTTGGGAAAAAAGCATTGACTATGCTCCCTGCCCCGCCCCCACAAACCTTCCGTCATGTCTTCACCCACACATATTCCATCATATTGTGTACACAATTTCAATCAACTTCTTCAATTTTTTCATCAACATATATTTGTAAAATAAAAACAACCTTTATGATGGTACTGATCTGTTCGGTTCTCTTTGTCAATTTTACTCAAATAAATTTGACATTCAATATAATCGCATCGCCATGCTACTCAGTTTTTTTTTAGTTCCTACCTTCATGGAGGACAAAAAAACCATGTCTTTTCTACAAAATTGGCTTGATGAATATATAATAAAAAACATTTCAGGAATTACCACTTTGGGGAGGGATTGCTAGTGAGCATGGAAATGGAAAACCATCTCTCCATGATTGAAGAAGATGAATTTTTGTTTTTTGCAATCGCTATGTGTTTTACTTGGTATCAAAATTCAATTATGGAATCCACAACCATCTCAAATTTTTAAAATATATTCCACTCAATCATCATATTTTCCAACATACAATCTTATTTGTTTTCCACATTGGATGGATGACATTTCCATTATGACGCATTAACTAATAATCTGTATGTTCCAACCTAACATCAACATCTACAAACATAAATAATATGGCTTCTTTTCCATTGTTCTTTCAAGAACGTTTGTTGCCTAAATTATTCACTTCAAGCTTCGGCGGGAACCTATAAAGAAGAGATACATACGCACAATGTAAAATGACAAATGTTGACTCCACCCATTCAATTGACCAACAAATAAGAACCAAACCTGAAAAAACTGTATCAAAGGTTGTAAACTGAAAAAAACATCAACATTCTCATTGTCCCTTCACTTTCTGAAATCCATATTACGCAAAAATACTACAATAAAACATCAAAATTAGACTCTGATGCATAGCTCGGTTTCATTCTCGAATGAAAGACACGCCAATCCATACATGTCGTATTTGTACATAACTACATTTCATCTTTAACATGATTCATTTCACTGCGGCAAACAAAAAAGACTTATGTTGCATTGACTTCAGCGTGCAACAATGCCTATTCAAAGATGAATTTGTCTTTCATTGTTTACAAAGATTGCAACATGGAGGCTTGCCAAGATTTGCATCACATCAACACATAAAAATGGATCCTTTACATCCATCTATTGCAATTCTTTTTGATATTGAAGAAATATTATTTTCTTTGCATCTTCCATTTGCACAAATTAGGCATTTCTTTCATAAATGTTCTCTAGTTCACTTAATAGGGACTGCAATCATAAATGTTTTGAGTAATATTGACATCGTTCAAAAAACATTACCTCATTCTATTTGATGAAATAAAAATAATTGCTATTTTCTCAAAATGATGAATTGAATATAAAAAAACCTTAGCATGTTCTAGAAATATATGTGAAGTGCCATCACTATGCAAGCTCTTAAACATTTATCCAAAACATCATTGCATCACATGCATAATGTAACATTGAACTATGGATGGAATGAAATACTTGATTCGACATTTGATGGGAGTCAATTATCACCAAATTACAGAACCCCTGTATGGATTCCATTTTTAGTGGATCATTCAATGCAATTTGTATAACATGGGTACTATCCCCAAGTTGTGGGACTTGCTACTTGGGATAGACCTCCAGAGAAAGTTGGTTCTTATTCCTCTGTTTAGGTGCATGCATTCAAATTACAGAGGTTTCTAATCCTAAAATCTATTCTAATTTTCCAAGGAGACAAAGGTTAAGAAAATGTAGGAAATAAAACCTAAACTAATAGAGGTGATGCACCAAGGAATGAAGAACATCTACTTTGCCAAAAGACATAGACCATAAGATGCAATAATATCACCATGCACACGTAACCAAAATGCAATGAAAGATCAGAAAGGAAGCAATGAACAAGAGAGAGGGTTGAAAATCATCCACAGACTCGTATTATTGCTCCAAAGGTTTGATACGATGCATTACATTAGCCAAGAGGAAGGATCTTGCATTACAGAGCTACTAGGAGGTCCAAAATTCCACAACTGCACTTATAGATGAGATAAGCAAGGAGAGGGAGAGAAAAAATGTCCAAATTTAAAAATTAGCCAAGCTCTTACATTTATAGACCAAGTAGAGAGAAGAAAATAAGAGGGGATGGAAATATGATTTAAAATCTCAACCACCAGCCATCAAAGCCTGCAAATCCACCCACAAACTATCAAATCAGTTCTCCATGATGCTCTACATGTTGGAGAAGGAAGAATGGTGGATTGATCAAAACTGATCATTTTGAGCAATCGGATCATGCATTAATGGCGAGAAAGACATTTTTATCAATCCTTACACACCAAATCAGATATCCAGCTCGGCTATTCCATGATTTTTACATTCTCAGAATATCCAATCTCATGATTTTGCATGCTGGAGAAGAGAAAATGGTTGGGATTGATCAAAATCTGATCATTTTGAGTAATCAGATCACGCATTAATGGTGAAGAAGACATTTTTAGATTTTCACCCACCAGATCCTGCCAAAAACAATATTTTATGCTCCCATGGCATAGAGGAGGTCACAATATTTCCAATGGTACCAATTTTGTCACATTTGGAGCTCTGGTTCGAAAGATATGGCCATTTGAATTTTTGAATTAAATCCGTATGAAAAAATGCAATTTTTCACAAAAAAATGGATCTGCGGGCCTTGAAATACAACTTACTCCCTTTTTTGTGAAAAAACGCAAAAATCCCAAAAACCTCCACGCATCCCATAGCTCCACCATACAATTTTACCCAAAAGGCTCCGCGGGTCAAAAGTTGGAAATTGTGCCCCTTTTTGCTAGAAAAGCAAAAAACTCCAAAAGTATGAAAGTCCCTGCAAGCTCGCAAGCCTGCCACTTGTCAATTTTCTATTTGATGAAGGTAGCTGGGTCCTCGGGCCACAAAATGAAAACTGCACCTCTTTTGCACAAAAAAAATGGTTGGCCAAAATTTCAAAGTTCTCCGCTTCCCACTATGTCACATTTTTCAACAGACCCCTTGGACTCGTGGGTTCGTGCTTGCAAATTTCACCTTTAAAAGTTAGCCACAAGTTTGACCTTCGCAAGCGGCCCCGGCCACTTGAAAATGTTAGCCAACAGAAACCTTTCGGGCCCTTTGGGCCGAAAAGTAAACTTGTTTTTTCCAAAAATGCAAAGCTGCTAAAATTATCCCACTTCACCTACAAGCTTCCGCCCTTGGAAACTTTGGCTAAAATTTCTCGCAGCGCTGTGCCTTTAATTGGGAAAAAATAATGCGGCAAAGTCTGCCAAAAAATTTCTATGCGACCCCATCGAAAGCCTTTGAAATTTCAGCGGAAAAAATTGGCCAGCAGGCCCGAAATTGGGCAAAAAAGGCTTTCTTAGGCCCGTCAGCCCCGTAACTTTCAAAATATGAGGAGTTAGAAGGACTTATTTATATTTTTGGAAAGGGAAATAAATTTCCTATCTGATGGGGCTTTTTCAGAAATCCTTAAGCACTTAAAATATGCGAAAATTCAAGTTGAAGCACTAGAGGAGAAATAAAGGTGTAGTTAGCCAAAAATAAGTAGGGGCTTATTTTGGATAACAATTGGCGACTTACAGGGGTCACCTACCTACTAGGTGAAAGATCAATGGCCTTGAAGCATCCATTGGGCATGGAAGTCATTCCTGATAAACACAAATCTGATCTAAACTTTAAAATCTGATCCCTGAGCCACTTGGAACACCATTGAAACTGAAGTTGATCTCACCAAATGTTTTGCCAATGCACTGATTGGAGCAATATGAGAAAAATCTATGTACAAAAATATGAAATCATACACATCCTAAGCGGGATATATAGAGTGTGCAAAATCACTTCTTCTACTAAATCAAACCTACCTACTCTATACTAACCAAAGAGATGGGCAATTTTAAACAAAACCTGCTACTGGTGATGAGAAATAACTGCCCCTCCTTACAATTGGCAGCCATGCAAATGATTTGGAGCTGATCATGGCTATTATAATGAGTGAAAAACTGACAAGAGGCCAATCCTCCACCCAAATCATCAAGGTCTCAACTGGAAATAAGAAAAATACCTCTTTTAGTTGCTCTACATTTGGATTGAAGAGGCATTGCAGCTGATCCTTGGTACTTTGATACTCATCCTCATGCTTAGAAGAAAGCATGACTGGTTTTGGCTTCCCCCTTGGCTCTAATGAATCCAAGTATCTTGATTGGGAAAGGTATGATCCTATGGATGTGCCCATTTTGCTCTGAATTTCAACTCCAAGAATGGAGTCTTCCTGCAGACTTTCTTGGGTGAATGGTGGGAAGAAATGACATCCTCTTGCTTTTACCCTTCCTCTTTGTTGTCAATTTTGGAAGACCAAATTCTTCCATACTTTGATTCAAGAGGCATGTTGCAAACTGCAGGTTGTACTTGCATTCTCTTCCATGGTAGTAGGGGTTCTTGTGGTTGAAGGATGAATGATGGGGAAGAAATGTTTCACAATTCTACTGGCTCCTCCTCAAAACATTCTTTTAAGTGTTGATAGGAAATTGAACCTCTTCCTTGTCCTGCTTGGTAGCAAGGTCTCTCCCTCTTGCATGGTGATCTTATTCTCATTTTTTTAACCATATGAAGCTTCATCTTCAAACATGAAGCAAGTTAGTTCAATGTGCTTCCCAAAAAGTCATACTTTTGGAGGATTTGGATGGAGAAAATGTGCAACCTGTCATGATTCTCCTCTGAATCAATTGTGGTCATCCATATGCTCCTCTTTAACTAAATTGGAATTCTCCAAATCAGGTCCCTTCAAATGAAAGAAAAAATCTTCAATAATACTTCCTTCATCAAGTTCAGGTTTCAACTCTGATTTGATTCTTCTAGTTGTTTCTCTCCAATAGGACTTGTAGATTATTCTTCTTCCTGATCTGCAACTTGATTGCCATGGTTTCCCTCATCCCCAAACATGAAGTTTGAAAGATCAAACTCCTCTTCAACATTAGAGCTTGAAGGGGGTGAAGTAGGAGGAAGAACTGAAGGTTCTTCTTTAGCCCGCTCTGCACTTAAAGCCTCTGAAACTGTATGGCTCTCCTCTATAACTAGAATGCAATTCTCCTCTTTTGGATTTGGAGTAGCTTCCTCTTCTCTTACTTGGACTGACTGTGTGGCTTGAACTGGATCAACATTCTCTTTAAATAAAGTGCCAACATGGACACTTCATTCAGAGAAAACTGATTGTTGATCATCTTGTTCCACTGCTGCTACAAAATCAGCCTTCGCCACCACTAGTGGCTTGACCTCATCCTCCTCAGTAGGCTTAACCATCAAGGGGATCTTTGTTATCCCAAATCTTAGAGCCCAGCTCTTCATATTTTCTAATATTTTCTTCTTTGTTGGGTTCTTCTTGATTGTTGCTCTCCTTGACTGGTTTTCTGAGTCTCTTCCCAACATGGACTTGGGAAGGCAAGACGAGTGGTGGGTGGGTATCCACTAGTATTTTTGGTTTATTTGTGGTGGAAGGGAAGGTATTTCTTTTGGATCTTGTTGGAGGGGACTTGGATTTGGAAGGGAAAAGGGAAGAGAAATTGAGATGAGATGGAAGATTAGAAGATGAAGAAGGAGAATCAAAACTTGGGGCAGAAGATGGGAAGCTTACAAATTCAAGCTCAAGTTGAGATCATGATACTTGGGGAGTGAAGAGAAAATTACCAGATGATGGTGTAGGACTTACCCATTGACAAGGTATCCTGGCACCAAGCTCATAGGCCTCTATCTCCTCAGTCCATTGTGCAAGTTAGGGCAACATTTTAATCATGAAGTTAAGCTTCTCCTGAGGGTTGTAGTGTCTTTGGAAGAGGGGCTTCCCATGGACAAGGTGCCCTACAATTGACTCTGAATGCTCCATTTGTATGGTAGCCCTTATTTGAACCATGTTATCCTCCATTTTTTGAATCTTCTCTAACAGCTCAGCATTTTCCATGTAACTGTTGTCATTGTGTGCATACCCTTGTTCTTGATAAGCTCCATAGCCAAATTGGTTTTGACTTTGTTCATATGGGTAAGCATGATTATTCTGAATCTGCTCATAATGTTGATCTGGAGGAGTTGTGAAGTACATTGGAGGTGGATTGTACTACTGCAAGTGTGAATTACAAGATGGAAATGAAGTCATGATTGTACAACTTCATGCGATGGAAGAAAATGAAATATGTGGAAAGACAGATGAATGAAAATGGATGGAAAAGGATGAGAAAAGGTTTGCAACTTTAGAGATTGGATTGTTGACCAGATGGAGTCACCAGATGTGCTTTGCATGTGCCTCCAAAGGTTGAATCTCACCAAGAACACATCAACTTGATGAAATGAAGTGGTAAGGTGCTTCAAACCTCTCCCACCGGGCATGCCAAAACTGTTATCACCAAATTACAACACCCCTGAATGGATTCCAGTTCAAATGGAGCATTCAGTGTAATTTGTGTAACATGGGTACTATCCCCAAGTTGTGGGACTTGCTACTTGGGATAGACCTCCAGAGAAAGCTGGTTCTTATTCCTCTGTTCAGGTGCATGCATTCAAATTGCAGAGGTTTCTAATCCTAAAACCTATTCTAATTTTCCAAGGAGACAAAGTTAAGAAAATGCAAGAAAATAAAACCTAGACTAACATAGGTGATGCACCAAGGAATGAAGAACATCTACTCTGCCAATAGACATAGACCAGAAGATGTAATACTATCACCATGCACAAGTAACCAAAATGCAATGAAAGATCAGAAAGGATGTAATGAATAAGAGAGGGTCGAAAATCATCCACAGACTCGTATTATTGCTCCAAAGGTTGGATACGATGCATTACATTGGCCAAGAGGATGGATTTGGCATTACAGAACTATTGGGAGGCCTGAAATTCCACAACTCCACTTATAGAGAAGAGAAGAAGGGAGAGGCAGAGCAAAAATGTCCAACATTAGAAATGAGCCGAGCTCTTACATTTATAGATCAAGTAGAGAGAAGGAAAGATGAGGGAAACGAGAAATTAAATTCAAAATCTCAACCATCAAAGCTTACAAATCTGCCCACAAGCTGTCAAATCGGCTCTCCATGATGCTCTGCGTGTTGGAGAAGAGAAAATGACATATCCAATCGAGATTTGATCTTTTTGAAGCAATATGATCGCATATTAATGTGTGAAAGACATTTTCCAGATCCTTACCCACCAAATCAGATATCTAGCTGGTTTTCCATGATGTTTGCGTGTTGGATTCGAGAAAATGGCGGATTGATCAAGATCTGATCATTTTGAACAATCAAACATTTCTCAACTTTTCACCCACCAAATCCTGAAAAAAACAATATTTTATGTTTCCATGGCGTGGAGGAGGTCGAGATCTTTCCAATGATACCAATTTTGTCGCATTTGGAGCTCTGGTTCGAAAGATATGGCCATTTTGAATTTTTGAACCAAATCCGTATGGAAATTGCGAAATGCAACCTTCAAAATGGATCCGTGGGCCCACAAATGCAACTTACTCCCTTCTTGCGAAGAAAATGCAAAAACCCCAAAAAACCTCCACTTCCCGCAGCTCTGCCATACAATTTTTCCCCAAAAGACCTCGTAGGCCGAAAGTTGGAATTTCACCCCTTTTGCCAGAAAACGACAAAAATTCAAAGGTATGAAAGTCAACTGCAAGCCCGCAAGCCTGCCACTTGTCAATTTTCTATTTGATGAAGGGTCACCGGGTCCTTGGGCCACAATGAAAACTGCGCCCATTTTTTCCAGAAAATGACAAAAAATCCAAAGGTATGAAAGCCCCCCTACAAGCCCGTAAGCCTGCCACTTGTCATTTTTTCATTAGTCCACGACCTTCTCGGGCTCGCGGGCTAGAAATGAAATCTTGCGCTTTTCACCAAAAGTTTGCCAAAGTGCCAAAAATATCTCCGCCTCCCCACAAGTCTGCCTTTGGAAACTTTGGCAAAAATTTCCCTCAGAGCCCCGCAACTGCCGTTTTGGGTAAAAATTCCTCCGCGGCCCCGTAAGTCCGCATTTTGGAAGAAAATTTCCCCAAGGCCCGCTGAAACTTGAAAATTTTGTTGGAAAACCTTCCCCCGGCCCGCAGGCCCGCAGAAACTTGTAAATTTGGGCAAAAAATCCTTTTAAGGCCCGCCGGCCCGTAACTTGAAAAATACTTGGAGTTAGGACTTCTTTACCTTTCTGGAAAGGGGAAGAAATTTCCCATCTGATGAAGCTATTTCCAGGGATCCTTAAGCACTTAAAATATGTGAAAATTCAAGTTGAAGCACTAGAGGAGAAACAAAGGTGTAGTTAGCCAAAAGTATTTAGGGGCTTATTTTGGATAACAACAACCATTCATGCATTATAAGACAAGTTAGTGCAAATAGCTCCTACTGAATGATTCCACCCACTTCACATTTTCCAAGACAAATTTTCTGAAGAAATGAACTTTCCTACATTATTTTTTAGTAAGCCTTGCTATGTAACAAGATCCCAATGGGAGTTATTAAATTCCGACCATAGATTTGTTTATCACATAACACACATTTTCTTTAAGGCCAAAGACTACTTATTGAACAAGTTGGTCATTGCATTTGGGTTAGAATTTGGAAACAAAAATTGAAAGGTTGAAACTTAACTATAAAAAGATGTCAAATACAAGCCCAACCTACAATTTTTTTTAAAATTAGACATTTATTACGTTGATTTCAAGAAAATCCTAATTTCACCTAACCATTAGCACTAAACAAGAAAATAATTGTATGTCATGATTCGTCAACTAGGGCCCCCTAATTTTTTTGCCACATTTTCTAGTGCAAATTTTTTTTGGCCCCCACTTACTACAACCCCTATAAAACTATTCAATCATTATCAGCATGCCCTTCCTTTGAGTAAACCTCCACCTTTTGATTTGCATGATGATACATTTTTAGTAAAAAATGATCCGGTCACTTACACTCGTTACTACAAACATAGGTTCAATTAATTGAAACAATTGCTTTTCTGAGATAGTCACTTCTTTGGATAAATAAATGACTACTTTTGGATAATTGAATTCTAGAACCGAGGTAATGCCCATATTCATTGGCTGACCTAGACTAAAAAAGCTATTGTCTATGGAGATAACGATAGTCAAACCATTGAGGCCTTTATAGACAAATATATAGCCTATAACAATGAATTTTTTCCTTTAAAGATATTAAAATTACAAAAACATCACCATACACAAATTTGTAAAATGAAATACACCCACGTTGTAGATACAATTTCCTGCAACCACCAATGAAACAAACAAGGCTTCTTGAACCATGTTTAGAAGAATAGAAAACTCTTACTACAAATGCATCTTCTATCTTTAACGCTCTTGAAAGTAGACAATATGAAAGTTGGGTTACATTTGATACATTCCTTAAAGATCTTAGCATGGATGAGCTTAACTACATACAGGAAATCCAAACATCACTGAAACAACCAACCTTATTCTTGAAAATAAATACTAGTTAATCATGGACTAATAATTTTGTAAATAAAATGCCCTTATTGTGGCAAGCAAACATTGATGAATAGTTTTTGCTTAATGCATATGCAACAACAACATATTGTTCTTCACATATGACAAAAATTGATCATTTCATGACAAAATTATTCAGAAAAATTCATTCCAAACATAGGAAAATGCACCTTGATGTCATTCAAATGCTTTGTAACCTTGGAAATGTAATGCTAAACACGCAACAAATTTGTGCACAACAAGCAACCCATATAGTATTGTCCATTCCTTTGAACATATCTTCACGAACATGTAATTTCATAAACACTTCCAACTTTGAGGACCATATGTTCATCCTAAATTCGCCTACATTATTGCAACAAGAACCTAACAACTCTGAAAACAAAAAATTCCAATCTATTGTGGACTATTACATGGCACGCCCGTCTGCCATAAACAACATGTCTTTAGCTGAATTTTCTTCCATTTATAGCAAACAAAAAATACAACCCTCGAAAAAATCACGTGTCATATGATTTTAGAATTACAACAAACATCTAGACATTGAAAATTATTGTCGTGAAAGACTTGTGCTTTATGTGTCATTCAGAAATAGAGAAGAGTCACTCAAAGATAACTTCAAAACTTGGATAAATGCATATACATTTCATCAAAAAACCATTAACCTAAATGAGTCATTTTTTTTCTATGGTATCAATACTAAATAGGGAGACATTGAACAATCTTGTTGACTGGACAAATTTGTATTTAAGTATCAAGAGTGCATTTGATAGTAGCGTGAAGGAAGGAAGTAGGCACAGAAGTCTGCTAGAGTTGCACCCGACAAATTCACGCCCAGAAAGATAGAATTTGGGATGTAACCATTGCTGTATAAAAATAGACATGGAGTGATGCGCACGCATTAAATAAATATGGAAGACTTGGAGGATACGCAAAGCTATCTTTGTGATCAAGTGGAAGATCAAGTGATATGCTGAGTTAGGGATAATAATAGGATGTAGATTTAGTGTTATTAATAGATGGTTTATTATTAGCCGAAGCTTATATGTTTCTATAGTTACTTTTGTAACGACACATGACTATTTTGAGCATGCAACCTATTTTGAGGATGTATAGGCGGTGAAGGGCAAGTCCCCACCCCTATATATATGTATTGATTTACATGGTTTTGTGAGATACAAAAGTATTAGAGTTATGATGTTGGTTTATGAGCGTACATGACTTTGTGATGGTAATTATAATGTATTCAACTATGGGTTTTGTTATGACTTTATATAATGAATATTTGTGGATGGATATTGATTGTTGATGTTACTTCTCATAGTTATTGTATAGTAAATTTGATCTTGATCCTTGTTTGATTCACTATGTACTACAGTTGTGAACTGATTACTATTATGCTTTATACTGAACTATTTACTTATGGTTATGGAATATATGAATGATCATGCTAAATTATTGACAAATCTAGTATAAAAAGATGGATTTGGTACCTTTGCGCACTTCGGGTGAGCGCTCAGCGCTGTCTGAGTGATGTGCCAACATGTCTAGGGTTTTGAGAAAGAAATAGAGACTACATTTTGATTCCATTGTCGAGAACTCTTTTTAAGCTCTTATAAGGATGTTGCTTATGAAGACGTACTGGTTGACTTTGGACAAACTATATTAAAATTTCCCTAAAATTACTTTAGACAAATATTGTTTATTGGCCTATTATTTAGGCAATAGTAGATGAAATATTTGTGACTAGGAGTTATTCATACTACCTAGTCGACCCATAGCGCCACACTAAATCACCTGCAAATCTTGGAATGTTGACTAGAGTGCTGGAGGGCACATTGATAGCGTCGGGAAGGCCGATTGAAGTCGGAGGAGATTGTACACCAAGAAGGTGAGGGACGTTTCCGACTGGTCATCGGATTTCTTCGAAGAATTGGAGTATTGATAGGCAAGTGAAATTCCATTAGGTTTTCTTGTGAAAGTGCTATTGTAACTTACAAGTTTTGACTAGTGGAACAGTTCGAAAGAACTCAGAGACGTAGGCAATTACCGAACTCCGTAATCAATCTTTGTGCAATTGTCTTTATTGTCTTGCATTAATTTTAAATTGATTACTTAAAAGAAGCAAATTGTCGGCAAATAATTAAATCCTACAAGGGTCCGAGATCAGGTAGATATAACTTGATTATTTTCGGATCAAAAACACATACACAAAAATTAATGTATATTTAATAATAAACATGCAATCAAATTAATTTTGAAATGTAAGTAACTCGAAACTTACATCTGCACACACTGTAACATGGGCTGTAGTAGTTAGGATGTCCACACGGGATGTGTCCTTGACCAGCGCTTGTTGTTTAAAATAAAAAAGGATAGTTTTTACACAAGTATGACATAATCAAGTATATATATTAAAATCTCAAATAAAATAAACTTTTTGATATATATTATTTAAGTGATATTTACCTGTGAAAGACCAGGGATATTTGCAACACTTCCAAAAACATCTTCCATCATCAAATCTATAAAAAAGAGATCCTGTGACCCAAAAAAGAATGTCTCATCCACAGTGCATATGAAACCATATGACCTGCGGTGGTGTGATGTGCTAGAATTGACGCCTCCACCAACATCACTAGATGATATCTGGCTACTATGCTGGGCTAGAGTGTCAGTGAGAGACCTCAACGCATGCAGTGTGTTGATCTCCACAACCTCCTTCACTATAGGAGGGATAACTGAAGGATGTGGGGGTTTTTGGGCATGGGGTATCCTAGGTTGACCAACTGTAATACGTATACCTGGTCTAGTTTATGAAGAGCCACGTCCTTGACAGTAAAACTTGAAAAAGTCAAAATAATTGGGACCTCATTAACCACAAACTCACAATACAATTTGTTCAAAAAATGAAGAGGAACCTTGTTGTTGCATGGTGGATAGTAAAAAACCATCCACCATTGGTCCCAAAAATTATTCTTAATCTGGTCATCGTGACACCAATGGAAAGGGAACCGGTTGCAATTAGTCGCAAGGGGGGCATTGGTTATGGGGTCCGTAAATAGTTCACAAATGTGGTTTTTTCCAGTTTTTTTTTGTCTTTCAAAGCCGCATGTGATAATTTGTCTGCATACCTATAATCATCTCTAAAAGTATTCCATCTATCTATTTGGTTTATTACAGAGTCAACTTTTCCAATCAATGTTTGAAGTGTGTTGGCTAAAGTCATTCAACTTGAATTTGTGGAATGATTTTGTCTGATAGTTTGAATAAGGTTCTGAATGGAAATTTTATTTTCTCATATTTTTGAATGATATCACCTTGGGTTCCTGGTTGTTTTGTGGGGATGACAGGAGCCACATGAGGCAGAGGAATGTTCGGAGGAGGGTTTTGAGGAGGTGGAGGATTATTTGGAGGGTTTTGAGGAAGTGGAGGAACATTTGGAGGGATTGGAGGATTAGCAGCTTGCAGAGAAAATGAAAAAAAAAGAAATTTTATACATAAACAAAAGATTAAAAAACCCGTGAAAACCACAAAAAAACCTAAAATGTAAGAAATTTGATTTTAAAAATGAGGGATTACCTCTTCGTCTTGGCGATATCGTGTAAATTATCATGATTCAGAAACAAAAAATACAATTTAAAAGGGTAATGCAAAGCCCGAGTGTCAACAATGGAAAAAAATGCACGGTTTGGAGAAAATGGTGGGGAAAAATGAGGGCCATTTCTATTTTTTTGTATCAGAATACTGCGATCACGGTTTAGAAAAACCGCAATCATGGTTCATAAAATTTGGGATTTGATGTCCACTTTTTGGTCCCCCAACTTGCTGCACTTACCCCCACCTTCTTGTGTATTGTCATGTTGTTGTTTCTTTATGGAAACTTATCTTTAATAGATTTGGCATAAACTGGTCATTTTCAAATGATAATGTTCAAGAATGGGAACAATTACATCCTCCTTTCAAACATGGCATGCCTTGGAAGTTTTGGTAGCTCATCTTTCCCCATACCATCTAGAGAATTTGAAAGGCTTGCAACTCCATCATTTTCTGAAATACTAGAAAATCCAGTAAAAGGATCTTAAATGAAATCACAGTTACAGTCAAGGAGCACATTTTGAAATATAAGCCTCTTAAGAATTCCAAGTATCCCAAGGATGATGAGAGATTCTTAATTACTTGGAATATTGATATTCTGAATGTTCAAGCTCAAATACCTAACATTGACATATCTCTTGTTCAATGTATTCACCCATCTAATGGTTGACACAAATTGAATTTTGATGGTGCCTCTAGGGAAACCTCGAAGCTGCTGCTGGTGGACGTCTAATTAGAAATCATCTATGTTATCCCTTTGATGTTTATGAAGGTCCCATGGGTAAAAAATCAAATCACTATGTTGAGGCCCTTTCCACTCTCTAGGGGATCATAACTGTTAGGGACCTCAAGGTGAACAACTTACTTATTGAGGGAGACTCTATTAACATTATAAAAAATCTCATAGGCATCCAACCCCCCAGTTGGACCATAAATGATTTCATCAATGAGGCTAAGACTTTATGTAAAGAGTTTAATAATTAATATTGCCACGTCTATAGGGAGGGGAATTGTGCTGCGTGCAAATGATGGCATCATCAATAACCAATTCAAAATTTGGTATGATCAATGGGAAATATCTCATAAAAAAAAACCATCATTTCTAGGGAAGCCAAGGCTACCTATCCATTCAATTATGTCCCACCGACGGATTAGGCACGTGTGGAGAATTGATATTGTGTACTCTGAGCATTCGAGAATTTTCTCTCCCAAACGGTCCTTTTCTATCTACTTTTTGTATTTCGGATGTGACAGTCGAACTGCTAGAAAGATTACTATTTTTCATCTATTTTATCTGGTAGCGCTATGAGTCGTCTGTTTTGGGTATTTACATTTGGGATCCAACATTTGTGCTGTTAGGGGGCCAATATCTAGCTTATACCAGTCTATTTTTCCCCTAATTGTGTTTATTCTTCTCAAAATGGGTGGACCCCCTTATTGGGTGGAGCCTATTTTTGAGCCCTCCTAGAAACAGAATGAAGAATTATGGAAGATCCTTGATGTGGATGGCTTCACTGACTTTATGCAAAGGATAAAAGGACACGATAGGCATATCTCCATCTAATTCACCCACAAATGGAAAGATAGGGTGATAACCTTCAAGGGTAAGGAGTTTACCATACTAGAGAGTTTGATTTCCTTCATCATCGGTCTTGGTATGGATGGGATTAAGTTTTATAGAAATAAATTTGATAAGGATGCTGAGGAAAAAATATTCATGGAGGGAGAGGAAGCATTACAGATTAGGAAGTTTGGTATTCTTTGCTCTTCTATCCCCTTGTATGGAGATGTTGTTAAAATGGTGGTGAATTACATTACCTTGAAAGGGCGCTACTCAACTCTACCACTCCATCACTTGGTTCTTTTGAACCATTTTAGGCATTATGATAAGTTCAGTTTCTCTTACTATATGCTTCATTTTCTTGAGAAATATGTCCTTGGTGTCCAAGTCCACCTACGTGATCTCCCCCTTCATCAGGGGTTATATTCCTTCCACACCAATACTTTATTGATGTTGTGGCCAACAATCCTCCCCACCCTTTAGCCCCCCCTCCTTAGCAACCCAAAATCTGCACCAAAAATCCTAACTTCAGGGCATCCACATCTGACCCCCCAGCTAAAAGGGTTTTGCATAGTGACACTAAGGGTAAATATATTGTTGTGGCTCAAAATATTCTTCATATCAGTCAATCTGCCCTTGAAAGTCAAACTAGCTTTGATCTTAGAGCTCAATTGAAGCAATAGGATGATACTATCAAAGGAATAGAAGACGACGTTGACTTCTTGCTCAATGAAAGAAACAAAGAGGAATTGGACCCTTCTATTTTTTCTAAGCTCAAGGAGAAGATGGAAAATATCACTAAACAAAACAGTGCCTTAGAGGAGAGAGTGCAACAAGTAGTGAACAATCAAATTAACTAGATCTCCACTCGCAAAGCACTGTTGGATTTTATTCAAGTCCAAGTTAAGAAGATTTGTGATATAAGTGGCATTCTGGAAGATAGATGGAAGGATGGGAAACTCAAGAAGAAGTCCATTGCTGCAAGTAGCTAGGACCATGCTCAGCAAACTGCCATTAATTTGTATAAGGCCTCCAAGGATGCACATAATTTGTTTAACAAGTCTCTTAAATAGGTCTTTGTTGTTTCTTTGATTTTGTCTCGACGTTGTTTTGATGCAGTTTTGCAGATGTTGTTTAGCTGCCTTTTGTCTGTAATAGGGCTTCTTGCAGGCAATTTTCCTCTACCTTGATCTTTGTTGTATTATCTAGTTTTTTTGGCTTTTGCTGCAGGGGAGTGGCCCCCTCTTCTAAAAAAAATCACAATGATCTTATTGTATTTCTTGGCTTTTGAGACTTTTTGTAACACATGGTATGGTTCCCTTCAAAACCATTTACCATTAATAAAAAAGAAAACAATTATTAAAATTTAAACTTAATTTCAAAAATTAATAATGTTATAGTAGTGGTGATTGAACTTTACCCTAATAAAGACACAAGTAAATAACAAACAATGGTAGTAGGGTTTAGTCTTAAATAAACTTCAAAAAAATCAATATTGTAGGTGTTGACCAATTTTGGTCAATCATCAGATAGGGGTATTAAAAAAATTCCACGATTTTTCATTTAGATGTTTTTGGGGACATCATAACATCAAATCTATAACTCAAATGTTCTTACAGAAGGCCATGCCTCATAGATGTTGCCATTCCAAGTTTTCACCTTCAACAGAGCTGTGCAACAGTCATGAAAGACCATTGTAGGGCCCAGATGAAGGCAGTAAGGGCAACATATATCACGATCACATTTTGGAACTACAATCAAGTGGCAGCTTCGAAAGACAAGTACAATTAATTCAAGTTGTCTTTATGCTTAGGTGAAATTGCATTATGTTTTGAGTTTATTAAGTTCATTCCACATCACGAAGAAATGTAAAAGGAAATTACACAGCTCAAAACATAAGCTAATTTCACATATTCATAAAGAAATAGTACAGTTATCCCACACAAGCCGTGGGATATGGCTATGATCAGAAAAGAAAATGCAGATAAATACAAAGCTGAAAGTGTGAGGGATGAGTAACCTGTCATTTCCTGAGTGTGAAGGTTACTAAGCTTTCTGGATTTCCAAAGTTGCAGCTCCATATACCTGAAAGAGAAAAATAGAAGGCTTAGAGCTCAAGGTCACTAATATCTCATGCTACTGGTTTCATATGTATATGCATTATCAATCAGATACGTGTGCATGGGAGAGAAATAAAAACATAACCATCAAAGTACATGTCATTATCACTTAAGAGCATCTAAAGTACTGCTTTCAGAAGTATGTCAAAGAAGAGAAATCAGCAGTAAGGGAAAGGAATTTGCCTTTGTTTTCTAACTATTTCTTTCAGTGTGCAGGTACAGGCAATAAAAGCAAACATGCTTATGATTTAATTATGTTTTCACATTGCAACAATAAGCATTAAAACTACCATGCAATGATGAAAAAACTACAACTATCAAGATGCAAGGTATATATCTTATGTGTATGCAGTAAATGGGAAAAGGTTTCCAAGCAGCTATGTAAGAAGAAAGGCTTCATCAATCCAGTTCAAAGGTTTCATCAAGAAGTATTCATCATGAATGAACTCCAGAAACACATACAAGTTTATAAAAAATAATAAATGCAAGCTACATTCAGACATTTCTTGCTTCCAGGGAGGGATTGAACTCTGGAATGTACTTTTCCAGGTTTAAGAATCATCCCTTAATAAGTGAATTTAAAAAAAAAAAAATCAAGAGAAAGTTATCATAAGCTATTTAAAAAAAATTACTTCAAAGCTACAGAACTTTCAAAGAACATGATAAGGAAGACAAGTGAAAAAATGCATATACTTAGGGCATAGTAACATGCTTGTTTCATACATCTAAGAAGAGAGTAGTTACTCATGAAAAATAAATATGGCTTAATACAAGTTATAAATGCACAAAAGATTTTAGATATACAATGAGTTTGAAATCACAGCTACTAAATTCACATAGAGCCTTATCAAGTTACAGGATAACTGCTCAAAGTACTTCAGATCAGAAATGCAATGTGTAGCCATGAAAAATGAAAGATATCATGCATTGGCATAATGTGGAGTGATCACTTACATACTTTTACAAAAAGAGATTTTACAATCAGATTGTAAATTAGAATTAACATAGAGTGATTTCAACAAATTCAGTCAAACCATATCAGGGCAAGAAAGTGAAAATCTCAGAAAAGATATGTTGTGTCCATGTTTGAGAACCCAAGCCAGGCTGGTACCATTCAAATCTTCCTTGCAAATGATACAAATTTTACAATAACATGAGAAGTTACCAATTTGCAACATTTTTAAAATCAAATTCAGTGCCAACCAGGCATCGAAAGGATGGTAAATAAAAATAAAATAAAAAATATAGATGTAGTGGTAGAGTTTACCACTGAAGGAGCTTCTCACAAAGGAAATATTGTCGTTACTTTACAAGACGGGGAAGCTTGGAAGGAGAAGTTTTCAATGTAGTTTTTCAAACAAATATTGCAGTTGTTAAATCTATTCAAGGACTCCATTACCAACAACAAAGTTTGGCTCTTCTTCAAATAACAAAAATCCAATTCTCAAACAAATAACTGATATAAATTAATGATAGAGAAACAGTTCCATTCATAGATTTAATCTCAAAGTATTCATTCAGCAATTTCAAAAGGATTATCATATAAAAGCTACATCATGAGGGGTTTCTAGAGAATCACATCAAGCATAATTGAGCAAGGAAACTACATGAATCCAAAGTGTTATACAAATTTTAAAAATGTCATTGCAACATTTTTTAAATAAATACAGCCAACACAGAGATAAATCCTTGAATAAGGGAAATAATGTAGTTTCAAACAATGGAATCCCTTACATATTGAAGAAATATGTTTCTTTTAGTGAAAATCAGTAATAAAAATTTCAGAGCATTCACTTTAGCAAGTACGAATGATACTTTTTGTTGAAGATAACCGTGGTTTAAGAAAATACAAATTTTCAATCTCTCAGATCAAGTATAACAAGGTACAACACAATGTTGCAAACATCATTTGAATTTTTATACAAAGTACAGATTCAATACAACTCGAGATTGAAGGAAGGCACCAATAAAAAAAAATTTAATTTGTTAAAATTAGCTTGGCAAAAGCTCAAGAAGACATTTATAATGAAGGCACAAGCATGAAAAGTTGTCTACAATTATCTCAGCAAGCTAAATACAAAATAGAGTTTTCAAAACTCCAACCAATTTTGGGCAAAGGACCTAGTTTTGGCAAATAAGGAATAAGAGCACACATTTCTCCAATGAAGTCTGAGCACATACAGTATAACAGAGAATAATTCAACATGCTAACCCAGATTTGTGTGGGTCATAGAAAAGCACAACAGAATAGCTCCAGAGTATTTTTTAATGGAGGTTGGCAAATGTATGAAACGGTCACACATAACCATCAAGCGAAAATAACACAAACCCTTGTGCAAATTATAACTGAATCAAGTGGCCAAGTCAACATACAAAGGTCGAGGTTCATAGAATGACTCGATCTATTAAAACAAGGCCAACAAAAAGAAGAAATGACCCATAGCTACAAATTATAGAGAAAATGTGAGAGTCCATTCCAAGCCACAAACATATCAAATATATATCACAACCTTAGAGTAAAATGCAAAAATACTATATTGAGCTAGAATACCATGATGAGAAGGTGTTCACTAGATTTTAGCAGTGCCCAGAAATAAGAAGCATGTAGAGGTAAAATCTTGAAATACTATAACAAGGCCAAACCCTGAGTGGGAGAATGTAAAGCCATCGCAAAACACCCAATGCAAAAGAGTAAGTCGAGCAATATTTTAGAGAATAGAAATTGTTAAAGTGACCCAGAAATGGTAAATACAGAGCTCCACATCCTTTTTAATGGTGGTTGGGAATACAACAGAAGAAGAATGACAATCAAGTAGCACAACTAGTTCCATCCTGTTCAATATGACAGTTTTTCAGGATTTTACAAAAATCAGGGGAAGAAAGAACAAAAACAAATTTACCAGCAAACCCCAACAACCAAGGAGAACAAAGTTCCATTATTACGTCTACTTTCTTATCTTCTTTATTTTTTGTCTTTCTTAACTTTATTTAATTTTTCCTTTCTTTCCTTCATCTTATTTTCTCTCTCCTCTCTCTCTCTCTCTCTCTAATTTTAGTTTTTCTACCTTATTTTCTAGTTCCTTATTCTCTCTAACTAGCCTTGTTCTTTCTTCCATTCTCCTCATCTTAACTAATCCTTCACAAATTTCTAATCCTCCTTAATCCTCTTAATCTCTCTATCCTAGGCTTTTAATTTTTCTGTCTTTTTCTTTTTCCCATGTCGGCCTATTTCTGCCACCCCAACCAATGCCCAATTAATTATAATAATTCATGACTCCTGGATCACCCCACTTCACTTCCGCCATCCCACGGTGCCCTTCCCCTTACAATAAATTGTCTTCTTATCTAATTAATCATTTCTTAATCATCAATACATTAATTAAGAAAGGAACTGATTGAATAAATCTTCTGCGGGCTCTGCTCAAAACTTCATGCTTTTTGTTGTCAAAACTATTCCAACTTTGAATTTCCCATGTAATAATATAAGAATCTAAACTGATTTCATACCAGTAGTCAATTTTTCTAGTCCATGGCTCTTCAATATATTTTACTATTGTCAATTTTTCTGCAGTCCACTCGAAAGGTTATCTTAGGTACATCCACGTCCATTCAGTTCTTTTTGCATGTGCCAATAAGAAAGGCCACAACTTATGCAGAAATTCTACCCAAAATTCATCTCCTTATTCTCCAAATACATCGTTTTATTCTACTCTATAAGTTGTATTCCTTCTTTTTGATTCTCCTTTAACAAAGATATCGATCTACTTCTCCCACCAATTTTCAATTTCTAATGATGTAGGTTTCCAGTATCTAGGTGGTGAGATATTTCTTGAAATCCACTTAACACGAGAAACCTAGGCTCAGACACCAAATTTTGACCTAAAACTCTAACAGACTTGTGAGGCTTAGGCGTGGATCGATCAAGTTTAAGGGTGTACGTGGGAAATAAACGACCACTATGCTGAGGACAGAAAAGTAAATAACAGTATGTAAGATAATTTAATCCCAAAACTTCAATCTTTATTCATATATCAAAATGCATTATATTAGTCTAGTACATATACATATATTTCATTCTAACTCTCTCTATATTTCTTAAAAAATCTCAAAAAGGCACTCTCACATAAGTCTTCCATGAGGTACCCTTTACATAATACTTTGATTACAATAAATATACAAAATACAATCTATTTCAAAGGTCAATTCCTTTGACTCATGTCTCTGTTGGATTCAATCATGATCTGGTTTGATGTGTCTTCACTTCGTGGCATTCTGTCAACTTCTTCCAGTCTTTTGCGACTCTTCTTAGTATTATGTTGCTTTCTTTGTGTAATGCAACTTTGTAGTCTTGAGCGTCATATTTCCTTTATGCGTCACTTCACTTCATTCTAGGGTTTCACTCTTTTAGCCATGGATTTCTCTACTTCTTCGTAGCTAGACCTATCACTTTATGTTTATCTCTATCATTTCACGGATTTATGTCTAAACTCCTACCAATATTAAGACACATAGGATGCCAAGATTCCATGACTAGTACATAGATATCATCAAGAGTTGGCCGACGAAATTTCATATATGGTGGAATACCTTTGATGTTAACTGATTTCTTGTTATGGATGAACTTGAGGCATAAGTGGTACATGGTTGGGATGAATATGGAGGCGTGGAACCAAGTAATACCTAATAGCATGCCACATCTGATAATGAAAGATGTAACAATGAATGGTACACACATGGTGATGGGTACAAATATAATGGGAAGATTATCATGAACTTAATAATTAAGGACTGGAAATGTGATAATGGATGTTGGGCATTTGATAGTTAATAGGAGTGTTATGGAGCATACATTGTGAACTGTCGATTAATAAACCATAGTATTATTAATGGTATATGTACCAATAGATGAATTCATATGCAATGAACAAAAGAGAATGTAGTCTGATATTCATGATCTAATAAAGTAATGAATGGTGGGGCTACATCAATAGAAGTAATAATAAAGTCAAGAGGGTGGTCTGAGGAAGGAGGAGGATTAACATAATAAGTATGGTTTACCGAAGAATCAATATCTTGCTTGTTATTATTTGGGAGAGGTTCATTGAATATTTTTATCTTTTTACTGTCATTTATGGGATTTGAACTAGATGGCTCATGGATCTCGAGTTCATTGTTATCAATGAGATCTTGAATAAAATTTTTAAGTTTAAAACAGTGATGAGTAGAATGTCCATTGCATTGATGGTAGTCACAATGTGAATTTTCATCATAGTTGTGGCCATGGGGCTGAGAAGGATCAAAATTGAGTGGTGGAGGAAGATTAATAAGATTATTATCGATGATATGTGGTAATAAAAGTCAAGGTGTGTAACATAACTTACTAAATGTACGCCTTCTAGGATACAATTGAATCTTGTCATGTGTAGAAATAATGTTAATAGTTTAGAATCAATGGTCTTAGGAGATGGCTTGAAAGTAGATTTTTCTCAAAATCGAATAGAAGATGATGATGAAGAAGTATCATAGTATTTTAATTTTCCCATAGATAACATTTTACTTTCTCGTAATTTAAGTGTATGACATAGTTTATCAAATAAGGGAGAGCTCTTACAGATGAAACTCTCTTGAAGTAGAGGTAAGAGACTTTGAATAAAAATATCTTTCAATTTAGAATCAATGAGTACATTAGTCATCTTAGCAAGGTTGTTCCTATAATGCAACACATAGTCTGATAGACACTCATTAGATTCTTTTTTAAGTTGATAAAGTTGTGCATAGGAGATATTGGTGCCAATATTGATAGAAAAATGTGCAAGCAAAGCATCAGATAAGTATTTGAATGAGGTTATTGAGAAAAAAAGTATATCATAAAACCACCACATAGCGTAATCTTACAGAATTCTAGGAAACAATTTAGCCAGAAATGTAAGGTCATTTGCATAGTCTAGACATGCCACATGAAAAGATCGAATATTCTCCTAAGGGTTGTCATGTTCATTGAAGGTTGGAATCTTGGGTATAATGAAGTTAGGAGGAAGAGGGTAGGAGGATATAACAGGTGCAAAAGGGGTATGAAGGAATAATGAAGAATCTAGAGATGGATATGAGTGGGAAGTAGCTTATTATAATTGGAAAATTTTGAGTTAGGTATATTTGTATAAAGAGGATAGATCATGAGTTCCTGAAGTGGAATATGGTTGTGTGGGAAGTATTGGGAGGATGGAGAGGAGAATTAGTGGTAGCTATAGAAATATGAATAATGGAGGTGTGGATTTTATGACTGTCAAGGAAGAACCCACAAGAAGGTGAGAGGAAACATCTAGAGAATTTTTTGTAGCAAGTAAATAATTTAAGACGTGTAAGATTTGTGTAGGGGGATTACGTAAGGAAGAACGAAAATTAGTAAGATTATATAAATGTTGGTGTCCTCATTATATTATTGTTCGCTATCATAAGTGTTGATGTTTTTAAGCAGAGCTTTGTTGGAATCAAGAAAACGATTAGAATATTTAACCATTGATTTAGAGGACCTACAGACAGATGGAGGAATCTCAATGTGTTCAAAAGAACCATGACCACTACGGGTGATGGGCATAAAAAGGAAAACCTTGGAGGAAAGGAGGGTTCAAGTGATGGGTTCACCAAATGATTTAATGTTTTTGGAAGTAAATAAAATTGTAAAGTAACTACAATGATAAATGATGCATAAATAAAATATATTAATTTGGACAAGCCACAAACATGTAATAATGTTAAAACATAAGCAAGAGAGGGAGATAAAGAGACTTAGATGATTCCTGAGTTGTATGAAGGTGATATGGGAAGATGAATGAACTAAACAAGCCAAGAAGAGCATCGTCATGGATCTCTAGAGATACTGCAACACGAAACTGAGTAGGGTAGAAGTGCCTATGGACAGGAAGGAGTGCCTAGAAACTAGTGACTATGTATGAGTGTTGGTGTCTGTGTGAGTGATCAAAATCTATTTTTTGTGTGTGAGGAGGTTATTTATTTGTCGATGGTTGTCACAATGGTTTTTCTCCTTGATCAACAAGTGTACCTGTAACCTACAAGAGATAAGTTCATCCACACATACCCATAAACTATATCAAACATAAAAATAAAAATGAAGAATGGGGAGTCGAACTGACCTTAGTGGTCACTCGAAGAGTGAACTTACAACCGAGTGTTGTACTACATCTCATACTCCATGTATTTTTGTGTGTAAGTATGTGCAATGATGCCATTTAGGATTCCCTTGTGCAAGCTACACAAAAGATAACGAGCTAGATCTAGAATGTAGAATATGTATAATATGTGTGGATCGAATAGAACAAACTTCCCCTTCATGTGATGTGTATGCAGAAGTATCCATCCCTTTCCCTTGAATGGGTGTGTTATATGATTTCCTTTGAAGTGTTCTCATGCCTTTGAATGCAAGCTTAGGTGATAATAGTAATACCAGTGTTTGGCCCTTCATTTTAAAAGAATAACTATGTATTTATATGATTCCCTTGTTTAAATTTCGTAATTGACAACTAAAAGGCCAACCCATAGCAATAAATATTAATTTAGAAGTGAAAGGGGCCCAAAGTGGTAGGAAATAGATAAAGAGGTACAATAGTGCCCAGGAGGACATGATCACATATCATTACTTTCTAAACTGGGCGTTAGTGTCCAAAGCCATAGAAAAATAACACAATCAAATGTCGGCAGGAATAATAGATGTATAAATCTAATAAAAGTGCATAAGATAAAGAAAAAGGATGAAAGAAGTTGTTAATTACTAGTTTTCTTACTAAGGAATCATATAAATGTTAGCATACTTTTAGGACCCAAAAATGTACCCAAGTGCATAGATTTTATGACTAAAAATATACTACTTAGCTATCATGATTATATATGGATGATTGTATGATGCATATGGATATTATCATATTGCGATTATTATGTTGGAAAGATATGATATTTACCTTGAGTGTGCTGATGATAGGTATTTTGTCATAGGAGAAGGTGGGATTCAAGAAACATATTCCAACTAGCACGAAATGCCTAAGAGCCAAAACTTTCTTCTCTTATCGATTACAACACCTTATTCATCATTTTTATACTTTGTCATATGTTGGATTTTCTTTTCTATGTGATTGTTTGGTTAACCTTCTAACAATGAGAAATGTATTCATCTTATTATAGTTCTATGGTTTGAATTTATATTCATCTCTTGTTTGATGTTATATAGTGTTTAATGTTCCCCCTTTGTGGCTTTTGTAATCTCTTATGTCTTGAGATGTTTTGCATGGGTTTAGGAGTAATTAGGAAAATTAATCATGGATTAGGTGAGCCTAATTTCCCCTCCTAAATGATACATCTTTCACAAACTTGGATTTGGGAAAGATGTGTCATTTAGAAACGGTAAATGACAAGCGAATGACCTCATTTTATTTTAAAAGCCGCCCTATCCGCCATCCATAAGGGTGGGTGGGATCTTTTAAAAGAATTTTTTCAAAGAAAATGAAGCCCATTAGCTCATATTGCCTCTTCCCACAAACTTCTAATTCATGAAATTTTGAATTTAGAGAATTTGTTGGAATTTGGAAATTCTCATGAGTGTTTGAGCTTAATTTATTCTCCTTTTTAATTTTTGGATCCAAATTTGGAGGGTTAGTATTAGTTGTGGTTCTGGTGGGGGTCACACTTTTCACCCTCCTATTGGTTTGTTTAGGTGAATCCCTTCCCTTCATAATCCCTCATGTACATGGTTATGGGGTTATTTTTCTTGGAAATTGTTGGGAAATCATTGTTTTGAAAAAATATAGGAAAACATTTGGAGACTTCTGATCAATTGGATTAGGTTTGGGATTGAATATGTAAGGTAGGATCTTACACCTTTTAAATTCCTTTTTCGTTTTGTGATTGAAATTTTGTATGTGAAATGTTGATTATAAAATGGAAAATTTGAATGTCTATATTTGATTCATGTTACTCCATCCACCCTTAATGGGGTGGATTTTGAAGCTCGATGGGAAGAGGGAGTAATCCCTCCTTGTTCATTTTCTATGCTTGTTTGAAAATCTTGAAAGAATTTTTGGTTTACCCACTACTTTTGGATTATAGGTAGGGATTGATTTTTATTTGGTTTGACTATCAAACCTTATCCCCAATAAAGGAAACTTGGAGTTTGAAAATCCTTCATAGGGAGGGAAATAGAGAGATAAGGGGAGCAGATGGAGTGATAAGAGATGATTTTTTTTTATGGAGTGATAAAGAGAACTTGTTGATTAAATTGGAGGATTTTGGCTATCTTAATTGTGATTTTCCATACCCTCTTCTATTGAATGAAGCATGGTTCTTATTAGTGGTTTTTGTCTTAGTAACATTTTCTTAATTTTTGATTTAAAATCATGTTTTGAATGTGAATAAACTTCTATTCTCCTAAGTGTTGGTAAGACTTAGGTTTCCTCTTTCCCATGGGCTTGGGGGAGGCTAACATGTTGCTTTAGATTCCTTGGTGGCATGTGATGATGCCAATTTGTTGGGTGGTCAACTAAGCTTTCTTCTATAGATTTTTGGAGTATTTTCTCATGATTTTTTGAAGCTAGAATGAACTTTTTAGGGTATATTTCCGGTTGTTTCTATTTAGAAGTTATTCAATTTTTTGGTAAAAACTTTTCCAAAATTTCTCCACTTTAGTTAAGGGGTTGTATCTTGATGGTCACATAAATGACTAAGTATCAATAAAACGCAAAGGGTTTCACATAGTAGGACACACACATGAGATGAACATATTATTAAATATTTAAAGGAACACACATGAGAGCATGGGAAGGAAAGTGAGATAGGAAAGTGCACAGAGGTTCACACTATACAGTAAGAAAGGTCAGTGTGCATGCTTATCGAATATTGAGGACTTAGCCAATTTTGAAGGAAGGGATAAATGTAGAAAAGTAGAAGATGGAGTAACGCTCACACAAGATCCAAACATAAACTAAAGAAATATGAATTAGCATACATGTAAATCCTATTAATGGACCAAAAACATCTAGATGATGACAAATACGGTGCATGAAAGTAGGATAAAAATAGGAATTAATGTATGGGTAAAGCAATATATTTATAGCTTGAACTATTGTTAAGAAATAGATGGAAAATCATGTAGGTTATGCTTAGAGCATACATATTATTAGGAAATTCATGTAGGCAGTGAAGGTAAAGTCACAACATTTATATAAAGGGGTAATTCATCCTTGTATGTAGTATGTACTAAGTAAGTATTTGAGTCCTTTGAACTCTAGATAATTTGTCTTTTGGGAGTATGTGACTCTATAAGAGCATTAGGTGAGCACATATGATGCAATGCATGATTGTAATCAGTGGTGATGTAATCAAAACTCTTGTTATGTAATGAATTTTGTTATTCAATGGATAATTATATTTGGATAGCTAAAGTAACTAGATTTGAGTATGGAGTTATGTGAATTCAAATCTAGTTGATCAGTCTTTATGTTGATTGAACTTACTTATTATATGTGTTTCCATACTTATCATATTATAGTGTATCTTCTTGTATGATTGGTTGTTATGATTATTAACATGCATGTCAACCTATTGTTAAGCAAACAAAAGAGGGACTTGGAGGCAGTGGGTGCTTTAAGTGAGCTTATAGACTTATCTAGATGAAGTGCCAACGCACCTAGGTTACATTGGTAAATAAAATACTACATTTGGTTATGTTATTGGGACCTATTTTCAATATGTTCACAAAGATTTCGTATGCACATGGCGTTCTAATTTTCTTTGGAGAATATTGATAGCTAGATATATGACGGTTGAGATGTTTTTTCTCAAAGATATAACAATTGATATGACTTTAATGTGTGAAAGTGGGTGGAATAAAATAGACACGATGTAGTAATTTTTACCCTCCCACCAAATTATAACCCCATGCGCACTAGCCTATCATCCAACGGGTGTTGGGTGCTCACCTGAGGCAAGCGCGGGTACCGAGCCCCTCCTTTATGTGAGCATTGTGAGAAGGGTTTGCCATTGATAGAGAATTAGTTATAAAAGCACAATATGAGCTATCATATCCTTATACCCAAGAATTTAACAACAAGAGAAACATCATGGCATGAAATAAAAAGAAAATATCTGGCATATAAAGGAAAAAACACCAGGGCTTCCACCCCTAAACCAGATATTCAGAAAAGAGCCATATATTTATATAGATCATAGTTTCAGTAACCACATTACATTAAAAAAGGTCATTACAGACCATACATATATATCATAAGACTCAGACTCATCTCTTACATATCTTCCTTGGTGTGACATTCTAACTATGACCTCCCATTTCATCCCTTATTACAAACCCTAATGCCATATAGAGGCTTATTACATCCATTATATCCCTTAGCACTAATGCTCTAAATCCTATTGTTACTACAACATCATATTCTCGATGCATTCCCTCATGATCCAAACCCTCAAAGTATCTCTCTCTTCAGGATTCTTACTTGATGCCTTCATCTTTCAGTTTTTAGTCCCCCTTATTCTACCCGAGCATCTTTATATATAGGTTTAGCACCCATAGCCATTCCTTCCTCTAGGAGCAGATCAGATGCCAAGTGTTAAAGTGGTCCTCTAATGGTGCATGCTTATTCTATTCCAATCTCTCCACTTTCTGTAATGATGTCTTTTAGGAACCTTTCATGCATGGAATATTCTTTCCTTGACCACCAAGTCTCGAGGCTAGCACCTTATCCACTTGGCATGCCTAGTTGGGTCACGTTTTTTTCCGTGCATTAGAATGCCAAATATGGATAAGTCCTTAAACCTTGTTGTCATGTCTTGCGTGCATGCTATGGTTTAAACACTTCTTAAATCCTTGTCATGCATGCTTTTCCCCCACGTTCCTTTCGTCTTCTTGGTCCCACACGTGCATGTGCCCTTTGGCACTTAGCCAATATTTTGAAGCCGAACATCACCCCATAGTAGGCTTGTTCTCCATCCTTGGAAACATACTAATCCTCCAAAGAATAAAGAATGGTGGGACTTAGATAGTTTGAATAAAGAATGAAGGAATGAAGAATGAAGAATTCTGTTATTACTGTAAAAGGAGTGGGAATTCCTTCCTCATTGTTGAATCGATATTCTCCTTGGCATCCACTTAACCCTGCACCTGCTGGAGTAGGTTGCCCACTATAGCACTCACCTCCTCAAAACTCAGTTCTTCTCCTTTAGTATTCAACATATCAATAATCCCTTCCAGCTTCTTGCTAAGGTCTTCAACCACATCCATTCTTTCTATGACCTAGGAGTATAGTTCCTTAAGCCAATTCTTGACCGAACATCGCAAGGTTTCGATGGCTTCCATTTTATTCTCAAATTTGCTAGGATTTTATCCCGTTCTTCCCTATTCCCATTATTCTTCTCTTGAAACTCCTTCAGATCCTCCTCATGCTTATCAACTAGTATACTTGGTACTTTGTCCCTATCTTCAGAATATCGAGTGACTGTCTCCCCGATATTCTGTTTCTATTCCTCCTTCTGGCGCACCAACACTTCTTCTATTGATTCCAAAGCAAGCGAATGCCTCTCCATGGTAAGGATGCATGTTAATTCTTCCAAGCATTTTAAGGTTGAATCCTATTTGTACTCAGGTGGTGCTAGGTCTAGGTGTTTCAAGATGATGGTGTCTGAGATCATCTCAATCTTCTTATACACTTTGTGCACCTTCACCTTTTCATCCCTTAGTTCGCACCTTAATGGAGCACTAATCAAATATTACTGCTTCAGATCCTTGCTCTTCTCAAGGAGTTCTTCCTTATTATTCTCCAGTTCTTCCTCTGAATCTAACCCTATCATTCCTTCCAAAGAGCCTCACTTCTACCTCAACCGATACCTTGCTGAGGGCCTTATAGAATTACTCATCTGATAACTATTGAGCATTCACCAGTGTGTTTATTCCTTTGTTCTTTGGTACCTTCCTCAGCGCTCCCTGGCTAACCTTGAACTCGGGCTTGTCAACATGGGACTCAAACACCTAAGATAACATCTTCCTTGTATGAGGGTACGAGCCTTCTTCTTCGAAGGAAGACCATGCAAGGAGTTGGTCTGTAGGCACGGTACTCTGGAAGCGAGCGCATAATACCTTACTTGAATCATTGACATATCTCATTCCTTGCTCCTGCACCGCTACCGCACTTTTTCCTCCTATGCGCACTGATTTAGGAAAGCTCACTGCTAAGCTAGGATCTCCACCCATGCTCCCATACTCCTTTCCTACACTTTCCTCTTCTATCTCCTTGAGCACTTCGTCGGCACTGCGCTCCATCTCCTGCTTTACTAGATCCTTTATTATGTCCGCTACCTCTTTTTCTGTGGCATCTTATATTTTCTCCTTGGTGAGGCTTTGGGTCCTTTGGTCCTTAGTATTTACCTCTTCACTTTCCCCCTTGCCTTGAGCGCCTTCTCCTTCCCCATCCTTCATTTTCTTCATCCTAGGAATTGTGTACATCATACAAAGAATGGTCCTGAGCTTCTTCATGCTTGTCATCATCTCTTTCAGCTCTATAGGCCTCCAGGATCTCTGTTTCTTCTGAGTCAACCTTCTCTGCTACCTTCTGCTTCTTCCTAACTAGTGATTCTAGTATAGGAGATTATTCCTTCTCTTCTTCTTCAACAAGCGATTCATTCCTTGGTGATTCTTCTTGTGCAGGAGGCTCTTCTTTCTTTGATGCCTCTTCTTTGGGTGTCTTCTCTTTTTACTTAACGGGGGACATATTCCTCCATGCATATGTGCTTAGCTTAGCGCCTAACTCCAACATACCCATAGATTGTGTTGGATGCATACTTGGTGCCTTCTTCCATGGTGCCTCCTCTCTCTCTCCCTCTTCCTTGGTGCGGCCTTATTTCTTCCAGTGGGGTCTTCTAGGACGGAGACATCATTCTCTAAGTAATTTCCCTTCTCATACTTGGGCCTAATGCATACGTATAATCTCTATGCGGTCCTTCTAGCAATTTGCAACATCATAGGCTTCATCATTTATATCTCATGGGAGACATACTTATCCACATACACACGCTTTTTGGGGTATAATAGATTCCTTCGTAGGTCGCGGTGGTTCTGGTCTACTTCGTGAGGTTTAACCTTAGTATTTTTTCCTCCTTAAAGTGATTGACCCTTGTTTAAAAGTATTACGTGGTGAAATAGAAAGGCATCTTGCACCATGTTCTCTTGGTCTCATCTATCAGAGTGAATCTACCAATGCAGAAATGTTGGTGCACAGTAAACTCAGCTTCTTCGTGTACTATTGCTAGAAAATGTTCAGGTATCCTCCATTTATCCCCGAACGCGTCGCACATTCACTTGTACCATTTCTCCAGGAGCACCTTGTGGGAGGCTGTCATGGTGTCACAAGTGTACTTCTCAAATATTTTCGTGGGGGAAGGGTCTTCATCTGGGTACTCCCATACAAAATTCTCTGGCCCATCGGGAACTCCAATTTATGAGAAGATGATAGTGAAGAGGATATTTCCAAACATAATATTTTCTCCTTCTTACACGGTGCTGATGATCTCCTTTGCAATGTAGGTGAATAGGTTATAGATGGTTCCTTCTGAAATTTTTTGACACACATTTAGCCAGACCTTGTTTATCTATGTCCACCTCTCTTTCCCATTTAGCCTAGTTACTAGGCACGTGGCCATCCTCATCACTGGGTCAGAGATATATAAGATATCAAAGTAGCAAGACCACTTCTTATATTCATAAGCCTAAACTGTCTCCTTGATGGCCTCCTTATCCTCAAAATCATCATCTAGCAACTCCCCTTCGCAAACAAGGCTAGTGAACTTAGAGATCAGTTGAGGGGTTATGCGCATCCTTTAGCCTGCGAAGTAGAAGTGGTCCTCATGCACACATGAAATCAACCATTAGTAAAGTTAATTGGAGGCTAAAAATTGGCTCACCCAGGAATGGAGTCGGAAAATTCAAGTCTCGCTATAATACCCTCATCTTATGGAGGCCAATTAGGTTTTGTTATTCCAAAGAATATCATGGTATAATATACTATAGAGATTCCAATCCAATAATCAATGATGAGGCAAGCAATATTAGTAAATTATCTATAGAAATTAGTAGATAGTTTTGTCCCAACATTTACAAAGGTTTTAGAAGTAGAAAGATGGAAAGAAGAGGAGAAAAGGACCCCGTTGATGATTAAAGAGAGAGGAGAAGAAGAAGATGAAGTTAGTGTTATGGGAAATTTGTAACATGAATTTGAAGAGAAAGTAGACATAGTGGATGAGAAGGCAGAAGAAAAATAAAATATAGACTCCGGGACCAACATACTCAAGATGCTTATTCCTTACTAGAGGTAGAACAAAAAATGAACCAGTTAATGTATTGTACATTGTGTGGGTCATATAACCATTGTCACCACACTTGTCCCATGGTGGATGTATTGGATGATTTAAAATATTATGCCAACAAAATAGTTATGGACCTAAAACAAAATACAACATCTAACCCTCCTACACAACCAAAAATGATTCCAACAATCCTACCACCTACATAACCTTCACAACAACTGATAACCACACCACATTACCCACACCAATAAGGTGGTGATCTGCAGTTTAGAGGTGTATACCAGGGAAACAAATATAACCTAAACTATCAAGGATACAACGATGGGGTTACCGTGGTAGATTTAGAGGAGGTTTTAGAGGAGGATATAGAGGAGGGTATAGAGGAGGTTATGATAACTATCAGGGAGGTAGATGTTACCAAGGATATAAAAGATATAGTGATGGTAGATACCATAGAGGATATAATCAAGGAGGCAGATACCAAGAATGACAACCAATGAATTATTACAAATGAGGGCAAGATGGGCACCTTTCTAGGAACTACACAAAACCTGATCCATGCAAATTTTTTCATAAGAATGGACATGCCGTGTTTCACTTCTTGGAGGACACTCAATTTTATAGAAGTGGATCAACAAGATCAGAAGAATTGGCCATTGACACTCAGAGGAAGGTACAACACATAACTATAATTCCATGGGATGAAGCTACTAAAGCAAAAGATAAGGTTGCAAAATCCACTGCTGAAGGAATCACTACTTTAGGGAATAATACTTTAGGAGGGATGACCATAGAAGAAGAAAAAAGACAAGGAACAAGAGAAAAATACCTAAGAAGAAGGAAAACAAAAGAGGGGAAAATTATTGAAGAACCATGGTACATGGTAGCAGTCACCACTAGAAGTGCCACTAAAATCGAGGTAGTTCCAAAGAAGAAGAAAATAATAAGGTTTCCCCAAGAACAAAATTCTTCAGATGAAGAGGAGTGGAATCCTAAATAAATTAGACTAGGAAAAAATTTAAAAGAAGTCAGAAAGAACAGAGCAATGGTAAAAGAAGCACAAGAAAATGAAGAAAGAGAGAGGAACTGCTTTAGTGAGGAAGAAGTGATTACACTGAAGGAATTGGTAAAGATGACCATCAATCAGGGTTGAGTAGAAAAATTAAATTAATAAGAAAATATTGGAATAAGGAGGTGTGCATACATCATGTCCATCAAATCAAATGAGGACCCAATAAGAAAATAAATGAATTTCACACTCAACAAATATGACACAAGTCCTCCATTTATCTAGATGTGGATTTTTGTACACCACCATTACCAATATTTTATTATATCTTGGCACAAATGTTAACATGATGTCCAAAACCACATGGGAAATGCTTGGAAAACCCACTCTTGATCCTATGAGGTACTTTATTATATTTGTGGATGGATCCTCTAAAAAACTGATAGGAGTGTTGAAGAATGTTGAGGTGAATTTCATGGGAATAAAAAAATTGGTGAACTTCGAGGTAGTGGAGAATGTTGTTGATAACCCTTTGTATAATTCCATTCTAGCATTATAATGGTTTGTCCATTGCAATGGATCTTTGAGATCTGAAGAAGAAGAATTAACTTTACACTCAGATGGGATATGTGTTCACGTACCCTTACATGTTGGGATTAGTTTCATGTGGATAGAAGAGGTATGAAAAACATTGAGGAGGATGAATTTGATGAGTTATAAGGAGTATATGAAATAAACATGTTTTCTAGTATTGACAAAGAATTTTTGTAAAACTTCAGATGGAGATATTTCGGTTAAATCAGAGCATACCGTAAAAGAGTTAGATAATGTGATGGAATCCTAGATTAATGGGTTTCCAAAAACAAGCACATGTAAATTATATTAAGAAAGGAGAATAACTTTATGAATCATTGCATTGAAGGATAACTACGATAATGCAGGAGACATGTTTTCACCCTCCAAAAACAACTTTGACGAATAAGAAGAATATTATTCTACTCAAGAAGAAAAATATGGAATTCTTATGCGAACCAAAGAATTTTTTTCCATGGAAGAAGAAAAGATAAAGGACCTCTCAATAAAACAAGTATACATATTAATGCAGAGGAGCATCTCATCAGGCGATACCAAAGTATTCAGGATTTGGAGATATAGAATGATACATAAAGATTACAGAGAGAATCTTTCCAAATAACCAGATAAGGATATAAGAACTAGATGATACCTTGACCATAAATGCCATGATTTTGTGGGTAGTGCATAAAGCAAGTATATCTCAATGGAAATCAGTAACTATCCTACTCAAATTAATATTCTTATAAATTGAAGGATATTATGCCACGATCCCTAAGTATACTCAAGAAACATATCTGCGGGTACATGTTTAAGCGTGTGAGCTACATTCGAAAATATGTGGAGAGAATTCTCCTCTACTATGGAATCAAGTATTATTATGGACCCTCAAGTCCATACTGTGGTCATGGTATACAAATTACGAGGTTAGGTGAGAAAAAAAAAGATTGGGATCAGATTGTGAAGTATTTATAATATACTTTTTCCTTTTAGGATGCGGATTTGAGTATTCATAGGGCGCTATAGAAGATTGGAACATTATTGTTTCTAACTCTGAAAGAAGTAGTAAAACAATACTCTGAAGACATGAAGAAGCCAAAAGGGGAGAGTATAATACTGCAAGAAATCCCAATAGAAATAAAAGAGATGGAAAGATGCTATAATGTAGAGAAACAATATAAGGAAAAAGAACCAAATAATTTAAGATATAAAGTTATAGAATATGACATACTAGGAGTAGAAGAAAAGGATGAAGGAGATAAATACTACCATCAACCACTGAATATCAGTAATGAAAATATTGGGCCATAGTGAACTGGAAAACTGGCCAAAATTTGAAATTAATAGAGATAAGAAGTTGCTAAAATAGTGGAAATACTAAAATAATTCCAATACATTTTCCCTAAATATTTTAAAGAACTAAAGGGGATAAAGGAATAAGATGGAACAATGAAAATACAAATCAAGGAAGGATTTAAAACATTGAAGAAGAGGCCATATAGGATAAATCCAAATTTAAAAGTAAAGGTGAAAGTTGAACTAGATAAAATGTTGAATGCAGGAATAATTAAACCAATGGAAGATGCAGAATTGATTAACCCCACGGTGATCCAAAATAAAAAGACTAGAGAGATCTATGTATATGTAGATTATCAAGAACTAAACAAAGAATGTATCCATGACCCTTTTCCAATCCCCTTTACAAAATATTTGCTAGGAAATGTAGCGAAAAGAGAAGTATATTCTTTTATAGATGGTTTATTCAATTACCACCAAGTCAAAATTACCCCAGAGGACCTACCAAAGAACACTTTTGCTACTGAATGGGGATCATTTATGTATACAATTATGCCATTTTTTCTAAAGAATGCACACTGATGATATTCAATAGAATTATGATACATGCTTTCAAAGACTTCATTCATTATTTCTTATAGTTTTATCTCGATGACTAGACATTGTATGGCCTATTGAAAAATCAAATACAAGTTTTAAGAATGATGTTTCAAAGATTTCAAGCATTAAATATTTATTTGAAAATATAAAAATTTATCTTCTTCACTCCTTTTCTAATTTATTAGGCCAAATAATATGCAAGGAATGTTTGTTGATCAATCTTATGAAGGATTTTGTGGTTGTCAATTTACCACTGCTAAAAACTCCAAAGGAAGTAAGAAAAATTCTTGGCTACAATGGATATCATAGGAGGTTCATAAGGAACTACATAGAAAGAAGTTCCCCTCTATAAGAACTATTGAATAAAAGGACGAATAAGCATATTCCTATGTCTAAAGAGTGTGTGGATGCTTTCGAAAATTTAAAAGATAAAATCTTACATGTTCCTATTTTGAATTTTCGTATTTGGAAGGTACCCTTCCATGTTTATGTGGATGCATCTAGAATAACAGTTTACATTGTTTTAACACATCCTGGCATTTGCTAGTAGGCAATTGTAAAACACTGAGCAAAACTACACTACCACAAAAAGAAAATCACTCAGTACTGTGTATGCACTAATAAAATATAGGAAATACCTACTAGACACTTCAGTTACCTTCTACATGGATCGTGAACCCTTGAATTATCTAATAAATAGACCAATATTACAAGGAAGAATTTGCAGATGGTTGATTATGTTTCAAAAATTTGATTTCATAGTAGTTATCAAACTAGGAAAACTTAATAATGGTCCAAATTATTTGTCAAAAATTGAAAATGGAGACGATGAAGGACTTAGAGATGATGACTTACATGGATTCCATTTATTTAGAATTGAGGCCATACCTAAAGAGTTTGATGATACTACCCAGTTACTCCATACATGATAATTTCCAAAAGATTATACCTAGAAAAAAAAGACTTTATTGGGTAGAGCATTCCCTTTTACCTTGCTTCAAGGAAAATTGTACAAAAAAGGACAAGATGAGGTGAGTAGCATTAAAATATGAAAGAAATAACATTTTGGTGCAAGCACCTGAAGGAATTGTTCGCGGAAGTAATAGTGGACATCAGACAATAATAAAAGTGATGATGGCAAGGTTATGGTGGCCTACATTGTTTAGATATGCTCACAAACATGCTAGATCATTCGATATTTTCCAAAGAGTGGGGAAGCCAAATGATAGAGATGAAATGTCACTCAGACCTATTTTGGCACTAGCCCCCTTTGAGAAATGGGCTATTGACTTCATAGGACCAATAAAAATGGATTCTAAACACTCTCAAGCAAGGTTAGTCATCACATGAAAAAAATATTTGACAAGGTAGGAAAAGGCGGTTCACACATATGATTGTACAACAAACACAACAACAAAATTTGTGTATGTGAACATAATTACATGGTTTAGGTTCCCCCTGAGTATTACTAGTGATCAGGGAAAACATTTTATAAATACTTTAAAGTGTTCATTGGGATTTAAATGTTCCCACTGTTTTATGGGCATACTGCACCACATATAAGATACTAACAAAGTTTTCACCTTTCAGACTAGTTTATGGCTTGGATGTCATTATTCCCATAGATTTTATTCTTCCAGGTTTGCAATTTGTGATAGCATTTAGAATGACAGAAGAGGATTCCCTTAACGAGAGGATGATAGAGCTATAGAAGTTAGATGAGAAGATATTTATTGTTACTTATAACAAAACCCAAGAAAAGTGAAGATAAAAAGCATGGAATGACCACCATATTTAGAAGAAAGAGTTTGACATTTGGGATCACATGCTACTATATGATAGTAAATACAAGTATCCATGGAAATTAAAAGGTAGATGGTGGGGAACATATCTTATCAAAGAAATACTATCTTCAAGAGAAGTAAAATTATAGGCCTTGTAATTACAAGAACTATCAAAACAGGTGAATGATGTAAGGTTGAAGACAGATGCGACTTAGAAATACAATAAAACTAAAATATATCTTGATTTAAAATACCGACCTAATTACAAACCAAAAACTTAGGGGGTAGGTCGAGGGGTAGGATGAAAACCCACAAGCGAATCCCTACCCTTTGAAAAATAAAAATAAAAAAAGAACTCCAACCTATTTGAAAACCAGTAATTTGGCAGATAGGTTGAGGTGTAGGATGAAAAATGGAAAGGGCATCTCTACCCTGAAGAATATAAAATGAGAAATTTAAGATGTAGAGGAAACATACCTGCATTACGAGGGAAGGTAAAATACGTGGAGGAATAATACCCACAGAATAAAGGTAGAAAGGTAAAAGCCGCAAAATAAAGAAAAAAAATAGAACCGCAAAATAAACAAGGAAACAACGTAACCAAAAATAAACAAAACAAATATTCGATGCCAAACACAGTAAAGGGAAGAAACATTTTGAAAAGAAGCATTGGAAAATCCGTAGTCCAAAGCAACAAAGGAACAAGCTGCAGAACAAACAATAAAGCATCCGAATGAAGAAAATTTGGAAAACGTGGAAAATACATGGACTAAAACTGTGGCCAAAGAAGACTAAATTTACCTTGTAAGAAGAAATAAATTTAGGTAGATGGAATGAAAACAATATAAAAAATGTCGAAGGAAGAAAAACTAAGGCACAAAGTGGTATAAGCAAGATCGAGTAAAAGTGAGAAGAAGAAAATTAAGGCACAACTGGGGAATAATACAAAGAAAAAATGGGTGATCAGATCATAATCAAAAAAGAAGATATTCCAAAGAAAAAAATTATTAATCACTCAATGAATTCATACGCCAAGGACCCTGAGGGTGCCCTCTCACATATTCCATTCAAACTTACATATGCGAGAGATTTGCAGAAGTACATACACTCACAAATTTAGGAATATAATCACACAACACTCAAGGTAGAGAGAGAATTACTATTAGAAGAAGATCTAAATACAAAGTCACTTGTATACAAGAAGAATGCTAAAGTCATAAAGGAATTGAAAATTAACATTTGGAGTCAAATAACCTACTTTCCTAGGGGAGATTCCATAATTTGAAATTTATTGAGTAGACTCCATAATCATATGCTATACTTAGACTAAACATATAAGATTAATACAAAGGTAATAGCTAGGGTTACTGGCCTATGGGATAAAGAGCGTTAAGAAATTACTAGAAAGAAGACGATGCTAAAAGAAACATTTGGAGAAATGGGCATGACAAAGTTAAAATGGGGAGTAAGAATATCATATATTTCGAATCACACATTAAGGTATGTCGTTAAAGCCATATGCCTCAAAATGTATCACACCAATAGAGAGGATTGTGTCCAAGGTTTTAGCTCATAGATTTCCCTAGATAGGGTTCAATTTCATTTAGAGTATAACCTTGTAGAACTATTAGCAGCAAAATTTCATGAAAATATGAGGAGGATAAAGAGGGGAAGCACACTTTTTTCTATGTCTCATTTTTTATCTGTTTGGCTATGTACTTCACAAAAACCCTACCTCATACAATAAATGCAATAGAGTGGTAGGAAAATAAATGTATCGTGGAACAAATTTGGGAACATATGGATACTCTTGATAACTTAACTCAGATCACATCACTGTTAGGTTGGATCAAAAGGATTAAGCAAATCATTAGCGAAAAATCGAGGATATATGAGAAATTTGTTCAAAAATATGAAAAGGAGGTTTATTTTATCGCAGATATAGATTATAAATTTATTTGGATGACAGTACCCTGCACAGAACACATACCTCCACTACCTTATGAAACGTTAAATGAACTAGTGGCTACATTTGTATAAACAATTATAAGTCTGCTTGTCGATTCCACCAAAGCCAAATTGCCAAATTTTGATGAGTTAATTGAAGATACATTCGAAGAGTATAGAAATAAATTCTCCAAACAATCAGAGAAGACAGAATCAATCAAATCACTTCCTAAAACATACAAATGGAAGAAATGCCCTAACATTACAAATCCCATTACAAAAAGGTAAAAATCTTTAGCTGAGGAAAAACTAAAGGAAGCCGTGGTCAAACAAAGGGAAATATGAAACAAATTTTGAAGAAATAGAAGACATTTCAGAATCAGAGGAAGAAAAATCATACACTCCATCACTGTCAGATCCACATGACCCATTAGCGCCATCAATTTCAGAAGAAGAGAAACCTGTAGAAGAAACATGACTTAGTCAACAAGCCTATAGATACTATCAAAAATTTCTAACTACATGGAGCATCTCACAAATTTCCCAAGAATACCTTACAAGTATATGTGGAGAACATATGGCTATAGTAGATGTCATAGTGTACTATCTAGAGATGCATTCATTCATACTCGAAGATATAAGTCACTTGCTAACTCCATCACTGGCATAGAAGAAATACATGACCAAATAGAGATATAGAAAACACATCACTTGGCTGCACTTCAACAAGAACAAACCACTCTCAAGAAAAATAAACTTTGCAGCAAGAGCGTATTATATCGAATAGAGGAAGTGGTCAAGCTAATTGGCCTGCTGGTAAAACAAAAGAAGGAAAGAGAAAATCAGAACAAGGAAAATGGATCATGGAAGACCGGAAAAAGAAGAACTTGATAGGAAATAGAAGGATGAAGATGATAAAAATTAGAAAGAGGAGAAGATAGAAAAGAAAAAATAAATAAAGATAGAAAATTGAGTTAGAAGCTAAACAAACAAGAGAAGAAATATAAAAGAAAGAACAGGAACAAAATAAAAAGCAAGAAAAAATTGAAAAGAAAAAGAAAGAAATAGAATCAAAGAAGAATACAGAAGAAACAAAGAAGAAATAGAGGAGAATCAGAAATAAGAACAACAAAAGAAGAGGGAAGGAGAAGAAGAAAAGATGAGGAAGAAAGAGAAGAAGAAGAAAACATGAGGAAGAAAGAAGAAGAAAAGAAGAGGAAATTAAGAGATGAAAAGAAAAAGAAAGAAGAAGTAGAAATAAAAAGAAAGAAGAGGAATAAAAAAGAAGAAAGAGGAAGAAGAGAAAAAAATCAAATAGAAGAAGAGAGGAAGAAGGAAGAAGAAGAAAATCAATAGAAATAAGAGGAGAAAAGAAAGAAAAAGCAGAGCAAGAACAGAAAAAGAAAGAAGAAAAATAGAAGGAAGAAAAGGAGAAGGCAACATAGGCTAAAAAAGAACTACAACTATCATCTTTTAGCCTATTCACACAACCAACACCTCAGGAGTCACTAACCAAAATAAAATAGGCCCTGCAGAAGAGGAAAGAAGAAAAATCTTTCAAACTGAAACAAGGAGCTGTTGAGAAAACCATGGAGGGTTTTAAAGTCCAATTAAAAAAACTTTCTCCTTTACAAAAATCTAGTTGTAGTCAAGTATTAAAGAAGAGTGCCACTCAAGACTACATGTAAATGTGTGTAGAATTAGAGGAGGCAATGCAAAAGAGGCTCACTAGCATTTAAACCGATAAACCACTGATCCAGATTGATACTACATTGTCCATTGAGGCATCTACAAAATATATGGTAGAAGAAATCTTAAAAGAACACCGCATAAAATTAGAGGCATAAAAAGAAACAATCAGCAAAGATGTAATCATATAATACAAAGAAGACACAAATAAACCTCGTGTAGCTGAAAATATGAAAAAAATAAGTGAAGTTCACACATTAGTGAAGAAACTCGAGACAAAACTGAATAATCTCATTGTATATTACATATACACTGTTGGATGCTGAAACATGATTTTAGAAGAAAAGTGGAAGATGGAAAACATTTAATATAAAATACATAAGATTTCTACAGCATATGACATTGGAAATGATAAGGATGGCACACAAAGGAGCAAATTAGCAGAACTTACAGAGAAATATCAAAATCAACAGCGGGAAAAACAAGAAAATATCTATACGACATGCAATCCTGTAACACTACATTGGATAAATATTTGATGTGGATGCAACAAGAAACTACACTTGCCTAAGATTGATGGAAGAAACTACAAGCACATCCTACTGTATCAAAATTTTTGTCATTGATTCAGGAGAATACACAACTGCAGGAATGGATTAATGAGGTGAATACTCATTTGACATCATGGATAAACTATGAAAATAATATCATTCCTCAAATACAAAGTACATAATAAAGAATACACCTTATAAGTTAACAGGTCGAGGAGTCCCATAAAACCTAGTCGGGTGAGTCAAGAAAGGGAACCTTCCCTATGCCAGACGTCTAAGTTCCTAGGGAGGTTGATGCTTCTATACCTTGGCCTCCCATAAATCTTGTCGAGCGAGTCAAGCAAGGGAACCCTTACCTATGCTAGATGTCTAAGACCTATTGGTTGATGCCCATTGATCCAAATTTTGGAAATAATTTTTGAAGGCAAGAGTAAAAGTCATCATTAGTTGTTGTCTCGAGGAGGAGACAAAGTTTAAGATGGGGGATTAATAGTTTGGCAGCGAGTTTATAGCATAAAGCTATGCAAAATGATAGAGATAGCGGATGAAAGTGATAGGACCAGTCGTGAAGAAGTAGAGAAAGCCACGGGTAACGAAGCCATAAAATGAAGTAAATTCGTGCATAAAGGAAAGAAGCCGCCAAAGACTATAAAGCCACAATACACAAAGAAATCCGCGTAATACTAAGTAAAGCTGACGAATACTAAGAAGAGCCATGGAAGACTAGAAGAAGCCGAAAGAATGCTGCGAAGTGAAGAAAAATTAAACCAGATCGTGACTGAAGCCGATAGAGACACAAGTCAAAGGAAGTGACCTTTGAAATATATTGTATTTTATATATTTATTGTAATCAATGTATTATGTAAAGGGTACCTCATGGAAGACTTATGTGAGAGTGCCTTTTTGAGATTCTGTAATAAACATAGAGAGAGTTAGAATGAAAGAGATGTATGTGTACTGGAATGATGTAATTTATTTTTATATATGAATAAAAATTAGAGTTTTGGGATTAAATTATCTTGCATCTGTTATTTACTTTTCTTTCCTTAGCATAGTTGTGGTGTATTTCCCACATTCATCCTTAACCTTGATCGATATGCAGCTAAGCCTCACAAGTCTATTGGGGTTTTAGGTCAACACTTAAGTCTAAAGCTACTTCAACACCTAACTCTCTTATTTTCACATAACCTACATCACAACCATTTTGGACCCATTAGTCTATTATCCCACCTCGTCAACCTAAGTCTTCTACTTAGACAACCACTTCACATAGGTGTTCTCTACCTCCTTCACCACACATGTCTCCTTCACGTACACATAGTTACTATCCTACACCATTGATATTAGATCATTTTCACACACCTCTGTCTCCTTTGATATTAGGTGTGAGACCCTCACCATTCACTATAATCGGATATCCTATTATCCCTTGCAAACCTTAGGTGAATCATGCTCTCTTCCCCCATTTCATTACTATCAACTATCTCTCATGTCTACTATCACACTTCACACTTTGTGATTCATTATTAGTCTTTCTTATCACTCCTACATGTTTGGTATACACATTTTACCGTCATTACCCAATGACACACTCTAGTGCTATGATTCACACTTGAGTGTTGAGGGAACACTTATTTCATGAACCTTATATTATCTATGTATTCATGCTCTATGCTTCATGATATATATTTCAATAATCTACTCTCATGCAATGCACTCACTACTCGATGACACAATATTTTTCTATGGTTCATTCTTGACTGTTGAGGGTCCCTGTAAATGAACCTCATTTCATGCATATATTTTGGGGGAAATGCAACTCCTCCCATCCTCACATCTTTCATAACATCTAATTACACTCACACTGCATTTTCATATATTGGTTTCATTTACTTTTTCTTTCCCATACTTCTTATATGTTACCATTTTCTTATTATGCTATGTAGATACTCAATATGTCATTATCTTTTTATATACAAACACATGCATGTTCAATTGATATTTTGAGGTGAATGAAGATCTCTTACTTATTTTCACACGATGCAATGATGCTTGACACTATATATTTTACCATTCCCACTGAGGCTCCCGGGGAATCTAATTTTACTACTTTCACATTCTACATATCACATGTTCTATTGCTACATTATTCACCATTTTTCATTACATGCACTTTACTTTCATTTATATATACATGTTTTGACATACTATTTATCTGTATAACATATTAATGGGTTCTTCATGTGTATAATTTTTCTTGTAGGATCTATAAAACCATAGGTATATGTCACTTTTTCCTTACTATTGTTTGTTATTACTTGTGATTGTTTTTGGGCTATGCCCCATATATTTCTTAATCATTGTTTTCTTTCTTATGGAATCATTGACCCTGATTGTCTCGTGACATTGATCCCTAAACTAGCTAGTATATTTTTTTTCCAACCTACATATCCTTATAGGTAGTTTAATATTTTCTAAATTAACCTTGAAATAAATCAACTATAAGTAACTACAATGTAATAATAAGAACTGAAACTACACAGGTGTTGATAATGAAGTTTGGTAAAATTCCTACATCTCTGAGTTCATGAAATAGTTAAGCCAATTGATTATAATAATATTATTGTACAATAAAAATAAACTTTATGATACTACAATGAATGTTCAACCAAACCTAGTGTGTGAATCGGTCCAATAGACCTAAAATGGCCTTGAAAGCTCAGTGATTTGGCACAGCTCCTAGTTTTGACACCTCGTGATGACTTTGAATCTGCTTCATAGACTCTATCTCTACACAGTGATAAGTCAGACAATGTATGATGTTGACCTCCACTATGTTACATAGCCTCTAGCCTCTACAAAAATATAAGTCTATTCCAATGTTTTGTGACAACGATGATCATCTTCTACTCTATTACATGGTCTCTAACCTCTACACAAAGCTAAGATCAGATGTAACCTTGTCAACAAGCTCAATAATAATTATGAATCCCTTATGTGGCCTCCAAGTAACTAACTTGGAAATGCAACCAACGTACTAAGAATCAGATCTTCAATATGTGTGTTCTTCTCCGGTGCTCTGTCACGTCCCTCAGCTTCACAATGGCATCTCCAAGCTCCCGCACAAGAGGGATCAAGCTCCAAACTGATCTTTACAAATAATCAATGAGTTAAAAATAATAACTCCCACTTTACAATTCCCTATTAATAATATGAATTTATCTCTCCATCAAGCCTATTAAAAATAATAAAATCTCTTTTAATATTATTCACAATATTATGCCTTATTAATCTTAAGTCCTTCTATAACTCTCCTCCTACTCTCCATTTGATCTCTAGAAATTGAGAAGAGTGTAGTATTTTGTTTACCCAATCAATATCTATATGTGCTGACACCTCATCCAAACAAGTTTGGATGCTCACCCGAAGCATGCACAACCACTAGGTCCCTCCTTTTTTATTCCTATTAGAAAGATAATATGCATAGTTTCCATATTTATATCAAATATATCCAATTATTCATAGAGAGCTAACATAACCATGATAATCCATAAGCACATATAATAAGAAAAAAATCATTCAAAAATAACAAAACAGATATTCCTGAATACCGTCATGATCTTAATTGTATTTCATAACAGAAAATGATTATAATAACCTCAGTAAACTCATGCACAAGACCTATGTGCTCTCATGCAAATTCCAATATCCATGACTACATAACACTGAAACACTCAAGAAGCTCCAACTCAATCATACACTTATAGGCTCTCTCTTAACATAGTTGCACTATATATATATAAGGGTGGGTACTTTCCCTTCACTGCTTGATACACATTCCTAATAATATGCATGCGTATAAAAATTTCCTATATGATTTTTCCATTATATACTAATAATATATTAACCTAAATATACATGAATTTTTTTAATCCTATTATTAGCTTGACTTGTGCATGTTCTTCTTTTGTCTCTGTATGTGCATTTTCCGATTATAGTCTCCGTTGTGTGCATCTAAATCCATCTTACTTTTCTCTATTTATAAACCTTTCTTGGAATCCACTCCTATACTTTTATATATTTAGCCATGTCTTTGGAAAATGCACAAAACTTCTCATGCACAAAACTTCATGCAATGATCCTTCCTATGTGTGCGCGTCCCTTCGCACACCCCTTACACATGGCTACAAAATTTCATGCATGGATAATACTTAATCATTTATCTCATTGAACATTACTCCACACTAAAGTCATTTCTCGTCCTCGCCAATGTGTCACCTAACTCTCCAAGGAATGAATAAATCAAAGAATGTTCAAGAATAAATAATATGACAAAAAATACCATGAACCAAAGAACAAATTCTAATTTATGTGAAAGATGCCTCATGCTTCAAGTTGTTGTAGGATCTTTGAGAACTCTAGGCTTAATGAATCTTGAAACTTATTCCACTCTGCAAGCTCCTCTGTGGCCTTTCCAGGTGTCATCTCCTCAATTCTTGAAATTGGGTTAGAAACCACTTCATCCACTCTTCCCTTAAGTTCCTTGATGACTACACTTATCTCTACAGTCACTCCTTCCAACATATTTATGCATTATAAAACCAAAAGTTTGATCTATTTGATCTGAAACTCCAGTGGATCCGTTAAGGCTTTAATTATCTCCTTCTATGCTGATACTTCTGCCATGACCTTTATACACTCAAGCTTGTTTTTTGGTGTCTTTACTTGTATTTCCTTTATATCTACCTCTTCTTTGGCCATGCATGCAATGAAAATAGGGTCACTCTTTTGGAACCTATAAAAATACCAATCAACTTTTCTACTAGCTTCCCTAATTTGTGTGAATACAGCCTCAAACTCAGCTATATTGGCCTCTACTATCATTTTATTCTTCTCCTTTTCCTTATCAAATTATTCTTCTGAAATCATTGTGCCACTCTTGATGTTCAAGAGAAACATCCAAACAAAGTCCTCAAGGTATTCCAATTCATCATTGTAGTTGGTCTGAGCTTGGCTTACTATGGTGGGGCATGCACCTATTATTTGTTTCACCAATGATCCTGCCCCGTCATATGCCTCCTTTGTGCTCTTCATCTTCCCCTTGATATCATATTTTAGGATTTGTACCTCGTGCTCTTTATTTTTTTAATCTTCTACCATGAACCTCATAATTTCCCCCTTATCTATATTTCTGTGTGTGAACTTTGCTGTTAATGTATTAAAGGCATTATATTCCTATTCATCAGTCATCCTCGTGGGGTCAAAAATCTTGTACACATTTATTAGATGCTTCTTCAACTCCAAGGTGGAGTACAACCTATTAATAATTTAAAACTCTAGTTCCTCCACGTGTGTATGAATACTCAATGATAACATCTTCTTTGTGCACGAGATCCCTCCTTTTTCCATTAGTTCCCATCCAAACAACTTATCTGTATTGACCATGCTCTGAAATATTTCCCTCAACACCTTCATAGGATCATCAACAAAATCCATATGTGGTGATTAGGGAGGTCTTCATTTCCTTATTTATTTTGTCTTTGTTTGTGGCTTCCTTGGTGTATATGGCCCTATACTGGTTTCGACTCGAGCACCCTTATCTTCCATAATAACATATGAATCATTTCCCTCATTATATTTTTTTTGGATCCCCCTGAGTGCTACACATTTCTTCTTCACTTAATGGTGCTTCTTCCCTACACAAGCCTTTATGTTGTTATCTCTCCTCACATTTCTCCAAGTAATCCTCTACATCTATTGGTGGATTTGTATCCTACGCAAATTCTTCGGGTCATAATTATTCTCCCACCTTCTCCTCCAAGTGCTCCTCATCATTAGAGATCACTTAGGTCCCCATGTGCCCCTTATTAGTCTTTGGAGGACATATCATGGTTGGATGGGAAGGTCCTACACTTGCACTACACTTCATTCGTTTGTACTGCATCTCTTTTATATACCCTTGATCCAAAACAAAATTTTCTTCTTTCCCATATTATTTAGTTAGGGAGTTCTCTTGGTTCCTATTAGGATGAGACATAGTGATTTTATTTGGTTGAGGCATATGAGTGTCATCTACCTCAATTTATTCTCCATCCTTTGTCTTCGGGCACAAAACTAAAAAAACCCTACATATCATTCCCCTGATTGTAACATTCATCATAGGGTTAAAGTCCAAAGTTTATGGCTATGTGGTTTCCAAGTATATAGGTATGGAATTATATCCAAAGGTGGTGCAAAAAGTATGCCAATCCAAGTCCACCATTTTCACATAAAAAGTCATCCTTTGTGCGTCCTTAATTTTGACACTACATACTTGAAATTCTTTAGTGTGAATAAAAATGGAAGTTTTCACCATGGCCCCATCTCTCCATTAGCCATCATGAACCTCGCAAGGATAAAGTGTTGCATCACTACAAACTTTTCCTAGTATCCAACCTCTTTAGATAGCTCCTGTGGTATGTGCCTTTCATTATCAAAGGTTGCACACATTCTGGTGTACCATTTCTATAACCATGTCTTGCACTGATTATTAAATTCCCTTTTACATGTAAAGTATGTAAATTAAACAGTGGGAAACTGGTTCTGCACTAGGTAGATGTACATATCATCTTGTGGTCCATTTGGGACACCAACTTCTTAAAATACAATCAGTAAAATAATTGAGCCCCATGTGATCTTTGCCCCTTCCTTAGTCTACTCCATTGCCTCTTTAATGATATCATCAATGATAAACTGTGTAATTTTACACAGTTTTTTATGTGCCATATTATGCATAACGTAGAGGAAATTCTTATTAACCTACCCCCATCTTTCTAAAGTGCTAAGTTTTTAACCAACCAGTCGGGCTACTACCCTAGTTGTAGGGTCTATGATCTTATCCACATTCATGGTGTAGACGCCAAAAATCTACGCCCCCTTAAGTCCAAACATACTCATGACCAAAGATAAACACATTTATGACACCACGCTATATCTCCCCCTTTTAATTAATTAATTTTTTTAATGACCCATCATATCTCTGAAGATCTAAAATGATTATTTAATTGAAATAAATAAATTACCTATTATCTCATCAAACCTCACCCTCACACCTCATTGAGTTAATTCAGACACCTCACTAACTACCTAAACCACTTCAAAAACTTCTTCCTAAAAATCACTAACCTATTTCCTAACTAACTAGCCTTCTGTTGTCATGCAAATGTGCAACAAGGAAATTGTCAATTTCTAAGCATGAAAACCATACCCCTGTGCCAATTTTTTTATGTTTTACCCTTTTGAGGAACCCTATGTCTACCCAATCAGTTCTAATGACCTCCCAGTTGATGTTAACATATCCCCCAGGTGAATTAGGAAATTCAAGTCAATCCCCCTAGGTGATTTTAGGAGTTCTTGAAAAAAACTATCTTTGGGCAGTGTTGGGAAGGGCTATCATCGGCCTTCCTAGGACTAGAGCAAACCCCTGGAGTAGAAAAGAGGAGAAAAATAAAACATGGAGGTGAATTGAATGCCTTGGGACATCATGGAAGTGATTCAGGAAGATTCAGGAAGGAATCAGAGAATTTGGGGTAGTTTCACCAAACTTAGGGTTCACAGGTCTAGGTAGTGCTGTTTCACTTTATTCTTAGCATTTCTTAGAAAATGATGAAACAGATAAGGTAATGGGCGTAGGAGGAATACCTGTTGTAAACTGTTGAAGGTTGTTGCACGTGTTTGACTCCTCGATCCAAAGTTGACCGTGAGAGCTTCCTTTTGGTTGGGAGGAACTACCTGAAAGATAAAGCAAGACCAAAAAATAGAAGTTAAATGATATATGACATTGGAATGCCTAGTGTATACTAGTTCCGGGAAGTGTGATACTCCCTAGATGGCTGTCAGTCCATTGTTTAAAAAAAATTAATGTAAACAACATATAAAGTCCTATTGTAATTAAAATGATTTAGGTACCTCATTCAAATACAACAAGTGAATCCAATAGTAATAGGCTAGGTTATAATTAGATCCAAAGGGGCAAGATGTCTGTCACAGGGGTAGGGATTGGTCAAGGTATAGTTCTAGGTAGTTTGGGTCAATTGGTGAGATGATTGTTGGGTCTGTTCTAGATCAAGGTATAAAACACAGGGACCGATGTCAGTCTGAGGGTAATCGATGCCGGTTAAGGGTGAGTGATGCCAGTCACTGACAAGATGACAGGGGGTCAAAACAAAGGTTTGAAGGAGATTTTTCAGGTTGTCAGGGAGCTAAATGAGGTACTTGTGAGGTCTAGGAGAGATGCCAAGTTAGTGGATAGGTTTAACAGGGTTTTAGTGGATGTGGGGTGAACTATGGGTTGAGTTGGAAAAGGGTGCTGTGAAGTCAACATACTGTAGGGTAACCGACGCTGGTTAAGGATAACTGGGGCCGGTTACTGTGAGAGACTGGGAATGTCACAGAACCAATTTTGGGCTTCCTCTTGTGATTGCATAAGGGACTGGGTTGGGTTGGAGTGAGGTATCTAGTTATTTAGATAGGATTTGGTAAGGTTTTAGCAAGGATATGGGGGTGTTAGATATGAAAGGTGCTCAATGGGTGGCTAAGAGAGCAAATGACATACACGTAGAATGAAATGGAAATATGATGCAAGAAGTAAATGAACTAGAAGGGAGAAAAATGTTCTACTTACCTTAAAGATGGTATCCAGAGGTCTGTGAATGAGGAATGGAGGTGTTGGTAGGAGACTGAAAGCTCTGGAGGATCACTGAAGTGTTGCAAGAGACTCTTGCATGGACTACCTGGGCTCTCCTTCTTGCTTGGTTCGAATCAAATCTGGGCCAGAGATGAATGCTGGATGGCTGCTGGATGCCTGGTGGATGTCTATGTGTGAGAGAATGCTTACTTTCACTCTTTGCATGCGTGCTCAAGAATTCAGAATGTGCCAACCTCGAGAATGAGGTTGCCAAAAGGAATTAATGGGTAACCGAAAATGGTTGCGGGTTAACTGATGTCAGTTTAGGGTAAATGGCATTGGTTAAGGAAGGATTCCATAGGCATGATAAAAATAAGAGATCATGGCTATAATGGCTACCAAATCTCACTATTCATCCGGACAGGAGCGGGGGTTACCGTTGTGTCTACGAGAATGAGGTGGAGGCCTTCAATTTTAGGGTGTTAGTTAGGTTTTAGTTAGTTATGGAAACCTGCTAATAATAGGCTTAGGGTGAGGTGGCTAGGTGAGGTGGCTAGGTGAGGTGGAAGGGTGGGTATTAAGTTAATTAGGATAATTAAATAATAGTTATAATGAGGATAAATGATTAATTTAATTAAAATAATGAAATTAATCTTAGTGTGGGGTAAAAGGGGCCATGGTTAGGTGAGTTAGTTTAAGTCTATTAATTAATAAGGGGCTAAGGGGAGCGTGACCTAATTTTGATGTCTACATTTTACCCCTTTTTGTTGCATAGCTTGTATTGGTAAGCGATGCTGACAAAAATAAGATATGGTTGCCCCATGTGTGGGTGAAGGTGATCCCCCTCAAACCAAGAACTGATGAGGTGATAGAGCGAATTGGCGAGTGGTTTGATAAAAGTGGATGCGAAGAAGAATGGTGAAAAATGTTGTAATGGTCAAAGTGGTAAATAGGTAAATAGGCCAGGGTCAAAGGTAGTGGCAGTCAAATGCACACACACGTCTAAAATGTGACACAGTACAAGGTTGAAGAGCTAGCAAACTCTACAACGTTTAAGGTTGAGAGGGATATCCAAACAAGGTTGAAGTAATTCTGGTATCCAGGTACAGGACAGGGTCAGGAAACACAATGTAGGTCAGGTGTAGGAATGTTTAGGTATGTTCCAGTACACCTAGGTTGGGTCAGGATAGACATCACAACAATAGGAAAAGTAAGGTCACGAGGTCAAACAACACGGGTAGCAGTGTCACAAGGTACAATGAGCACATTGGTTCAATGGTCACAATACAGGTTTCCGGGTCGAGGTATTTAGGTTATAGCAAGGGTAATGAGACCACCAGGTATGGATGAAAAAAGGTGAGGTCATAAAATGTGGAGGGTGGGAGGAGAAAGTAAAGTGTTCAAGTGAGGTGTAGGTAAGGTGAAAATGGGAGATAAGTAAAATAGGATTAAATGTGAGGGAAAAATGCTGTACAAGGTAACTGACATTGATCGGTGTGAACTAATGTCGGTTTAGGGGAATTGACGATGGTCGGCTAGGGCACCCAATTGACGTCGGTCAATGCTAAAATGTTGCCGGTCAAGTCGGGCACGTTATAAAAAGTGAAAAACCCACATTTTTACAATTCATTTGTGATTTACAAAAAGAGAGAAAACGACAAGAGAGTAGGAAAGAGGAAGAAAACAATTGAGTACCATGGAGTGCTGAGTTGATAAGCCACATAGGCGGTGAGTGTTGATTGATAGGTGGGGCCATGAGATCGGGGAGAGGGATTTGATTGGTTGGAGATCCGGTGAGCATTCAGTGATGATGGAGGCGGGAGAGGGATCAAGAGGACCGGCGTGACGGCCTGAGGTACCACCGCGACAATGGTAGTGGGATGCGGTAAGATCTAAAGCCTTGTGGTTGTTTGTTTTGTCAATTGGGGTAAAATTTGGGTAGGTAGGAAAAGGGGGGTTTGGGCGGAAAATGAAAAATGTGAAAATGGGATAAAAAAGGGGGAAACGGGAATGGGGAGGGGTAGGAGGTAGGTAAAGGGTGGGGTGGGTAATGATTACGGGGTTAAGGGGAGGGTTGGATGGGTAGAATGAGTAAGTGGAAGAGGAAAGGGGTTTGGGAGTCACAGTGGTCAATGCGACAGTGACTGATGTCGGTCCCACTGTGGCCGATGTTGGTGAGTGCGGACCGGTATCAGTTACGAGGTAAGGTGACTGATGCCAGTCATAGGTAGACTGTGGTCGGTCATGGGTAGATTGGGGTCGGTCAATGATGACCGGCACTAATTGTCATGGGGTTAAACATGGGCAAAAAAAAGAGGTAAGGTAGTGGGTAGGGAAAAATAGGGAAGGTCTAGGGTAGAGAGGGAAGGGTGATGGTAGACAGGGAAAGCTACGAGGTCAAAGGGGATGGGTGTGGGTAAGTAGAGTAGGTTAGAATGGTAGAAAGGGGAAGGTTGAGGCATGGGTAAATAGGTGTGGTGAAATTTGGGGTCAATAGGAAAGGTACATGTTGTATATATGGGTAAGTGGTTTAATAATGTGATTGTTTTGTTGGATGCATGCGAGAGACCAGTTACGGATGAGAGACATGGTGCCACCACTACTAGTGGAGGTATGAGTTAGCAGGACGCGAGAGGAGTGGTGTCACATGGTGGAGGTTGGTTTGATTGGAGTGAGACACTACTGGCATGTAGTCTGTGAGGTGAGTTTGATGGTTTCCCTCATCGATAGATGGGACTCAGAAACCGATACATTTCATTTACCGACAAGTGAGCTCACGATCACCCTAGAGGACATGTACAAGATCCTGTAATTGCCTATAGTGGGGGCACAAGTCTATTCGATCTCCTTAGAGGCATATGAGGAGTTGTTGGCACCAGTATTTGGTGAGGGTGTGGTAGATTTGGGGTTCCATAGCACCAGCATGAGCTATGGGGAAATGTACTGAGCCCATCTCGAGGAGATGAGGTTGATTGTATTATTGATGGAGGTAGTGTGTTATTTCACACTACCCGATGCAGAGGGTGGATGATTCCTGAGGTCACTGATGGGGGTATTACATGATATGGTGATACAGAGGACCTGATTTTCATGGGCACCTGCCCTTTTGACACAAGTTTATAGAGAGTTATGGGCATACGGGTGGTTACGATGGTTCAGCCTATGCTGTACCTTTTTGTTACATTGTTGGGCTTATGAGCACATCGTTTGTGTATGGCTAGTGGGGATTCCTTGAGCAGACACTTGAGGGGAGGCTGTTGTGGGTTGGTTATAGGCGGTGGGTACCAGCCATGGGAGAGCGTCAGGGGATGAGAGCTACACATGATCTAGCATACTACAGGTGACTACTAGATGGATTTTCTAGAGTGGACATTATTTGGAGGCCATATGTGGGCTTCCCCTCATATAGATAGATGGTCACAGAGTTATATGGGCTCTAGATCTATAGGTGGATAGAGGGGTCGTGAGTAGGAGAGCACGAGATGATACCTGCAGACTGGGTCAGATGGCAGTTTGGGTTGATACAGGATGTACCGCTGCCCTTCCCATAGTACTAGAGAGATGATGTGGAGAGGCCAATGTCTCCACCTTGTCCTACAGTGCCGACTGGGCAGGAGGAGAAGCCGGTGGAAATTCAGATAGATGATGCTGGAGTGGCAGATGGGACAGACAGTGGTGGGTGGCGTAGCTAAGAGTAGTACCGCTGAGGCCAGGGAAACTAGATATAGCTATCATCACTGTTCAGAGGGACGCCCTACAGGGGTAGGTAGCTACCCTAGTGACTCAACTGGCGATTGTGCAGGGGCAACTTACAAGGACAAAGGCACATGTTACCGCTTTACAAGTACAGGTGGCCGCACTGCAGGCACAGACAGGCCAGGGGTAGGTACCCGTACAGGCAGGTGATGGAGGGGATGGAGATGGAGAGGAGGGTAGGTAGCCACCCTACAGGCATAGGTATTGGATTTATAGGGCCAGTTGGTCACAGCGCAGGGGCAGGTTATGGGTTTACAGGGACAACTGACAACAACACAGGCACATATCACGACCCTGTAGGCCTAGGTATAGGCACAGGTACAAGTTCCAGGGCCAACTCAAGATCTAGTACTAGCACAGGGCTTAGTGTAGGTTCAGGGACAAGGTCCCATTGTACAGGCACCCACTCAGGCAGTGAGACCCATGACACCTCCACAGACAGTGCCCATGGCCTGATTCAGGGATGCCTTAGAAGGGGCACGATATTATTAGGACCTCCTGGTGGTTGCTGGGATAGATGTCCCATCCTATGCAGAGTACAAATCACAACAAGCCTCCAGTGAGAGGACCAGATCCCGTGCGCACAATGTGGATAGCACAGGGGGCCGGTGAGCCCATAGACAGGAGCATAGAGAGGCTACCAGTGTCTTGAGGCCAGATCCAGGTGAGAGGCCATCGACAGCTAGACCGAGGCCGTCAGCAGGAGCAGAGGAGTAAGGAGAGATGGACCCTGAGATCCGATGGTATGACTGATGGTTGTTGAATTGTTGATGATATTGATATAGACCGAGCTGCGTGCCGATGACATTTTATATTGGGTATCGACCTGCATGCCGATGATTACGAGAGACACATTATTTTGATATGAGTGTATATTGTATGGATACACAATTTTTTTTGTATATGATGAAATATATGAGATTCAGATGATTTATGGTGTTATGAACATTTTATTTTTGTTGTGATATGGATGGAAACTAGGTGAGTTAGGCATAATGGAGTTAGGTCCTAGGCATGGATTGAGTGAGGTTGGTTTAGGCATGGATCAAGTTAGGTTGGTTTAGGCATGGATTGAGTCAGGTTGGTTTAGGCATTGATTGAGTCAGGTTGGTTTAGGCATGGATGTTCATTTCGATGTTTTGGTAATAAATGTTGATGTAAATTCATGTAATGGTGTAAAATGCTCAAATGTTAGTTATGTATGAAAAATGTGGAATGATGTAAATGGTAAAGGTTATGTGATGCATGGTAAGTATATATAGATTAAAGGATGTGAACATGGTTTGAATTGTTAGTTTTTTGATATATATATGAGAAATCATGGTAAAATGGGGAAAATTGGTAAGGGTAAAGAGTGGCTGAGCTAACCTTCCAGGGCCCCATGCCCTGGAAGTGTTGCCTACATAGTCCCGGTAAAAAGGGACCTCAGGCTGATGTAGTTCTCCCATTAGCTAGGGAAGAGTATGAGAAGATAGAAGAATAGGTCGGTAGGTCGTAGGTATGTTGGGTTCTAGGTCAAGGGTATGATTAGGTTAAGGTCATTTAAGTTTGGGTGAAGTAAAGGCAAATATGTATGATTCTAGGTTAATAGTGGTGAAAGAAGAAAATTCCCAAAAGATAAGTGTCAAGGGTCTAATCCTGTATAGGATAATAAAAAATTAATGAAGAAGTGAAAAGATAAGAGGAGGTAAGTGAGACACCTGGTTGGAAAGGATCATAACGGGTGAACCATAGCTTAGATAGGCTGGTGAACATGAGACCCTAAAGACTTTGCATGATTGATTATTCTATAGGTGAAGAATAGTCACAGGATCACCAAATGTCATAGTTTCAGTAGGTCCCTTGAGGCAGGATGAAAAAGGAGAGACAAAGAAGGAGGTGAAGGTGATTAGGTCATATGGTAGGATATAGAATTCCTTTGGGAAAGAGGTCCAAGATCATAATAGGCGAGTCCATGACGAAAAAGTTTTCTTTTTCTTTTGCTTTTGAATTTTTAGATAGACTAATCGATGCGGGAAGTCTATATGGGATGAATATATGTCTCCTTGAGGTCTTCGTGAAGTTGATCGATGTGGGAAGCTTCTGAATATTTATTTTGAGAGAATAATTCTCTTTGTGGGATGGACTATAGATAGTGTTACGAGCTGTTTATAGCTGTCCTTCGAGGGAACAGTCTATTTATAGCAGTAATTTAGAATGAAAGATGCCCTTTTGAGGGAGTCATCTTTGTATTGGAAGTTTGACTCAAGGAGTTGATCCCTTTTTATTTAGAAATTATTTTGGGATTTTAAGTCATGGACAAGACTATAGCAAAGCATTTGGTTCTTGTTTAGAAGGCAAGGGTGAACGACTAGGGGATCTCATATGAAAAAATATGAAAAGTATCCATGAGAATCATGCCATGTGTAGAGCCGTGGTACACATATTGGAGATAAGGCAAAAGGGTGATGGGTAATCTCATGATTCTTGTTTAATCGTTGGAGATGAAGTGCAGAAAAGAGAAGGGTAAATGGCACTCAAGGGACGAGCATGAAATAGATAAAGAGTGATGTAGGACTAGAAGTTAACAGTAGAATAGTCGAAGATGCAAGGCATTGAGGGGATCAGGTTCAGGATTACCATCAAGTGAATACAAACGATAAGCACCTGATCCATAGTTATGGGTCACGATGTATGGTCTAAGCCAATTAGGATCAAACTTTCCCCGTTACTTTTCTCTACTTTGGTTATGTGTTGATTTTCCTTGAGGAAGAGGTCACCGACCTTGAAGGTTCGTTCATGGACACGTTTTTCATAGGCACGCATGATGCGTTTTTGATAGACTTGGAGGTGGTTGAGAGCATTAAGTTGACGTTCATCCAATAACTTTAGTTGTGCTAAACGGTTTTGGCGAAAGTCATCGTCATTGAGCATGTATTAAAGGGAGATACGAAGAGATGGGATTTGGACTTCAAGAGGTAGAACAACCTCTGTACTGTAGACTAGAGAAAAGGGAGTGACAACAGTTGAAGTGCGAATACTAGTGTGGTACGTCCATAGGACGAAAGGAATGTGCGTATACTAATCCTTCCCGGTATCGTTAACCACTTTCATGAGAATTTTTTTCAGGGTTTTGTTGGTGGATTCGGCTTGGTCGTTGGTTTGTGGGTAATATGGTGAAGAGAAACTTAGCTGAATACTGAATGCATCACAATTTTTTTGTAAGGTTTTGTTTTTGAATTGCTTTCCATTATCAGTGATTAGGTGGTGTGGAACACCAAAGTGAAAAATAATGTGATGATTAATGAAATCACATATTTTCTCAACTTTCATGGAGATGAGGGGTACGGATTCAACCCATTTGTTATAATATTCAGTTGTGGTGATGATCGATTGATGTCTCTTGGAAGAGTGGGGATTGATCTCTTCGAAAAGATCCAAACCCCATTGAGAGAATGGACAAAGGTCACGAGAAACCTATAAGGCATGACTAGGTGTGTGATGAAGATTGACATGTTGTTGGAATTTTACACAACACTTAACGTAGTCGCAACAATCATGGTTGAGGGTTAGCCAGTAGTAGCCTAGGTGAAGAATGTGTTTAGCAATAACAAGGCCACTGAAGTGACCTCCACATATGCTAGCATGAACTTCTTTAATGGTATAGGGGATTTCAGAGCTGGTAAGACATAGTAAAAGAATATCGTCAAAGCTGCGCTTATAGAGGAGGCCTCTCATGATGACATAATGAGAGGCTTGTTTGAGAAATGCTTGTAGTCCATTACGTGTGAGGTCAGGAGGTAATATAGAAAGGGAAAGGTAGTCCGCAAGTTGCTTATACCAAAGGTCTTGTGTGTTTAGTGAGGCGGTTCAGACGAGGTTAACACAGTAAGGTGCATAAGAAGGTCTTTGTAGGTGTTTCATGGTGACAAAAATGTCTGAATCCGCAAGCGAAGCAGGTATTTGGGAAGTGAGGCAGGCCATGGTGTCCGCAAATTTATTGGTGGATTGTGGAATAGTTTGAAGTTTATAACGGTCAAAGGTAGTCAAAAGTATGCCCACGTAACGTTTATACTCTTGAAGCATTTCATTATGACACTGATATACACCATTGCCTTGGTTACTACTAGTTGAGAATCACCAAAGATATTAACGGACTTAACATCTAAGGCATAAGCAGTGAGGAGACCCAATATGAGTATTTCGTATTTGACAATATTGTAGTGCACTCGAAGTCGATTTTAAATGATAAAGGCATGGGTTCACCATCAAGAGGAATAAGGATGACACCTGCACCACCCCCACACTGACATTTGGAGCCCTCACAGAATAAGGTCATCTGGTAAGGGTCATCATCCAAAGAGAGGGTACCAATGGATTCATCAGGGAAATCAAAGTTTGAAGATTAATTCCCAGAGAGGTGCATCAGCGAGCTGGTCGGCAATGGCCTGTCCCTTGATAGATTTATGATGAATGAATTCGAGGTCTAAGTCGGTAAGAAGCATGAGCCAATGTGCAACACGTTGATTTTGGTAAGGTTTGGCATACATGAAGTGTAAGGGGTTGGTATTGGTTACAACATAGGTTTTGTGGTTGAGTAGGTAATGGCGGAGTTTGGTGGCAACAAAAATTAAGGCTAAGAAAAGTTTTTCAGGATGGGTGTATCGTGTCTCATAGTCCAGAAGAGTACGAATTATGTAATAAACCGCCTGTTCCCTATGTTGTTCATCATGATGAGTGAGCATGGCCCCCAAAGAGTGATCGGTAGCAGAGATGTATAGGTAGAAGGGTTGGTCGTCTTTAGGTGGAATGAGTATGGGTGGTTGGAGAAGGTTTTTTTTAAGGCCTCAAAAGCTTTATGGCACTCATCATCCCATTTGAAGGAGACATCCTTTTTAAGGAGGTAATGAAATGGTTGACAACGGTCAGATAGTTGGGAAATAAATCAGTGGATAGATTGCAACTTACCTTACAAACTACGAAGTTTGCAAAGGTTAGTGGGTGGAGGCATTTTGAGAATGGCCTTGAATTTAGCAGCGTACACCTCTATAGCACGTAAGGAAATGATAAATCCTAGGAGATTTCCTAAGAGAACCACGAAGACACATTTCTTGGGTTGAAGGCAAACACAATACTTGATAAGGTGATCAAAGATGGTTTTTAAAACTGTAAGATGTTTAGATCGATGTTTAGATTTTGCGAGGAGATCATCTACGTAATTTTCCAATATGTGGTGCATGATGTCATGGAAGATGTAAGTCAATGCCCGTTGATACGTGGCACCAACATTTTTAAGGCCAAAATACATGACTCGATAGTAGAAGGTCCCCCAAGGGGTGATGAATGCGGTTTTGTGTTGATCTTCTGGGGCGAGAAAAATTTGGTTATAACCCGAGAAGCCATCCATAAGTGATAACATCTCATGGCTAGTGGTAAGTGTTAGTGTAGATTCACAACACCCCCAAATGAGTTATAGATCTGCTTTTCTAAGGCAAACTCATTTGGTGTGAATGCACGACATTGGATCTTTTCACACAAGTGTGGGACTTGCAAGATTGGAAAAAATCTTCCAAATTAGAGGCTGGTTCCTCAACTCCTCTGTTCAGATGTGCATAACATTTTGTAGAGGGTTTACCTATAATTTAATCTAACTTTTCCAAGGAGACAGGGTTGAAAAAATGCAAAAATAAAACCTAGTCTAATTAAGGTGATGCACCAAAGGAGTAGTAGACATCTGCTACAACAAGATATACACAATTCACAAGAATATATAACACAAAGACATGCACAGATTGCCAAAATGTAATGAGAGATCAAGAGACAATGATAAACACATGAAAGGATTGAAAAAAATCAATCATAGAGCATAAATTATCATTCTAGGTTCAATATAGTGCATTATAGTGGCTAGGAGGCAAAAAGGGTTCTGCAGTTGTATGAAAAGGTAAAAAAACACAAATCCACCTGATGAGGAAGAAAAGAGAAGTTGCAGAGCGAGAAAACATGTCCAACTTGTTAAAAATGAGCCAATTCTAGCTTTTACAATGCAAATTCAAGCTCAGGAGAGAGAAACATGGAAAAACATGAGAGACCCTTCAACCACTGACCAAATTGCATTAAAAAACATGGGTTCCCTTAAAAATCCATTTCCCAATGTTTTAGACCATGTTGGGAGAGAATGCGAGCCATTCCTCATTAAAAATGGTGGTTGAAATGTCATTTCTGCAATTCTTTACATGCCAGAGGTGTTTTCCATTTTTATTTCTCCAAACCCCACCAAAACACAAAATTGAGCCCCCCATTGTGTGGAGAATTTCAATACCTTTCCAACACCACCAAAAACGCAAAAGTCTTAGCTCTGGATCAAAAGTTATGCCCCTCTGAACATTTAGGGCAAAACTGGGGCAAATACAAATTGTCGGGCATTTTTTTTAAAATTTTCCTGCCGCCCGACGCTCCGATACCACATGGCATGATCTGATTCACCTGGGGGGTGCACTTCCCATTTTTCCCATTGCTACCGATCACTCCCGAATAGGACATGTGGTGCCTTGTCATTGGCGCATGGCCTAAACAAGATCTTTTCATTCTACGGACCCGCCTTGAGATTTCCACTGGCCACATGGACACGTGGCAGCTTCTGATTGGCATGAGCCATCGGGGGTAGGCTTTCATTGCTTTATTTTCCTTATTTTGGTGAGAGGGAAAAATCCCTTCCACGCCTCTGCCTCCTACCGATTTGAGGACACGTGGTAGCTTTTGATTGGTTAGCGAGCCATAGGGCTGAAAAAGTTTGTTTGTGCACCAACCTTGGGAAATTTTCCCAACTTCTCCCTGCCGGTCCGACCCCCACTTCTCCCCGCTAGGACATGTGGCTACTTCCTATTGGTTGGTGGGCCTTTAGGCCAAAAATTTCCTTTGTGCACCCCGCCAAACACTTGGGACAATTTTCTAAATCATCTCCACCCCCACCATTCCCGCCGCTGACGTGGCGCATTCTGATTCACTGGCTGGGCCTTCGAGCCAAAAAATTTCCTTTTTGTGCCCCAACCCTGACCAATCCTTGGATTTTTTTCAAGTTTACCTCTGCCCCCTGCCATTCCAATACTGACATGGAACTCTCTGATTGGCTAACAAGCCTATCTAGGGAAAATTTCCCACAAAAACTCCGTCAAGCCATAACTTGAAAAATACAGGGAATTAGGAGGAAAAAATTTACCTTTTTAGAAAGTTAAGAAGGATTCTATATCCAATGGTGCCATTTCCAGAAGGTATTGAGTTCTTAAAAAATAAAAATTATTGACTAAGGCACAAGGGAAGAAGACAATGAAGGGAGTTAGCCAAAAAATAAGCAAGGGGCTTATTTTGGATAACAATTCTTGGCAACTCAGAGAGGTCATCTGCCTACTGGATGAAGTTACTAGTTACCTGAAGCAATCCATTGGGCATGGATTCATCAAATTCTCTGTTCCTGGTACCCTAACTAATTAGAGACAGTGCAAGGAGGAAGATGGAGGGTAGAACACCATCTGAATTCGAGCAAGGCCTGCAAAATACATTTCCTGGAACAGCAAGCTTGTGCTAAAGCACTTAGGGAAATCAAAGCTAAACTACAACAAAAAAATGTGCACAAGCACTTGAGAGGAAAGGAAACCTAAGCTAATATATACAAGGTGGATAATTTTCTTTCAGTAACAATGCTTCAGATGAATTCCATTGACTGGAATCTGCAATTCTTCACCATCCAATGTAGACAATTGGAAGGCATTGCCATGTCCTTACAATTTGTGACCATGTAGGGGCCACTCCAAATGGCATAAAATTTTGAATGCCTCCCTGGATTTGCTCTGTCTGCATCCCATTTTAACACTAGATCCCTAACTTGGAAAGATCTATCCTTGGATTTTCTATCAAAATTCTTCTTGATCAAATCTTGATCCTTCTCCATTGCTTGGGATGCATGATTTTTGATTTCTTAGAGCTCCATCAATTTTACATATCTAACCTCCATGGGCCCAAATTCCAACAACTCCAACTGCTTCATGAGTTCTAATGTTGGCAACTCAAGTGACATGGGCAATAATTGCCTCTCTTCCATAAACAAGCTTGAATGGAGGATTACCTATAGATCTCTTGGGAGTTATCCTATTAGCCCACAAGGATGATTTTAATTTAGTATGCCAAGACCTCTTATTTTCATCAAGATTCCTCTTGATGATCCTTAACAAGTTATTTTTTGTAGATTCAGCTTGGCCATTACCTTGAGGATAATAATTTGATGAAGTGCTTAGTTAGATCTCATTCTTAATAGCCCATTAAGTTACCTTAGATCTAATGAATTTCAATGCATTATCTGATATTATTGTAGTAGGTATGCCAAATCTGGTTGTTATCCCTTCATAGAAGTCTAGGATGCTAGATTCATTTGCTTCCTCGAGTGCCACTTCCTCAGTCCACTTGGTGAAATAATCTATTGTTGTTAGAATCCACTTGTGTCCTTGGCTTGAATTTGGATTAATGACTCCAATGAAGTCCAAACCCCATTGCATGAATGGCTAGTCAACTAAAATTGGATGCAATGGAAGGGCAGCTAGCCTCTCCTTATCTATGAAGAATGCACAATTATTACACCTCTTGATCCATGCATAACAGTCACTTAAAATCTTGGGCCCAATAATTGCTAGCCCTTGTGATCTTGAGAGTTATCACTCTTGGTACAAAATGACCCCCAGCTGATCCACCATGGAACTCTTCTAGCACTCTGTGAATTTGATTTGTGCCAATGCATCTCAACAGCACTCCATTCACATCCCTTTTGAACAAAATACCATCAACAAGGGCATACGGGATAGCCTGCAATCTGAAGTGTCTCCTTTTGGTTTTGTTTCATCTCTAGAGGACATAGTCTTGTGTGTAGGAAGTGCATTATGTCTTGGGTCCAGCAAGGAGTGGGGACACCATCATTTTCTTCTTGAGTGCTTCCTTGTTCATGGTTATCTTGCAATGCCAAAACAACCTCTTTCTCATTGTATGCTTCTGTTTGTTTGTTCAAGACCAGATGCTCACACAATCCTTTTCCTCTGACCAACTTGGTGACTTTGATCTCAATTTCATACTCCATGACACAAGTAATCCACCCTATTCTCTTTTCATTTAGGTTTTTAATGAGGAGAAAGTCTTTAACTCCCGCCTGAGAAACTAGCAGGTGAACCTTGTTGTTTGAAACTAGATGCTTAAATTTCTTCAAGCTCCTAATCACTACAAGAACATGCTTCTCAATGAAGGAATATCTCACCTCATAGTCCTCCAAGATTTGGTTGAAGAAAGCAATTGGCTACTCATCATTGTCTTTGTTTTTTTGTACTATAATTGCAAAAATAGTATCATCACCTCCAAATGCATAGAGGATGAAATCCTTGCAGAAATCTGGGTTAATGAGAGTTGGAGCTTGTGAGATAGCCTCCTTGATTGCTTCAAAACTTACCTTACCTTCTACTGTCCATTTGAAATCCATGCTTTTCTTTAACATCTTGGTGATATGCTTGACAAGGGCTGCAAATTTGGGACAAACCTCTGAACAAAATTTATCCTTCCCAAGAAACTTTGAAGGGCTTTCTTGTGGCTTGGAAATGGTAGTGCTCTTATGGCTTCAAATCTTTCTGGATCAATTGTTAATCCTTCTTTGGAGACAATGTGGCCAAGGAGCTTTCCTTCATGAGCTAGAAAAATACACTTTTTGGGATTCAAAGATACCTTAAATCTTCTACACCTTTGGAACACTTGTCTCAAATGAAAGAGATGGTCTGCTGTATTTTTTGAAAAAACAGTGATATCATCTAGATATATCAGCACCATTTTCTTAATCAAATCCTTGAACGCCATGTCCATTTCCCTTTGGAATGTAGCTCCAACATTGGACAAACCAAAAGAAAATTTTCTATATGCATAAGTTCCCCATTTGGTTGTGAAGGTTGTCTTGAACTGATCCTTTTCCTTCACCGTGATCTAATTGTACCCTAAATAGCCATCAAGCAATGAAAACCTTTCAGAGACAGCAACAAACTTGTAAACTCTACTCCATAGAAGGAAGTGGGTAATGATCTTTGATAGATGCTCTATTCAAATCTCTGAGGTCAACACATAATCTAATCTCTCCACTCTTCTTTCTAACCGGAACCAAGTTGGCTACCCAACTAGAATGCTTGATAGGAAATATGATACTTGCCTCTATCAACTTATTCAATTATTTTCTCATGAGAGGCTCCATATGTGGATTGACTCAGTCTTTGTTTTTTCCTGATGGGTTTATCACTTGGGTCCAATTCAATAGTGTGTTGAGCTAACTTGGGATTGAAGCCTTTCAAATCTTCATAGCTCCAAGAAAATACATCAGGGAACTCTTGACAAAGCTGTATGAACTCATACATTTCTTGCTCAGTTGTCACTTTACCAATTTGGAGTGACTTGCCTTCTTCCACCAAGATGGGCACTGAATCTTCTCCCTTGACTTGGATGTTTGCTTTCTCCTTCCTAAACTGATCATTAGGATTGAAAATGGAATCCAAAGTGACAAGTCCCTTTGGTAGTTTGTTGGTTCTCAGCTGTACCACTTGATCACCATACTGTTGTTCTAACTTTTCTTGATTTTTAGCTGAGAACCTCAGCCTCTTCTTGCAAGAAATGGATGATTTGTTGATCATTTTCAAACACTTTCCAACTTACATTGTTGTCTGGCACTGAAGGCCTTACAATCACATGAATGCTTGGCTGTACTTTGTCTTTCTTGATGCTTTCAACAACATCAAAGGCTGCTCCAACTGTTGCAAGCCTGTCAGCAGCTTGGTTCTCTCTTCTAGGGATGGATTTGATGCTAAAGCCCTCAAAATATTCAATGAGGTCCCACACCCTATTTTTCGTAGCACTTGAGCAGATCATTCTTGGTAGCATGTTGCCCCTTAACTTGGTTGACAATCAGCTCACTGTCACAAAAGACTTGCAAGTTATTTATTCCTCTCTTGATTGACCAATGCAATCCTTGTATCAAAGCTTCATATTCAGCAGTGTTATTAGAACATGCAAACTGAAATCTAAAAGCTGAATAATACTTAACTCCTTGAGGTGAAACAAGCATAGCTCCCCCTCCTGCACCTTGTCTACTTCTTGATCCATCAAAGAACAACTGCCATACCTCATTGTCATCCTTGTGGTCTGACTTGGTGATGCTAGGAATAGGCTGATTTTCTTCATGTATGCAATAGACTCCTAGCTCAGATTCTTCTATTTCTTGATAAGGATCAAAAGCATGCACCTTGCTTGCCCATTCATCAAGAGTCAAATCTGGGATGCTTCCAACTTTGGTGTCAGCTTCATCAATGCTTGGATAATCCTCTTGATCAAACGCTAAACAGTTGGTATTGATTTGGCTTGGAGTGTGAGGCTCAATGTGAAAGTTTGCAATAGGCTCAGATCTGATTGTGGCCTTGGTTCCATATATTGTTCTGAACAACATGTGTGACCAATCAATGGATAAGTAACCTCCAATTTTAGCTATGAAATCCCTTGACAAACATAGGGCAAATAGTGGTGGAAGATCTATCACAGAGACATCTTGCAAAACAAACAACGTTGGGGCATGCATGCAAAGTAAGACTCAAGTTTTTAATCACTCCCACTGTTGTCACTTACTGTCCCATCCAATTGCACTACCCCTTTGGATATGACTTCATATTGGAGGCCCAACTGATCAACTATTTGCTTGGGCATTACTGAACTACTTGCCCCGAAATCAATCATGCAATTGTGTACTAATTTGTCCCCAATGATCAATGAAACATAGAATGGAGGGGGCTTCAACATTTTACCTTGTTGTCCTCCATGATTCCCTTCAAGTTGGGCAACATTTGTGAGTACCTTCTCTTACATGTGGACTTGTTGATTTGAAGTTGACCAGTCCTTCATGGAAGCTTGTAGCAAATCTCTTTGGCCTGGGATGGATAGTGATTCCTACATTGAGATGTTTACATTTGTCTTCTTCATTTGATCAATGATGTTGAATGGAGATGAAGCATCTCTTCGCTGTCCTTTGGCCTGCACATTCATTTCTTGCACATGGGCAACAACAATTGGCACCTGAGTTGATCTAGGAAGTGGCTTGGGCTGTCCTTGCATGTTTGGAACTACATTTTGTTTGCCAACAGTTTGTGGAGTGGTAGAAGGTTGTGGATCACTTGGAGCCAATGGCTGCCCTTCACCCAAATTTCTCCTTTTTGACCTTGTGTTAGCTGCAACACTTTGAGAGATTGTTTGATTCATGCCACTAAAGTCTTCTGCTTACCATTTCACAAGTGTGGTATCATTTGGAGCTGATTGTTGCTGGGATGTTCCTTGTTATTGGTTATTTCTTTGACTCCCTTCACCCTATACACCAGTGGTTGTTGTTACCATTAAAGCTTGATTTAGAGCACCATTGAAGCACATAGACTAGTTGTGAGGTTCATTACATGGGAAACACCAATCATACTCTTGAGCTATGTTGTTTTGTACTAGCACTAGTGCTTTAGAGGCAGATGCAGCATTGGGATTATAGGGTCTGAAATGGTCTGTTGGTAGGAGGCCTTGCTTGATTTTTGATTTGCAGCTAGATTGGGTGGTCTTTGAGGCTGATATGGCTGCCTGTTAGGTTGAGCTTGAGGCTGATAAGAAGGTCTAAAACTTTGGGCTTTCTGCCTCTTGAGTGTAACAAGCTCATTACCTAAATTTTTCAATTGCTTCATGACTTCTTGAAGTTCATTTGAGGCACTACAAGATGAAGTAGTAGCTTCATTTGAACTTTGATTTCTAGGAGTGGGAATAGGAGCTAAAGTAGGCGCTTGACTAGTGCTTGGACTTTCTAAATTTGGATATAATGGCATTGGAGGCCTAGGAGCTAGCTTACCAGCTTGCATCAGATAATTTTCAGCTCTAATGGCAATGCCTATAAGTAGCAGGGATAGATGTGCCTCCCATGGATTGAATCAACATAGAAATGTCATAATTTAAAGCTTTAAGGTAATATAGAAAAGCACCTTCTGCTGTTTGCCTTACTGCCATTGGAATTCTCTCCCAATTCTGTTGAAATCTGAAGTTGAAGTCAGTCAGGCTGCTCATTGAGAAGCTCTCTTGATAGTTGTTAATTGTTCCAAAAGAGATAAGTTATCTCCCTTTTCTCCAAACTGCTCGTGGAGGGCTATACATAACTGGTTCCAATTTTGGATAGAGCCTGGAGCAAGGCTCCTGAACCATTGCAAATCTTTCCCTTTGAATGAAGATTTTAGTAGTTTGACAACAATTTGCATCTCATTAATCTCATGGATTGCACAAATATTAGCAATATCCTTAACATGGATCACCAGGAGTAGTCTGATTCTCTCCAGTAAAGTATGGAATGTTCTTCAATGCTGCAACTTGGATTGGATTTTGTGCATTGAGAGCAAGTGGGCTGCTGCCAGTGAAATTTACATAGGGGTTGTGTTGTGCCATTCTGATTGGCCTTAGAACCCTTGTTGATTGGATGAAAGGTCTACCAGGTGGAGGAGTTGATAGAGTTCTGTTTGCTGGAGATGGAGACCTATGAATTCTCCTCCCTCTTTTGTCTTCTTCTTGGAGATAATTGCAGATACTCAAACAATATTTCTTCTTCTCCAACTCTTGACCTTGTGGTGATTCTTCTCATGATTTTTCAGGTCTTGACTGCTAAAACTAGTTGATTCTTCTTCCTTGGAGTTGCCAAATGTGCAATTTAGGTCTCTTTTAAGAAAAACAAACTTGCAACAAATGCACATCAATTTTTTTGCAATGAAGATGAAGACCTCTAAAGTCCCACTGGGCATGTTCCAAAACTGTTAGTGCAAATTCAGCAGCACCCTCTAATGATGTTCTAAATCAGATTTTCTAAGGCAACATTTTAGCATCCAGTGTGATTGCACAACATTGGATATTTTCACACAAGTGTGGGACTTGCAAGACTGGAAAATATCCTCCAGATTAGAGGTTGGTTCCTCAACTCCTCTATTCAAGTTTGCACAACATTTTTCAAAGGGTTTACTTATAACTTAATCTAACTTTGCCAAGGAGACAGGGTTGAGAAAATAAAAAAATAAAACTTAGTCTAATTAAGGTGATGCACCAAAGGAGTAGTAGACATCTGCAACGGCAAGATATACACAATTCACAAGAAAATACAACACAAAGACATGCACAGATTGCCAAAATGTAATGAAAGATCAGGAGACAATGATAAACACATGAAAGGACTGAAAAAAATTCAATCACAGAGCATACATTATCATTATAGGTTCAATATAGTGCATTACAATGGCCAGAAGGCAAAAAGAGGTGCTGCAGTTGTATGAAAAGGTAAAATAAATCCACAAATCCACCTGATGAGGAAGAAAAGAGAAGTTGTAGAGCGAGGAAAACATGTCCAACTTGTCAAAAATGAGCCAATTCTGGCTTTTTCAATGCAAATTCGAGCTCAGGAGAGAGAAACACAGAAAAAAACATGAGAGGAGCTTTGAACCATCAACAAAATTGCATTAAAATCATCATGGGTTCCCTTAAAAATTCACTTCCCAATGTTTTTAAACCATGTTGGGAGAGAATGCGAGCCATTCCTCATTATAAATGGTGGTTTTGAAATGTAATTTGTGCAACTCTTTGCATTCCAGAGGATTTTTCCATTTTTCTCTTTTCCAATATTTCATCAAAACTTTAAAATTTATCCCTCCTTCATGTAGATAATTTCAATACCTTTCCAACGACACCAAGAACAAAAAATTCTGAGCTTTGGATCAAAAGTTATGCCCCTGCTGAACATTTAGGGCAAAACTAGGGGCAAATACGAATTGTCGAGCATTTTTTTTTGAAATTTTCCCACCGCACTTGACGCCCTATGATGCCACGTGGCATGATTTGATTGGACCTCAGGGGGCATGCTCCCCAATTTTCCCATCACTATCGACTACTTCCTTGAAGGGGACACGTGGTACCTTGTCATTGGCACTGGGCTTAAACTAGCTCTTTTCATTCTGTGGACCCGCCTTAAGATGTTCGCCTGCCACATGGACACGTGGCAGCTTCTGATTGGTGCGGGCCATCGGGGGTGGGATTATCCTTCGCATTATTTTCCCTATTTTGGTGAAAGGTAAAGATTCCTTCTGCACCTCCACCTCCTCGTTACGCTCCGAGGACACTTGGCCTAGGTTCTGATTGGCTCAGCTGGCCTTAGGGCTAAAACATTTCTTTTGTGTGCCCCGCCAATGCTTTGGCAAAATTTGAAATTTACCTATGCCCCTGCCATTCCGCCGTTGACGTGGAGCATTCTGATTGGCTGGTGGGCCTTCGAGCCAAAAATATCCTTTGTGCGCCCCGCCAAACACTTGGTGAAAATTTCTAAGTTGCCTCCGCCTCCCGCCGGTCTGAGGACACGTGGCAGGTTTTGATTGGTCAGCGGGCCATCAGGCCAAAAATTTCCTTGGTGCGCCAACCCCAACCAATCCTTGGAATTTTTTCAAGTTACCTCCCGCTCCCTGCCATTCTGATGCCGACGTGGCACTCTCCGATTGGCCGGCGGGCCTATCTAGGGAAAATTTCCTACCAAAACTTTTCCGAGCCATAACTTAATAAATACATGGAGTTAAGATGAAAAATTTTACCTTTCTGGAAAGCTGAGAAGGATGCTCTATCCAATGAAACCATTTCCAAAAAGTTTTGAGTGCCTAAAAAATAAAAAATTCTGACTGAGGCACAAGGGAGGAAGGAATGAAGGGAGTTAGCCAAAAAATAAACAAGGGGCTTATTTTGGATAACAGTAAGGTCAACCAACTGGTTAATACCGGAGAGAGGAAAATCATTTTTTGGGCAAGTGAGGTTGAGGTCATGGAAGTATGTGCAAATACGAAGTCCCTCTGTCACCTTAGTGACATGGATGATGTTAGAAATCCATTGGGGATAATCAATAGGTAGGATGAAAGAAACAAAAAGAAGCTGTTGAAGTTCTTCTTTGACCAAAAGAGCAATGTAAGGGTGTATTTTCCTTAACTTTTGTTTTACGGGTTTGGCATCAGGAATGGTTACGATATTGTGCACCACTATGGTGGGATCAATACTAGGCATATCGGCATAGGGCCAAGCGAAAGCATGGTTGTAATTTTTAAGAAAAGAAGTGATGGCTTTTTGTTCAACAACATTGAGAGATTGGCCAATCTTTAGAATGTGGGGGTCATCCTGAGTGTGGATGTTGACTTTGATAGTCGATTCATTCAACATTGTTTGTGTCTTAAAAGGTAATGACTGGTGAATGTAAGAGTCCTCGGCACCAAGGTGGGTGAGTACATACTCATCATCCTGACATTGAACGACATTAATAGGAGTATCATCCTTGACCATGTCAGGATACAAGAAAGGAAGAGAAGAGGGAGCCTCACCATCGCGTTGATAAGTCAAAGGTCCCAAGGAAATTATGTTTATGAAAAAAAAAGTTAGGAGGGATAGATTCGGGATCCATCGACTCTGTTGGTGAAGGTGGCGAAGGTGGAGCAGGTGAAGAAGGTGGAGAGGGGTCAATGTCTTCAATGAGTTCAATGCGGCCCTTCTTGGTAGGTAGTTTGGTAAAACCGATACCACTACGATCATTGCTTTTGTGATTGGTAAATGAAATAACAATGTGATGACCCTGCTCATAGAAGCCAAAGCCAAAACCCTTTCATGCACATCAGTGGAGGAAAGTGTGGGCGAAGTAGTGGTTGGTAAGCGAGTAAAGGTCAGCCGAAAAGGGTCGGGTTTGTGAAGGTGGTTCGGGTGTATATGTGGAAGTACCAAGTCCCCCATAGGTGAGATGAGTGTGAAGGTGGGGAGGACCATAAAGGAGATGCTCACCTATGCGGTGATCATAGTGAGGATGTTGGTGAAGGTTTCCATACTCTTATGGAGTAAGGAATGTATTGACATTATACAAGCGATACTCCCCCATAGTGAGGCGTTGAAACACACCTTCCAAGGGATCAGTGGTTGATATGTTGGTAGCTGGAATAAAGGAAGTGTTAGAGGTTGGATTAGAAGGGGTATCAGTTGGTTGGGAAGAAGATGGGTGACTGGTGGAAGCTACAATAGCGGTAGGAATAAAAGAGTTAGATGAGGGTGAAGTAGCTGCAACATCGATAGATGGGGTCATGGGTAAAGAAGAAGTGGTCAGGGAGGTAGACGCCTTAATGGGTACAAGAACGTCATTAGGTCGATAAAACATGTTGCAGGTTTTGAAAGGAGAAGGGTCGGAGGGAATGGTATAGGTACATCCTTCATGTTCAAACTTCAAACAACGATGCAAATTGGAAGGAACACAACCCATGACACGAATCCAGGGTCTGCAAAGCAACATGTTCTATTGAAACTCCCCTTCCAAGACGTAAAACAACTCTGGAACAGTGCGGGGACCCACACGAATGTGGAGGATGAAAATGCCAAGTGTACAAGTGATAGCGTCATTAAATGAACGCAACATGATGGGATGTTTATGCATGCAATTGTCGGGTATGCACACTTGGTCGAATGCGTGAGAAGATATGATATTAATGCTAGTGCCCCCATCGATCATAATGTGTCATATGCGTATATAAACGATATAGACGGAGATGAAAAGAGCAGGATCTGGGTTATCATTTTGGTGTGGTGCAATCTCTTCATCTGAGAAACTGAGGGCAGCAACCTGGTGAGTAGGTGGAGGTGTAGCAGTAGGTGGTAATTTGGTGAGAGAGGCGACATGATGAGGTGTGAAAATGGAAGCTACAGGTGTGGGATCATTTGGTAAAACCTCAATAGATTGAAGGACCTCCATGAGGGCTTGATGATGTGACTCCGAGGTTTGTTTAAGATCGTATAGGGACATTTTGAGAGAGGATTGGTGTAATTGTTTGAGCATTGCATGGTGCGTGACCCCATCGGAAATAGGATATGCGGGAACACAGATAGTGACTTTAGGTGCTGGTGCAATTGGTATGTTGGGTACGTAGTTAGTTGGTGGGTTGGTTACCTTGTCTTTCCCTTTGTCTTTTTGAGCGTAGGTGGTAACGTGAACCATGCTGATTTGAGGTGAAGAAGTAGATGGAGAAGGCTTTCCATGAAAGGTATAACGACAAGAAGGACAAAAACCAAGAGAGGGGTAAGAACCTTCTGAGATGAGTTGGGCACACCGACATTTAGGAGGGGGCTTAGCTATTTCTCTGATACAGACCATGTTGATTTCAAATTTTGGGGGTGGATAGAAAGGTTGTCGGGGTGAAGATGGGGGTTGCAGTGTAGGTGTGGGAGGAAGATGTGGGGAAACTAGTGGAGATGAAATAGGTTCATCGTTAAGGAGGTCATCGTCATCAAAATCTGGGTCAGAAGGACATAATTGGATGAAGGCTTCCTTTAAACCCTTACAATTTTTGACATCGTGTCCTGGTACACGATGGTAAGTGTAAATTTTAGTATCGTCAAACCCTTGTTTATTTTTGAGAGGGTCGTAAGGTCTAAGAGGTGGTAGTGTGATAACAGAAATTTCCAGGAGGTTAGCAAGGATAGTGGCGTACGATCCTACCAGTGGATCAAAATGTGAAGTAAATGTGGGTTTGGATGGAAGAATGGGTAGTTGTGGTGGTAGTTGGGGTGACACAGTCTTAGGTTTGGGTTGTATTTTCTTAGGTGGAGGTGCGGTGGTGGAAAAAACGGAAGGAGTAGTAGGTTTAACCACTTCTTTGGATACTAATGGGTTTTTAAATTTTTTTTGTCTTTTCTTAGGTAGAGGTGTAGATGGAGTACGTGATGTGGATGGAAGGGTAGATGGTGGGAGAGGACGAGTGACCCATGGGGATAATTGAGGTGCAGTGGTAGGAGTTGGTCGAGGTCGGGAAGGAGGTACAGGTAGAGGGGAAGAAAATGTCATAGGTAGTGAAGGTAATGGTGGTATATGAGGTAATGAGGTTATATGTGGTGATGAGGGATGTGGGGTTCACTTAGGCATAGATGCGGGTTGTGGTAAAGGAGTTGGGAGAGTTTTAGGTTTACGATTGGAGGGTAGTTGTTTGGTTAGGGTTGAGGGGTGAGGTCCTAGGATGGACGAAAAAGGTGAAGATGACAAAGGTGTGATAGGTGAAGGCGGTGTACGAGGATTAGAAGGCATGGTTTTTCGTTTAGGTTTGGGTATAGGTTCAGCGGGTATTCGAGAAGATGTGACCAAGTCTAGCTTGACAATAGGATGGGCAGGGTTTGATGTCGGTGTGAGCGATAGGGCACTAGCGGGTTTAGATACAATAGATGATGTTGGAACATGTCGGCTATAAAGTAGAGGGACGGGTTCAGATGAGGATGATGCAATAGAAGATGTATCCAGAGATATGGTGATGTGCGGTTTGGGTGGTTGAAACACCTTCGGGTAGATAGTAGAAGTATCAGAGAGGGATGAATGCATTTGGGTTGAGACCGAGAGTAAAAGACATCCCAAAGTGAGGCCCTATCAACATAATCCAGGCGATCAACCAAACGTGAAAATTGTACTGCAATAGATGAGGTAGATGTGGATCAAGTGGAGATTCCCATGAAATGTGTCTGAGATATAGGTAAATCGCTAGCTTCGGCCTCTGTGGGTAAGAGAGCAAAAAGTAGCTCAGCAAGATCTTGGGTGGCTAATGGAGAATGGTCACCTAGTGGTAACGACATTTCTACTGGATCCCTGATAGGTGAGGGAGATGATGGGTGCTCCTCTGTGGGTACATGAGGTATAATTGGTGATGGCTCCCTTGGTGGAGAAGCTAAAGGTGAAATGGTCTCAGTGTTAACAAGAGACTCCTCTGCAAGTGTAGGAGGAGATGAAGGGCATTCCTCTGTGGGTGGAGGAATAGATGAAGTAGGTTCTTGTGTAGGTAGAGGACTTTGGGCTAGGATTTCCTCGATGGAGGGGACATGAGATAAGTGAGAAACAACTAGTATGTCAGTAAAAAAAGCATGGATCGCGGGTGTATTGCTATCATTATTTGAGGCATCACCAGTTTGGTCAGTAGACGGGGAATGATTAGGAAATGGTTTCTTGAAAATGTGGAGGTTTTGGTTAGCTGGTGCATTTGGATTATCCAAAACTACCTCGCCGCTCTCGAGCATTCCTTGAACAATGTTTTTGAAAGTGATGCAATTGCTATCACTGTGACCGTTTATATGATGATAGTTACAGAAGTCATTTTCTTTGTACCATGCAGGTATGGGGCGAGAGGGATCAAAACCAGTGTGTGGTTTTATAGGAGGAAGGGTGATAGCACTAGATTTAATAAGATTTTTTAAAATGGATGAATATGGCTCCCTGATTGGGGTGTACTTTCTTTGTTCACGTTTGAATTGAAAAGTCTGGACCGAGGAAAGATTGGATGATGGTTTAACATGATTGGATGGATGGGAAGGGCCGGCCTTAAGTACCACCGCATTAACAGTTCCCTTGGCTTTGGAGTAGTTATTCTAAGGTTTCGAGGAAGAAGAAGTATCATTTGACTTGAGCGAAGTGTTCTTGTTTCGTAATTGGAATTTTTTTCTTAGATGGCATGAATCTCTAGTTTTCGTACCATAGTGAATGCCTCATCAAATGTTTGGAAATTCTGCACCTATAAGGTCGGTGAAATATGTCTAGCACAAGCCCGTGTGAAGAGCTTTATGAGTTCGGTTTGTGGTAATTGGAAAGTGAGTTGATTGATTAGGCTACGCCAACGAGTGACAAAATCTACAATAGATTCATCGTCATATTGACGCGTAGGGTAGAGGTCAGTCATGGTAACCTTCTTAATGACGTTAATCAAGAAGTGATCCAAGAAGGCTTGGGATATGTGATTGAATGAGAAGATGGAATGTCTAGGTAATCCACTATATCAGTCCAATGCAGGGCTGGTTAGGGACATGGGAAAGGTTCGCAGAAGCAAAGCATCATCATGGGCAATAAGATAGCACCCATGTTTGAAAGATCGAAAATGTTGTTGTGGGTCCTCCTCACTATTGAAGAGGTTAAATTTTGGCATCTCCCAATGTACAGGATATGGAAAAATGGGAATGGACGGGTGAATGGGCTCATTACAAATTTCATCGTAGGTGAGAGAAATGTGCGAGCCGGAAACTGATGCTTCTAGTGTCTACATCTTGTCCATCATTCGCTTGATGAAGTCATTATTATGTTGCAAAGATTGGGTACCTCTTATAGCAAAAGGAGGTGGTTGTTGAACATAACAAGAGTGTGACATCCCAGTGTAGGGTGATGCCGAATAAGGAGGTTGAAAGTGGGGAACTGACACAGGGGGTATATACCCAGACTGAATGACAGATGAAACTGGAAGTGGATGGTAGTAAGTATATGAAGGTGGGACGGTCATAGTGACTCTAGTAGAGATAGGAGGTAGATATTGTGGAATAGAAAGGATTTTTTTTTTAAATGGGGTAGTGGTCACCGACACCAAGGGTGGCTGTGCTGCGACTGGTATGTATGAGACAGCATGTGTGGATGAGGCTATGTTTTGGGTGGTCGATGAAGGTACGGTGGAGACTACAGGTGCAACAGATGTGGTAGATGTGGTGGTCAAAGCTGGCAAGGGGCCTAGCTCTGAAACGACTGGGGATAAGACATGTGAGGGAAACGTAAAACTAAAAGGGGCTGATGGAGGTGAAGGGACAAGGGCCGAAGGGATGGATACAGGCATGCCGTATGTCAACTGACCTGAGGCATCTCGAGTGGATGAATGGGTGAGGTAGAATATTAAGGCAATTGGGTTATGATCAAGGAGTCGTGTAAACTCCTTGTCACCTGTGGAAATAGTGATAGGTTGGTTGGGATCCATAGGCGATAGAATAGAAGGTGGCGAAGGGATAGGTGGGAGTGGTTGATGACTAGCGTGGAATACAAGAGCGTTTTTCTGACTATGAGTCTGCACCATGTAGACGAGGATTGATATGGTAAGACTATATTCTATTTGAATGACACAAAACACAGCAAAAGCAGGAAAAGACCTGACCAACGCCAGTTAGGGTAAACCGATGCTGGTTAGGGTAAACTGATGTCGGTTACTGTGAGAAAAGAACAGTCTGTTGAATGAGGCTACAGACTTAAAATTTCCAGATAGGATGAGATGTAGGGTGGATGTTTATCAGAACAATGAAGGTATTGGCAGTGACAGGAGCTTTTAACAACCTAGAAGATGAAGTAGGTGTCCTTTTGGGCAGGTTATCCAAAAGACTACAAACCGACGCTATTTGGATTAAATCGATGCCGGTTAGAGGGTAACCGACGATAGTTGCTGGACCGACACTGGTTACAATGAATATGAAATAGAGATGAAGAAAAATGGTTTTGATTTAAAACCTGGTGTAGAATCAAACCCAGAAGCCTGAGAATGATGTAGATAAGGTCTAGGCACACTCAGAAGAAGTCATAATACAACGACTATGATGAGGAGTGTGCAAGGAGAAATGAAAATATGAAGAACGTAAATCTCACACCTTAAAATGCAAATAAAACATAAACACTAAGAAAGATACGATCCTAAGAGTGCTTATTCTATTACATTAGTTCAGCTTATGTTATTTTTGGGACTGACTGTATGAACAAAACAATAGAATTTTTGGTTGAGGAAGGCTTCCTACGAAGAAGGAGATCTAGAGGGTGAGGTTTCAGGAATGTTATGGCGGGGGTGGGCCGTCCTTTGATGGGGTACTCGAAAAAAGCAACAAACTGGGGAGTACCTGACAATCCTCTGATCAATGCGATCATTGGCAGGATTTCCCAGGAAGGAAATTATTTCATAAATATGTGTTAATTAATTTTTTTGTGTAGTTTGGATAAGACTCAGAAGAAGAGAGAAAGTGATTTCTATGGTTTGTTTGCCAACCATCAGCTGGGCATAACTTCCAGCATATAGGTTACCCTCAATTAATGTGCACTAATGTAAGAAAGCATAATGAAATGCGGTTAATTTTAAGCCCAAATTGAAAATGTGATATTCGATGACAAAAAGAGGTGAACAGGAAGAGGGATGCTCTTACAATAAAATGCAAAAAGTGAGAAGAAGGGATTCTTTTTAAATACACCAAAATAAATATGTCCTTTAGAGAAAATAGAAAGAAAAGAAGATTACCAGAGAGAAAAATTTAATGTGTATGCTATTAGAAGGGAAAAAAATACACAACTTTTTCCTAAGAATGAATAAAATGCAAGGAACCTCGAATGGGTCCCACTGGGCATGCCAAAATGTTTCATCTGATTCTTAGCATTTATTAGAAAATGACGAAACTGAAAGAGGGATGTGTGAGAACCGATGTCAAAAAGCAATGCACCACAACGAAGTTGCACTCTGATAGTAACGTTGAACTCCAACGCAATAGGCAAAATTTGAATCAATGGAAAAAAAATGCAAGTAAGAATAACAGGTTTGCTCATACTCATAGATCGAAAAATAGGAAGTTCAAATAGGGGTGTTGTGTAACCCGCATGCCTAAACATGGAAATAACCCCAATGATGCCACTGATGCATATAACGCATATGACGCCACTAAAAGAGGAGTTACAATTCGAAATAAGGAATGTAACTCCTATGACACATTGATGTAAATGACAATGACAGATTCTATGATAGAATCTAACACTTGTCATTTGACTTCCTAAGACCTGACTCTTGCAAGGTGATATGACTCACCAGGTGATGTGGACGATGACTGGACAATCACACACACCAACACCCCCCTTCATCGAAGCCGAGGAAGAGGTCAAGGTAAGCCATAACAGAAAAAGAAGACTCCCCTAGATAACTAAGAAAGATGGTCAATGGGGCCCAAAGAAGATGGGTGGCTGCAGTAGACCTCACCCCAAGAAGAGACTGCAAGTGAAGAAACTTCACCTCAGTGAAGGGTTTAGTGAAAATGTTTGCAACCTGATCAACTGTGTGAACATACTATATGTCGATGATGTTTTCATGTATCAGCTCCCATATGAAGTGCATGTGAATCTCAATGTGCTTCGTCCACTGATGCTGAACATGATTTCTACAAATTGAGATAGTGCTCATGTTGTCACAGTAGATAATGATAGGCTACCAAAAGTGGATGCCAAACTCTGTCAAGATACCCTATAACTAAATAGCTTCTGTGGCAGCGTTAATTGCTCCTTTGTATTCTACTTCTGTCGATGATATGGCAATGGTATTTTGCTTCTTGCTGGACCAACTGACAAGACCTGAACCAAGAGTGAAATTGTAGCCTGAGGTAGACTTCCAATGATCTAGATCACCGGCCCAATCTGAGTCTGTAAATCCATCCAAGTCAATCTCAGTCCCTCCTAAGTAATGAATACCATCTGTGTGAGTTCCATGAACATAGTGAAGGATCTACTTTACTGCTTTTAAGTGCAGCTCATGAGGCTCCTGTATAAATCTGGACATGATCCCAATGGCATACGATAGATCTAGCTGAGTGTGAGTAAGGTAGATCAAGCTTCCCACCAACTGTCGATGAAGGGTACCATCAACCAAGGGGGAAGAGCAAACATAAAACAACTTAATCCCAGAAACAAAAGGAGTAGGTGAGGACTTGTAGTTGGACATGTGAAACTAAGAAAGCAAATCAAGAGAGTACTTACACTGGGAGATCATAATTCCTGAGTCAGATTGTAAAATCTAGATCCCAAGAAAGTAATGAAGCAATCCTAAGTCAGACATGGAGAACTTGTTGGCCAAGGAGATCTTCATAGAATCAATAATAGAGGAAGAGCTACCTGTGATCAACAAGTCATCAACATAGAGAACAAGAATAAACATGGAGTCATCCTGCCACAGAATATACACATTTGGGTCAGAGTGACACCGAGTAAACCCTGATGTAAGTAAAAAGGAGTCCATCTTGGCATACCAAGCCTGTGGGGCTTGTTTAAGGCCACAGAGAGACTTTTTTAACTTGCAAACGAGGGATGGATCATAAACATAACCCGAAGGTTGTTCCATATAGATCTCATCCTCTAGGTCCCCATGAAGGAAGGCACTCTTAACGTCCATCTAGTGGAATTCCCATCTGTTAGTGGTAGCGATGGCAAGGGTCAGTCGAATGGAAGTTATCTTCGTAACAAGAGCAAAGGTTTTCAAATAATCAACCCCAGCTTCTTGGGAGAAACCTTTAGCTACAAGTCGTGCTTTATACTTCTTGACTTCTCCATTAGCTCCATACTTTGTTTGATTTACTCACCTACATCGACGGGTTTTTATTCCTTTCAGAAGAAGGGTAAGATCCCAATTGTAATTCTTTATGAGTGAGGAATACTCCTTTTCCATGGCAGAATCCCACTTAGGAATCCCAGAAGCTTCCTAGGAATATGGTGGATTTGAAGCAGAGGTGAAGGAGTGAGGTCTAGTGAAGTCTGAGAGATTACGTATCTCATCCAAAGGATCTCCAACTAAATCTCTAGCACTCTGTAAAGTTTTCTTGGCCCAAAGAGGTCCTGAAGGCTCAAGCTCACAGTTGGAAGATTCTTCAATTGAGTGAGAAGGGACATATTCCTCATCATCACTACTGTCATAATCAAAAGACTCAGAAGTTTGAGAATCAAGAGGAGCAGGGAGAGGTAGAACTCTCTCAACAACATCATTATCTGAAGAGTCAGAATCTGAATTAGTGGGCAAAAGAACCTCAGTGGAAGTTGAAGTCAAGGATGTCTCATCAAACTTCACAATCCTCTTAATATAAAGCTCACGGGTGGTAGGGTTACACAATCGACATCCCTTCATGCCATCAGGATACTTGACAAAGATGTAAGGTTTGGATTGTGGATCCAATGCCTTGTATTTATTTTTAGGAATCCGAGCCATAGCCTTGGATTTGAAGACTCGAAAGTGCTCAACATCATGTTTGTGTCCAAACTAGGCTTCAAAGGGTGTCATCCCTCTTACTGCCTTGTGTGGAACACGGTTCTGAATATAACAAGCACAATTCACTGCTTCAGCCCAATACTATGGAGGAAGATATTTCGAGTGAACCATACAAGTAGCCATCTCCTTTAGAGTTCGGTTCTTTCTTTTCGCAACTCCATTTTGGGAAGGGATGTAAGAAAATGTATGCTGCAAAGCAATCCCCTTAGAAGTGTAGAAATCCTCAAACCTATTGCTCACATACTCGCCTCTGTTATTGGTTCAAAGAACCTTGATAGACCGTTCCGCTTGTTTCTCAGCAAGAGCCTTAAAGTTTTGAAAATGCTCAAAAACTTTAGACTCAAGCTTAAGAAAATATACCCAAGTATAACGTAAAAAGTCATCAATGAAGGTTAGTATATATAGAGCCCTAGTAAAAGAAGGAAATGGAAAAGGGCCAGAAATGTTACTATGAACAAGATCCAAAGGACGAGTAGCTCTCTAGGATTTTCCCTTGTCAAAGCCTTATTCAGGGTGCTTTCCAAGGGTACAACCCTCACAAAGACCCTTAAAAAACTTAACTCGGGGTAGCCCGTTGACCATTTTGTTTTGGCTCAATTGTTCAAGGTAACAATAATTTAAATGCCCAAAACGCTCATGCCATAACTTGCTAACTTCATTTGCATGAGTGAACAAGGCATTGGGCGTCAAATCAGAAGAGAAGTGGGAAAAGGTATATAACCATGAACAGTGATCCACCTTTCCCTCAGCCACAGTGCAGTAAGAGTTAAGCTCATGAATAATCACGGAGTTAGGACCAAATTCCACTCGCATTCCCTCACCAAGGTGGGTGGTTTGGTAAACTGATAGGAGATTGGTAGAGAGATTGGGAATGCTCAATACTTTGTTAAATGTTCCACCTTCTATCTCTACTGATCCACTATCAGAAACTGACACATGGGTGTCATCACCTAACATGATTTGGGACATGCCACATGGTGTAATGCTAGAGAATTCAACCTCTGAAGAAGCCATGTGGTGCGAGGCACCATAATCGATAATCCAAGTTGATGATGGAGCTGATTTAGCTACAAGGGCCTTACCTTTCTTCTTTTCATTTTTAGATTCCTTTGCTTTAGAAGACTCACACTTATGAGTAACTTGTTTGATAGATTCAGGAACACTTATTTTATTTTTCTCAAGTAACTGAGTTAATTGATCAATTTGTTTCTGAAAACAATGATGCCCGTTATGGCCAGAATTATTACAATATGAGCATTTATACTTTTCCTTCTTCGCTTTAGGCTTAGAAGTCGAAGTATTAGTGATGGGCTTAGCTGGGGGTCGGTCGGTCTTGGTTTCTTTCTTAGGTTGGTCCTTAGTTTCTTTCTTCTTTTCATTTTCCTTGCCCTTATTTTCCATAAGGGCATGTGACTTGGGTTTTAGAGTCCCCATTTGAATGAGTTTGTCCTGTTATCGAATGATTTGGGATGAAAAACTATCAAATGAGGTCATTTCCCAGGTACTGCCCAAGGTGGCTTTCATGGCGTGGAAGGTTGAAACGAAGATAGAGTATTATAGACCTAACTTAGAAAGGATTGACAAGACCAATTGAGAGTCTTTATTCTCCACTTTACATTCCTTTAGAAGCAGTCTAGTGTGGACAAACTTTTAGAAGAAGGCCTACATGTTTTCAAAGTCACTATAATTTAACCCTAGTAGTTCGTTCTCCAACTCATGCGCTCTCATGTCATCTTTCTTCCCAAACATATCATCGAACATTTTCCACGCTTCATAGGGTGTTGAGGAAATTTCGATGTGGAAGAGCAAGTCGGGAGAGATGTACATACAAAGAAGACCTAAGGCTTCATCACAACAGTTGAGCCATTTAGATTTTTTGCGTTCATCATTAGGTTCAGTCTCTAACCCCATGGTAACTCGATATAACCCTTTACTTCATAAAGCAAATATAATTTTAGATTTCCATTCGAAGAAATTGAAAGGTGTGAGAACCGATACTTTATAGATATCCATAATGAAGAGATAGAACCAAGGAATGTAGTATGAAGGAGAGAGAAAAGAAACAACCACTCTAGAACAAAATTACACCCCCCGAGTTTGACACTTTATAATTTAGTGCATTGATTACAATCAAATGTGATTGTGTGTCAAGAACTAGTCTGTCACTCACCTTGCAATCAGCGTAATAATGCGCAAGAGTGGAGACAACAATCAAGGTTCGTTGGGTGTAATAGTTTGACACCGCAAGCAAGAACAAGGAGTGAAAAACAAGAAGGGGAATAGAGGGCCTTGTGAGAAATGGCATCTCACGTCACATGAAAAAATTCCTTTTCCGTAAGACTGTGGCAGACGCGCTCACAAGTCCACGAGAAAAAAGGAATAGAACAAAGCTCAAGAGATCCAAAAAGAGCTTTCACAAGCAATGCAGAGACACCCCCCCAGAATGCGACACTTTATAAAATTAGTGCATTTACAAAACTAATGATACCATCATCTAGAATGCAAAAAAACATGAAACTTTGACTAAAGAAGTGCTCAGATCCGAGCAACGAGTCAAACATTATATTAAAAAAATGATTCCCGCAACTGATGTAAATCACTAATAAGCTTGTAAATGGATTAAAAACGTGTCCTGAACGCATGCAAAGGGTGTCGTATATATGCCCATTGGAAACGACACAGAAATTGAGATAGGGTTTGTTTTGATTGCAAGGGGGGATTAGCCTCCTGCCAACCCCAGACCTCACCCTCCATCTTTGACGCTCGTAGGAGGGTTGATAAAACAAGCCAAAAATACCCAAATTTTAAAATGCCACTAAAATAAGGATTTTTTTAACCTTTAAAATATTTGAAAGGTGTTTGATTTGATTTACCAATCCTAACGGATGGATAAGGAACCCACGTTGACTGAGATTTGAGAGAATGGAAGCCCACGTGGAGAGAGAAACAACCAAGGAGACCACAAAAAAATGGCAGGACTGCTATAGAGCCATGTGGCTAGTGGACTAGAGCTGGGAGATGCTGCAACAGGTGCAAAATCCTCGAAGCCGGTGAAAAAGGATTGAGAACCCGGTCAGGGGTGTAGAATCCAAATGGTGCACTCAGCAACCCAACAACCAAACACAGCAACCAAAAAAATGTTTTCAAACGGCCAAGGGTAGGTTGAAAGAATAATTCAAAATGTTTTCCAACGCAAGGAGTAGAATAGACATGTAAAGGCATGGCATAATCATGAGCACAGGCACTTCCAATCACTTCCAATCACGAGCAGAAGGAACAATGGAATGAAGAACCAGAGCCATACGGAGTGCAGCAACCACAGTAGGTTTTAACGTAGGTGAAGGTAATGGACTAGGTATGAACGGTAGTAAAGAATCCGAAGCAAAAAACACGCACACCAACTACCTGTGATTTAAAATAAAGGCCCAGAAATGCAAAGAGTGTACACGATACATTAGTGCAGATGTGGATACAACATGCATGAATAACCAACGCTGAGAGTGCTGAACCAAGAATAGAGATCCAAGGCAAGAGATAAAAAAACCCAATGCATGCAAAAAGAAATGCATGAGCAAACCAAGAATGAGCCTCCAAATCCAAAAACCGTGGCCAAGTAGCGGGTTCACCAAAGTAAACAAGTTAACAACAAGGAACCACTGGTTATGCAAAAAAATGGATATGCAGCCTCTAAAATGCAGCCTCAACGGTAATAGACCTACAAAAAAAAACACACACAACTAGCCAGAACACCCAAATAACCCAAACACACGAATTGAGAAGGAACCACGGGTCCACACTAAGGAAAACCAACAAAATACCTCAAACTTGCAACTACTAAAACCTTAATACGAGGTGAGCAATACAACTCCAAAATGATAATCGAAAAAAACTTGCACGAGGAAATGAGAGGAAACTAGAAGTAATAATAATTGAGAGACGAAGAGTGCACGTTTATCGAAACTAGCTCTGATACCATGAAAGAGGGATGTGTGATAATCGATGTTGAAAAGCAATGCACCACAACGAAGTTTTAATCCAATGGAAATGTCGAACTCCAATGCAATAAGCAAGATTCGAATCAATGGAAAGAAAATGCAAGTAAGAATAACATGTCTGCTCATAGTCATAGATCGAAAAATAGGAAGTAAAAATAGGGGTGCTGTGTAACCCCCATGCCTAAAAATGGAAAGAACCCTAGTGACGCCACTAAAAGAGGAGTTACAATTCAAATAAGGAGTGTAAATCCTATGATGCATTGATGCAAATGACAATGAAAAATTCTATGAAACAATCTGACACTTGTCATTTGACTTCCTAAGACCTATGAATCTCGCAAGGCGAGATGAATCACTAGGTGATGTGGACAATGACTGAACAGTCACACACATACCAACATAAACAAATAAGGTTGTTTCACACAGAATGTTTCCATTCCAGAATAGAGTTACTTCTATCTTTTCATTCTCTTGAGAAACAAATAAGGGTTAGGGCTAGGAGGAATACCTGTTGAGTGTTGGGAGGGTGTGCGTGTACCGTAGAGAGATCAGATCGATTATGAAGCACTCCTTTTTGTCTGGGAAGGACTACCTGCAAGTAAGAATACAAGACCACCAGATCTTAGTTAGACAATAAGTGAGGGAACTGCCTTGGGCCCAGGAAATATTAGACTTCCTTTCAAAGGTGGTCAGCTCCCTTTCAATATAAATTGATGCAAATGGTAATAAAGAAGCTATTGCAAAATCACGATTTAGGTACCTCCTTAAAAAGCAATAGAGACTAGACTACCAATAATAGTATGTCACGTTGTTTGTTTGGTCACTGGTTATTGATACGTTCAGGTCAAGTTACGGGGATAGACCAGGCTGGATCTGAGGTTGTTAGGAGACAAATAGGTGAAAGGAAGGTTTTGGGTATAAGTCACAGTGACCGATGCCGGTCACTGGATAACCGACCGCGGTTAGAAAATCGCTACCGATAGGGGATAACCGACACCGGTAGGGTTAGTAATCTAGGTGCTTCTGGGTAGAGGTTGATTGTAGGGTGATTGTGGGGTTTTTAAGACTAGTGGATGGTTGAGGGGAATAGTGAGATGATGGGGGAGACTCAGAGAGTGATAAAACTATCTTCTAAGAAATACAAGGATGTATGGATGAAGGTTACGTGCAGGGTGCTGGCAGGTGGTAGATCTAGGAGTGAGCTTATAATTACTATGAATCAAAAAGTTCAAGAAATAGTGTTTAGAAACATACAAGACACTACTTACTCGTTCTTGATGAAGATTCAGGTTTGAGGAATGCAGTGATGAATGCCAAATTCAGGTGGGATGATCCGACAATCAAAAGTGAGTTGATGAAGCTATCCTCTAACTTTTCCAATGCTTGGACAAGTGTGAAGGTGATCCAGTTACTCAGTTGCAATCTTGGGCTCCACATCCTTCTCTGCAAACTCTTCTCTTTTCTTCACTTGTCTATGTCTTGCAAATGAGTTTCGGATCCCTTGTTTTTGGTTGGGGGAGGTCATTTACAGGGAACCGATGGCAGTCGAGTAGGGACTGATGTCGGTTAGGTCAAAGTTGACTATTTTTAATAAAATAGCCAACTTTCCCTCCCTTTCTCCTGAGGGACCAGTTGTGGGCTTGGTCAAGTTATTATTAGGTTTGTTTTGATGCGGGTGAGGGGTGATGAGTCATGGGTGTGAGTCTGGACCAAGTCATAGGTCTTAATTAGGTTGGTTTAGGGTTAGGGCTAGGTCATGATGACGTGGCAAGGTGAGGTGGCAGGGGTGGAGATGTGGATTTATTAATTATAAGGTAATTAATAAATCATTAGGTGTGTAAGGTTTAGGTGGTGAGGTAGGGTTAGGTTGCGGGACGAGATACGGGGTAAAGGGTGTCGTAAGACCTAAATTTGGTGTCTACATTTTCCCCTTGTTATCGTGTAGCTTGTATTTTAAAGCTGCACTGACAAAAATAAAAAGTGGTTGCCCCAGTTAAGGGTATAGGTAATCCCCCTCAAGTCTATCACAGATGGAGGTGACATGAAATCAGGGATAGGGTTGATAAAGGGTAAATTATGATGAGATGTTGGTAAGATGGTGGGGTAAGTTCAAGGAAGCTGACACATGTTAAAATGCAGTAGTGTGACTAGGGTACATGGTTTGAAGAGCAAACAAGCAATTCATAGGCAAAGGTCGATAGTTTATCCAAACAAGGCTGATATAATCCTGGTATCCAAGGCATAGGAAGTAGCTCCAGGGGATATAACGGGTAAGGTACCAGAACGTTTAGGCATGTTCGGTAGTACCAAATGGTTGATTTGGTTGAGATAAACATGATGGTCTCGGTCTAAGTAAAGCTGGTTGGCTAATCAATTCAAGTATCCTAGTCATGCTAAAACATGAACAGGTGAGCTCGATTGAACAAAAAGCTACATTATGGGTGGATAGAGTAGTAATTTGTGGGCTTCAGTGATTGGTTGCGGCCTTGGGTTGGGCCGGTTGGTTTGTTGTGGCCTTGGGTCGAGCCGAGGTACTTAATTGGTGCGGCTGTGGGTCGGGCCGATTGGTTGGTTGCGGCCTTGGGTTCGGCCAATTGGTTTGTTGTGGCCTTAAGTCGGGCCGAGTGGTTGGTTGGGTCGGCCTTGGGTCGGGGTTGGTTGCGGCGATTGGTTGATTATGGCCTTGGGTCGGGCCAATTGGTGAGTGTTATCAATATAAATACGTGAAAATATTTATATTTTTAAGGAAAACACAACACATGATAGGTTATGGTAGGGGATGGTCGAGCTAACCTTGGGAGACCCCATGTCTCCTAAGTGCTGCCTACATAGCCCATTGCACAAAGCAAGGAGGGGCCTCAGACTAATGTAGTTCTCCCTTAGGACCAGGGAGAGGTGAATTCAGGCAATTTGGTTGTGGTTAGGCAATTTGTTGGTTGGTAAAAGTTTGATGTTGGTAGGGTAATGTTGTTGGTGTTGGTAAGGTATTGGCGGTGTTGGTGTGGGTATAGGTGAAGTGAGGTTGAGCTTACCCAAGCATAGGGAATCGTGTCCTGATTAAGGTCAACACATAATCCTAGATTCGGGTAAAAGAGGCAAAATTTTCCCGCAGTTGAAAAGAGAAAAAAAAACCACGTATTATTGTAGGATGAGCTTGAATCTCTAGGTACCTTGCATAGGCGAGAATTCAATAGGTGAAAAGAGTTGTATAATCACAATATATTGGATATATGTCACGTCCCTTTAGTTTTGTTATTGTGAAGAATGGTGAGGTGAGATGGATGGTATAACTAGGGCGCAGAGAACTTGTTATAAGGTGATTATTCTGATGAAAGAGAACCAAACCTGAATAGACAAGTCCATGACTCAAAAGTGCTTTTGAATATTGCTTTTATTTTTCTGGATATAGACTGATCGATGCGGGAAGTCTATATGGGATATGAATTTTTTTGTTCTTGAGGTCTTCACGAAGTTGATCAATGCGAGAAGCTTCTGATAGAGGCTGACTTTATATAACTATCCTTCAAGGGAACAGTCTATTTATAGTAGCAGATGTGGCTTTTGTGTATAGCTATCCTTTGAGGGAGTAGTCTATTTATAATAGCAGATGTGGCTTTGCACATAGTTGTCCTTCGAGGGAGCAGTCTATGTATAACTTAGAGGTCTAGATGTCCGTTTGGTATGAAGAATCTAGTTTTGCAGGAAGTTTGACTCAAGAATATCCCATAATTGTATAATTGAGAACGTGTTATTTTGATACTTTGAATTCATGGACCAGACTAAAAAGGGGAAGGAATCTTTAAGAGGAGGTGATGATCAAACCACGTGAGTTTGATTATACTTTGAGATGCACGAAACAAACTATATGAGGTGGTAAATGAGCTCAAGGGATGAGCACAAGGTAGATAAGAAGTGATGTAACACTAAATTCAACAGTAGAATGGTCAGAGATGCAAGGAATTAAGGGGTTCAGGCTCAGGTTTACCATTAAGTGAAGCTAAACGGTAAGTTCCTGATCCGTAAGTGTGAGTGATAATGTAAGGCCCAATCCAATTAGGAGCAAATTTTCCACGTTTGCTATTTTCTAGTTTGGTCACATGTTGATTCTCTTTGAGGACAAGATCGCCAATCTGAAAGGTATGCTCATGAATTCACTTATCATAAGCACGCTTGATGCGCTTTTGATAGATTTGAAGGTGGTCAAGAGCTATAAGATGACGCTCGTCAAGAAGCTCTAATTGGGCTAACCGCTCTTGGCGGAAATCATCATTGGTGAGAATATCCTGGAGAGATATTCTTAGGGAGGGGATTTGTATTTCGAGAGGCAAGACAGCCTCGGTACCATATACCAAAGAGAATGGTGTGGCATTAGTGGAGGTATGAATGTTGGTACGATAAGCCCAAAGGGCAAAGGGGATGTGATCAGGCCAATTGTTTCCAGAATCGTTAACGACTTTCATGAGAATTTTTGTTAGGGTTTTGTTAGAAGATTCAGCTTGACCATTTTCTTGTGGATAGTAAGGTGATGAGAAGCTAAGTTTGATACCAAATTTGTCACAAAGGTCTTGTAACAACTTATTTTTGAAAGATTTTCCATTATCTATTATCAGGCGATGAGGAACACCAAAATGACAGATAATGTGATGGTTGATGAACTCTACGATTTTTTCTTTTTTGGTTGAAATGAGTGGAATGGCCTCCACCCATTTAGTGTAATATTCGGTTGCTGTGATTATCCAACGGTGACGTTGCGAAGAAGGAAGATGAATCTCACCAATAAGGTCTAAATCCCATTGTGAGAAAGGCCAAAGATCTCGTGTGACCTGTAGCGGGTGGCTAGGAGTATGTTGAAGGTTGGCATGTTTTTGACACATAACACAACGCTTAACATATTCGTAGAAGTCGTTATTAAGAGTAGGCCAATAATAGCCTAGGTGAAGGATCCGTTTGGCCATGGCAAGGCCACTAAAATGTCCATCACAAATTCTGTCATGGACTTGTTGGATGGTATAGGTGACCTCCACACCGGTTAGACATCGAAGGAGGATGCCATCAAAGCCACGTTTATAGAGGAGTCCCCCCATGATGACATAACGAGAAACACTTTTAAGAAAAGTGCGTTTGCCGTTACTAGTAAGGTCAGGTGGGAGAACAGAGGTTGTAAGGTAGTCGTGAAATTGGTGATACCAGGTATCCTGCGAATTAGCAGATACATTATTTACCATACAAACATCCGGGACTGAGTAAGATGGGACAAAGAGTTGTTGGACCAAGACAAATATGTCAGAGTCAGTTGGTGAGGAAGGAATTTGCAAGGCCAAGCAAGCCATAGTATCTGCAAATTTATTAGTTGAGCGGGGAATGGTTTGGATAGAATAATGAGTAAATAAGGTCAAAATTGAATCCATGTAATGTTTGTACTTTTGAAGTTCCTCATTTTTACATTGGTAGATGCCCGTAACTTGATTGACTACCAATTAAGAGTCGCCGAAAATGTTAATAGACTGTACACCTAAGTGTAACGTAACCTGGAGACCCAAAACAAGGGCCTCGTATTCCACTGTATTATTAGTGCAGGGGAAATCGAGTCAGAATGAAAGAGGCATAGGTTCATCATCAAGAGGAATGAGAACAACGCCTGCCCCTTCGCCGCGTTGGCATTTGGATCCATCGAAGAAGAGGGTCATTGAATACGACACCTCACTGAGTGAAAGAGTTGCGATGAGTTCGTCAGGGAAAGTAAAATTGGTAAATTGTTCCCTAGGTAAAGGGGCTTCCGCGAGTTGGTCTGCGATAGTTTGTCCTTTGACTGATTTCTGGTGTACAAACTCAAGGTAGAGGTCGGCGAGGAGCATAAGCCATCGGGTGATGCGTTGGTTTAGATGAGGTTTGGCATACATATAATGGATGGGGTCAGCGTTGGTGATGACAAAAGTTTTGTGATTCAGGAGGTAATGTCGGAGTTTGGTGGCCACGAATGATAGGGCTAGGCACAACTTTTCTACATGTGTATACCTAGTCTCATAATCCACAAAAGTACGGATTATGTAATAAACGGCTTGTTCTCAATGCTCAGAGTCACGATGTGCGAGCATGGCTCCTACAGCATGGTCGGTGGCAGAAAGGTAAAGGTAGAAAGGGCGATCATCCTGAGGTGGGACAAGCACGGGTGGCTGCAAGAGATAGGCTTTAAGAGCCTCAAAGGCTTGGTGGCACTCTTCGCTCCATTGAAAGACAATGTCCTTTTTAAGGAGATGATGGAAAGGTTGACATCGATCCGAGAGTTGTGAGATGAAACGCCGGATAGATTGGAGTTTGCCCTGCAAACTACGCAATTGTTTGAGGTTAGTGGGTGGGGGAATTTCTAGGATAGACTTTGACTTTAGCTGGGTCAACCTCAATGCCACGCAAAGAGACGATAAAGCCAAGGAGTTTTCCCGAAAGGATGCCAAAGACACATTTCTTTGGTTGAAGATGAACACAGTATTGTAACAGGCGATCGAAAATAATGGTTAAAACATCGAGATGTTCACTGCGATGTTTGGATTTTCCAAGAAGATCATCGACATAATCCTCAAGGATAGTGTGCATAATGTCATGAAAAATGTAAGTCATAGCCCGCTGATAGGTCACACCAGCATTCTTAAGGCCAAACAGCATGACACGATAGTAGAAGGTTCCCCAAGGAGTAATGAAGGCGGTTTTATGTTGATCGGCCGGGGCTACCAAAATTTGATTGTATCCCGAGAAGCCATCCATGAGAGAAAGCATCTCATGGCCTGCAGTGAGATCAACAAGTTGATCAATACTAGGTAGGGGGAAGTCATCCTTTGGGAAAGCGAGGTTAAGGTCCTAGAAATCCGTACATATCCGAAGTCCCCCCGTCGCTTTAGTGACAGGTACGATGTTAGAAATCCATTGAGGATAGTCAATAGGTAAGATGAAGGAAACAGAAAGGAGTCGTTGAAGCTCTTCTTTGACCAAGAGGGCAATGCGTGGATGCATTTTTCTCAGTTTCTGTTTAATTGGTTTGGAGTCGGGTTTCAGAGTAATGTTATGGACAGCAATGTCAGGATCGATTCCTGGCATGTCAGCGTAGGACCAAGCGAAAGCTTGGTTGCGGGCACGGAGGAAGGTAGTGAAGGCAGTTTGTTCTGATGCATTAAGAGATTGTCCGATCTTCACAATGTGAGGATCGTCCTCTGTGTGGATGTTGATTTCTATAGTCGAATCATTCAACATGGTTTGAGTTTCAGATGGTAAGGCGCGTTGAATATAAGAGTCGTCCGCGCCAAGGTAAGTGAGGATGGAGTCGTCATCTTGGCACTCAACAACATTAATTGAAGGCGAGTCTTCTTCGATCATGTCTGGATACAAAAGGGGAAGAGAAGATGGGTCTTCATTATCGCGTTGATAAGTGAGAGGACCCAGGAAGATAGCATTTACGAAAAAAAAAAAAAAAGTTAGGAGGGATAGATTCCGGGTCTATCGACTCTGTGGGTGAAGATGGAAAAATAGGTGATGATGGTTCAGAAGAGGTAATGTCGTTGTCTTCCCGGATACAACTGACACGAGGTTTCTTTGGTGTAAGTGTTTCAGAAAATCCAAGACCACTACGATCTTTGTGTTTGCGTGTAGTCACGGGAATGATTGTATGTCGGCCTTGTTCATAAAGACCGAAACCAAAACCTTTCCAAGCACAGCGAGTCAAGAAGGTGAGGGCGAAACGAAGATTTGTTAGATATTGAAAATCGGATTGGAAGGGAACCACACCAAGGGGAGGTTCAGGGGTAACGGAGGATGCGTCGACACCCCCATACGTTAGGTTGGTGCGGCAATTAGGTGGTCCGTAGGAGATCACCTCCCCCACACGACGGTCGTAGGTAGGATGCGCATGTAACTGTCTGTACTCCTGTGGGGTATGGAAAGTGCTAACGTTATATAGGTGATACTCCCCCAGCGTAAGGCGTTGAAAAACATCTACCAAGGGATCTGAGGTTGGGATGTTGTCCGCAGGGAAGGAAGTGGTATTTGCGGTGGCGGTTTCATTGGTTGAAGGTGTAGGTGCGGCTAAGGTGGATGGTTGAGGTTTGGGCGAAGCAGATGGTTGGGTTGGATGAATGGGTGCCTTGACTGGTACAAGCACATCATTAGGGCGATATAACATATTGCAGGTTTTGAAGGGGGGAGCGTCAGCTTTTACGGTGTATGACTTCCCCTCATACTCAAATTTTATGCATCTATGTAAGGTGGAGGGAACGCATCCCATAGCCTGGATCCAAGGGCGGCCTAACAACATGTTGTATTGGAATTATCCCTCAAGGACATAGAAGAGTTCAGGTAAGGTACGTGGCCCTACACGAATGTTAAGGATCACGGTGCCTAAAGTAGAAGTAATAGCATCATTGAATGAATGAAACATGGTGGGGTTGGCACACATGCAGCTAGAAGGGATATTCATTTGTTGGAAGGCTTTGGAAGAGATGATGTTTAGGCTAGCGCCCCCGTCAATCATAACACGACGTACTCGGATGTCCCGGACGTAAGCCGAGATGAAAAGAGCGGGGTCAGGATCTTCTGCACCAAAGACGACAATTTCGTCTTCGGAGAAACTGACAACAGTGGCTTGCTGTACAGGGACAGAAGTGGTAGATTGTTTGGTAAGAGAAGCAATGTGGTTGGGTGTTAAGATGGAGGCAACGGGAAAGGTTTCATTAGGTAGGACCTCTATCCCTTGAAGGATTTCAATGAGAGCTTGTCGATGAGATTCAGAGGTTTGAATGAGATCATACAGTGTCATTTTTACAGGTGATTGGTGAAGCTGTTTGATCATGGTACGATGGGCAACTCCATCAGAGACGGGGTAGGCAGGTCCACGAATAACCACTTTAGGTGGTGGTGCGATCGGGATGGCGGACGGAGAAAGAGAGGCCGCAGGTGTGCTTTCTTTAGCTTTCCCATTGTTTTTCTGCCCTCGAGTAGCAATACTAATCATGTTGATCTCGTGAACACGAGAGGAGGAAGATGGTAGGGATAAGTCATTGTCTTCGAGAGGTGGGGTTGCAATAATGATAGATCTTGGTGAGGCGGGGACAGGTGGTATAGGAGAGGGGATTGAAGCTAAAGGTTTCTCCCTTCGTAAGTTGTCTTTCTTAACCTTTCTATCCGAGATAGGTGACTGACGAAGGATGGCTTTCAAAGCTTTGCATCCCTCCACATCATGTCCTGGTGTGCGGTGGTAAGCGCAGATTTTAGACTCATCATAACCTATAGGTCGAGGTTTAGATGGATCATAGGGTCTGAGTGGGGGTAGGGAAATGGTCGCATTCTCCACCAACATATCAAGGATCTTGGCGTAAGATCCTTTGAGCGGGTCAAAGTCAGAGGAAGATGAGGCTATTGATTGGGTGGGTTTTGGTAATGGTTGGGTATGGTTGGTTCGTATGGGTGGTGGTTTAGACAAGGGGTTTTGATAATTGGATTTAACTAAACGTGGCTTCTTCGGCGCATAAGTCATGTTTAGCTGGTTAGATGATGAGGCCACAGATGACGTGGTGGCAGGAAACAACCACGGGGAAAGAGGAGTGACAGCAAACAAATCCTTTGATGATGGAGTTTGTTTAGGGTTGGTAGGTGGACAGGATACTTGGGGTGACGGTGTTGATACACCCGTGGATCTCTGTATGGGTGCAGAAGGTGCAGGTCATTTTAAAGAAAACGCAGGAGGTATGATGTATTGATGCAAGGTGGAGGGGTGAGGTCCCAATATAGAAGGTAGGTGTGATGGAAAGGGTTTTAGTTGTGATAGAGGCATAGATTGGACATGAGGAGATTGGATCTGTCTCCTAGGTGGATGGACGACTTGATTTTTGGATAAATCTAACCATTTAGGTGGGTGTGTTAGGCTGAGTATTAGTGAAGTCCCGAGCGTAGGGGAAGGTTTGGTCAGGTTAATAGAGGTGGATGAGGTATTCGGTAGACATGAGGGGGGTGAAGATGAGGACATAGACATTTTGAGCTTTTGTAAACACTTCGGGTATATGGTAGAGGTGTCTGGATCGGTCATCTGCATTTGAGTAGAGCATGGTGTACTCAAACGCTCTCATAGGACTCGTCTATCTTCTAAGGGATGGAAATCTTCATGTGTGAAGAAATTTTGTATGGAAGAGAGGTGGGTTGTGATTCTGGTCCACTGTGGGTGTGATACAGGGGGTAAATGAGGGTGCTATATCAATGGGTGTTAAGAGGTCAACCAGTCGCTGAAAAGATTTAGGCGATGAAGAACTAATAGGTAAGAAGGCATGTTTGAGGGGATCTGTCATGATTAAGGAGTTTGGTGATGTTGGTTTGAGAGGTTTCTTTTCTAAGGATGAAAAAAACAGTGGCAAGCCTTCTTCTTTTATAGTAAGAGTGGCATAAGGAAATGTTTGGGAAATAGATAAGTTAGATAACATCCGCTTATAGTCTTGCAGGGATGTGGTGTAAGAAGACTGATTTGTGAGAAGAGAACTCTGGGCGGTTAATTCCTTTTTGGGTAAAGGAATGACAAGGTTATCGTCTCTTCTTGATGGTGGTGTAGGGGGTGTGGATCCCTGCGTTAGTGAAGAGGCCTGATTCAGAATTTCCTCGATAGAAGCTTTTGGTTGGGAGTTGAAAACTACATGGATTTCATGAACACGCTTCTCCTTGGCTGAGGTGTCTTGATTTGTGTTATTGTTAGATGCATGGTTAGGAAATGGTTTGTTGAAAATTTTTAAATTTCGATTAGCGGGGGCATTAGGATTATCGACAGTTATATCCCCTGCATCAACCATTTCCTGCACTATGTTTTTCAACATCTTGCAGTTTTCGTGACTGTGTCCCTTCACGTGATGGAAGTTACAGAAGTCATTTTCTTTATACCAAGAAGGAATAGCACGGGTGGAATCAAACCCAGAGTGAGGTTTAACAGGAGGCAAGGTGATAGCTCCTGCTTTAAGCAATTTGTCTAAGATCACACCATAAGTTTCTCCCAAGGGAGTATAGTTGATGGGCTCGGCTTTATACTTATAGGTGGCTTTCGGCTGGTTATTGGATTTCCCAACAATCTAATGGTTGGATCGAGCTAAATTTTTTCCCATAGAGTCCAAATGAAAAACCTATCATAATGGAGTTGATTTCGTCATGACCAAAAACAAAAACTAGAATTACAAATTTCAAGCTCCATTAATGGCTGCCATGGCAGCTTTGTGCTTAAAGCCACTGCCTGGTGAAAAATTTAAATTTTATTCCCAGGCATTCTAGTGTGTAAAATTATGCAAAATTCAGAGGACATGATCGCAATGGTGAGTTGAGTCCAAAAAAATATGTTCCATCGCAAACCGATCGCTGGAAAGTCACATTCCAAAAATAGTAAGCTTTACTACACATACTTGCTATCTTTGGTAAGTCTTCATCAAAAGTGACTGCAACAGCTGTGGCGAAGGTAATGCACACCGAAGGTCACCAGGAATTCAAAATGAGTGTTCGGAGCATAAAATAGTGAAAATGACCACTTACTAAAATAGTAATCTCTCTATATGGGTGCTTACTAAAAATAATATGTCAACTGAAGAAGTGACATAGGAAAAGGTAGTGTGCAAAATATTGAATGAATAATTTCATCACATCAATATGATCATGAAGAAGAAAGAATCATCTCTTACTATAAATAGTAAGTATCCCATGTGGGTACTCACTATTATTGGTAAGTCATACTCAAGGGGAAGTTCTGGAGCAATGGAACATAGAGGGATGATCATTCAGGTCAACACCATCATTCAGGATCATCCATGGGCATTGCTCATAGGGAATTCAAGACTCATCTCAGAGAATTCAACAGTGTCTTCCAAAACTCACTTCGTGGCTCAATTTGTAGGTCTATCTTGTGTGGGGTGGAAGTTACGGTCATCGGAAAAACCATTCAGCCGTATTTTTAAACACTCATTCCAAAGCATATGTGAGAAAATTTTAAGGAGTTACACACGAGTTTTAAGATTCATATTTTCATCACATTAGAACTTTCCATCAACGAGAATCATCATACTTCATTGATGAGTGCATTGTTTGGCTCATTTATATCATTTCTTTAAGCCAAAACTACTCTTTTTGATATGACTTATTAATACATGGGGATGTTTTGTGTAGTTATATCTTAGTAGGTTTGATGCATTTTCCTTGCTATAGTTTATAAAAACCGATTATCACATGAACCTCCTACTAACTGTCTTTGTGAGATCAAATGTGATGATGTGTGTAGGAAATGATGGAGGTTGCTGGTAGTTATGGAGCCTGAGTTCGGAGCATGCGGCAGGAGACTGTTTCCACCAATTTGACCTATTAGTTTGGGCTTGTTCCTAATTGCCCATAGAAATTTATGTGTTTTAATTAGTATTTGGTGGACAGTGATTAATGCCACCTGATATGGCAAGCCTTGTAACTAACAGTATCTATATGAAGACTTCATCTTCAGAACTTGGTAGTACTACTCTTTGATATATTGAAAGAGATTATCTGCATCCAGTTCTTGATATTCTTCCAATCATTTAACTGACATAATTTCTGTCAATGTCATTCTATACACAAAACTGGATGCAGATAATCTCTTTCAATATATCCTGGTTTAGAATGACATTGATAGAAATTATGTCAGTTAAATGATTAGAAGAATACATCGACCCATCATCTTTGGCGTTGTTTCCAGGACTAACCATAAGCTCCATCATTTTTATTCCATATGTTATAGGTGTTAATGGAGTTCATATAGGAAATTAGTAGTTGTCTCAGACCTCGTTTTTAAACCAACCAACTTTGATGCATAGGTCGCGAGATAACCAAGGGAGATTTATAGCACATAATATTCTGTAAATCTTTGTAGACAATTCACAAGAAAGAAACATTGAGAGTGATATAGATTCCAACACAATGCCTAGAACCTCTTATGAGCATTCTGTATCCTCTTCACACCACTCGGCAATGGGGGACCTTGGGAATGCTGAAGACCAACCTCTAGGGAAAACCTTTACATATCCCACTGTCCTTGATGCAGACAAGGATGCACCCATGAAAAACATCTCACCAACATCCTCACCATCTTTTAAGGAATGACCAAAGAAGACCCTGATTAGTTTCTGTTTGAATTTAAAATCCTGTGCCAGACATATGATTACCAAACTAACAATAAAAAACTCAAACTATTTCCTTCCACTCCCAAACATTCTGCTATGAGATGGTTTATGCGGTTACCATCTAACTCCATTAATTCCTGGGAAGCCATGGAAACAACCTTTGTAGATACGTACCAAGACTATTGTAGGGGAAGGGATAGGAAGGAAGAGTTCTTTCAAATACGACAAAAGGAAGATGAGAATCTAGAGGATTATCTGGATAGATTCCTCTTTCTCGACAAACGTAGTGGGTACGAGTTACATGCAGACATTACTAAGACAATCTTCCTTAAAGGAATGGATGAGGAAACCAAGGATTCCCTCCATCTCATGGGAGGAGGAGACGTGCATAAACTCACCATGGACCAAATCACTAAGCTATGTAGAAGATACTCTAGAACATGTGGAGGAATAAGAAGAAAACAAACATTAAAGTCTTTGGTTACCTCTAAACTTCTGGAGGAAATGGCAAACATGAAAATAGACATTCTATTGCAATTAACATCCACCATAGATGGACTCAAGGTAAAAACCACCCCTACCAAAGAACCATTGAACATGTACTTCCCTAAGTGTTGGAAGAGAAACCCCTTGAGAGAATGTCCTTTGGATGTCATAGACATGTGCTTAATCTGCAAAGTTACTGACCATGACACTAAGCATTGCACTTTTTTACCACATCTAAAGGGAGGTTTGAATACCATCTCTCAAACGAGTGCTGAATTAAATTTTGTCCAAAGACCAAACAATTAGGGTGGGTTCCCATTTAGACCAACTCAGAATCCCTGGAGGATGTCATGGCCGAATCAAGCCTCTCAGTCTTCTTGTGGACAACCTGAGTGGGAAAACTTGAACTGAATGACTTATCCATATCCACCACTCTTGGATAAATCCCTACACTCAGCCAGGTTGGGCACCACCACCCGCAACCAATCCTTGGCACAACTCAGAAGTGGGGTCCTCAACAAAATTTTAGCCAAAATCAGTCCTAGGCACCACCGCAAAACAATAATCAACAACACAGGTTCCAACAACCACAACAAGCTTTAATGCCTCCACCTCAAGCCTACTAACATCAAGGACAAACAACACAAACATAACTTTCGGCTCAGCTAGTATCCAATCCTAAAAATCAACAGACAGCTTCAATTGATGACACAGACCCAGGTAACACCATGCAGGTTAATACTATTGGTAATTTACATCTGCGATCTGGAAAAATATTGAACCCTCCTATTGTTATCACAGAACTTACCTACTGATGTCGATAAGGAAGAAAACCTTGAGGGTAATATTGGTTCTTCACCAATACCAGATACACTGGATGATCAAATACCCAAACAGACTACAGCCCCTTTTCCTGAGTGATTACAGGACACTCGAATTGCAGATGAAACAACACTTGTTTATGAATTTAAAAAGGTGCATATTGAGGTTCTACTGCTGCGGGAAATAAGGGACATCCTTGAACTAAACCAAACCATTAGAAATGAGTGTATAAAGACACCAAGAAGGAAAAAGAAATACCCAAAGACTGTCAAAGTCGAAGGGAATTTGGCTGATTTAGTTATTGGCACCCTTATCTCACCAAAATATGGGGATCCTGGGAGTCCTGTCATTACTATTTGTATAAACAACCAATCAATATCTAACGTTTTGGTGGATCTTGGTGTTGCTATTAATCTCATCACAATAGAAATGTTTAATCTGATATCCTTAATAGGACTTCAACCTACCAACACTGTTCTACAGTTAGCAGATCAATCTATTGTTGTACCTGATGGTGTGGTTGAAGATATAATGCTCACTGTTGAATTATGGGAGTACCTAGTTGATTTCATGGTTTTGCAGCCTAAAGCTTGGAAGTTGGGATATCCAGTCATCTTGAGAAGACCCTGGTTGGCTGCAGTTGCTGCATACATTCACCGTAGGTCAGGAAACATGACAATTCTAAATGGGCAGAAATCCAAACACATTTCATTATATCCTCCTGCCCAGACTTCTATGAACAATTGTGACCAGGTATGGGTGGATTATTTGGATGCTAACTCTTTGAGTTCTTCTTTTCTGGCCACTATTGTAGTACATAATCATATGACAGAAGCTGTGGAGTCATATAAAATGACTGATTCTAAGGACTCTGCGACTATGGAAATTAACACTATTGCTACGGAATCCGGAACTACCAGCATTAGACATCTCTTCTGCTATTTCTCTGGTAGACATTACCTCTGCTAAGTCTGGTAGGAAACTCTATGCTTATAATTCTAAATATTTAGTTCCTAATTTCTATTGTCCTTTAACCAAGATTCTGTCTTTTGACAATATACCCATCCTGCACATGCTTCAGCCCCATGTTTTCCCGTTGAATTCTTTTATCACTAGTGCAGAGCTTGCTCTTGTGAGTGATACCAAGTAGGTGCTTGTCGGTATGGGAAGAGAGCTGACCATAGGTAATGATTTGGAGGTCAATCAAGAAGCTAGGGTGCTTGAGGTTCTGAAGAAACATTCTCATGCTTTTTCTTGGGATTACACTAATATGAAAGGAATTCATCCTAGCATCTGTACACATCATATTTACACTGATGACGTCAAACCTATAAGATAGCCGCAACGAAGAATCAATCCAACATTGAGAGACATATTCAAAAGTGAGATAGAAAAGCTCTTAAAGGTAGGTTTCATCTATCCTATATCTGATAGTCAGTGGGTCTCCCCATTAGTTATTGTTCCCAAGAAGAATGGTAAGTGGTGAATATGTGTTGATTACAGGGAACTTAACAAAGCCACCAAGAAGGATTATTTTCCCTTGCCTTTAATTGACCAAGTCCTGGACAATTTGGCTGGTAAGAATTATTTTTATTTCTTGGATGGGCTTAGTGGGTATAATCAAATTAGTATTGCCCCTGCTGATCAGGATAAGACTAATTTTACGTGCCCTTGGGGTACATTCGCTTACCGAGTCTTACCTTTTGGGCTTTGTAATGCCCCTGCTACATTTCAGCGGGCAGTCTTGGCCATTTTTGCAGATCTTGCTAATGACTGTGTTGAGGTTTACATGGATGATTTCACTATCCATGGATCCACTTTTGAAGAATCTTTGAATAACCTTGAGAAAGTACTCAGTCGATGTGAGAAACACCAACTATCTCTTAGTCATGAAAAATGTCTAATGATGGTTGATCAAGGAATCATCTTAGGTCACCATGTTTCAGCCCAAGGTATACAGGTGGACTCCAAAAAGATATCAGTCATCACCCAATTACCTACACCAGCTAATCAAACTGACATGAAAAGTTTCCTTGGTCATGTAGGTTATTACCACCGATTCATAAAATATTTTAGCAAAATTTCTGCCCCAATGTTTTCACTGCTAACCAAAGATTGTGTTTTTGAATGGTCTTCTCAGTGTCAGCAGACATTTGATTCTATCAAAGAAAATCTGACCACGGCCCCTATCTTATGTGGCCTTGACTGGGGACAACCTTTCCATATCCACACTGATGATTCTAATATAGCCATGGGCACTTGTCCTTGGAGAAAAAGACTCAGAAGATCATATGTATGTAGTTTATTTTATCAGCAAAAATTTGAATCCTACGGAAAGGAATTACACTACTACGGAAAAAGAATTCTTGGTTGTTGTTTATGCTTTGAATAAATTCCATCATTACATCACTGAATATAAAGTTTTTGTTTACACTGACCACTCTGCCATTTGATATTTGATGAATAAACCAGTCGTTGGCAGAAGGATTATTCGCTGGTTACTCTTGTTACAAGAATTCAATCTCACCATGATAGATAAGCCTGGGAAATTTAACATTGTTGCTGATTTTATTTCTAGATTAAATGTTTTAGGTGATGATGAAGTAGTCCATGACCAATTTCCCGATTAACACTTGTTTGCTATCTCGACCAAGACTCCTTGGTTCACTGATCTTGTGAATTATTTAACAATAGGGAAGTTTCCTGCCTATTTTACTCATAAGGAAAGAAGGCAATTGGTTAAAAATAGTGCAACATATAAATGGTGTAACGGATTCTTATTTAAATGTTGTCTTGACATGGTTCTTCATAGGTGTGTTTGGGAGGATGAGGTACATGACATACTGTGAGCTTGTCATGATGAGCCAGGAGGTGGACATTATTCAGTGAAACGAACAATTCACAAGATCCTTGGAGTAGGGTACTATTGGCCTTTCCTCCATAGGACTGTCAAAAATTTTGTGTGGCAGTGTGATGCATGCCAATGAATGGGAAAACCTACACTTTCTATGGAAATGCCTCTAAATCCTCATCTAGTTTTAGGACCATTTGAGAAATGGGGGATTGAATTTGTTGGACCATTTGATCCTCCATCTTTCGGGAAGGAGTATCTCTTGGTATGCACAGACTACATCACCAAATGGGCTGAAGTTCAAGCATTGGCGTCTTCCAACGAGGATGTTATTGCTAATTTTTTGTACAATCAGATATTGGTGCGATTTAGAGCACCAAGGGCCATTGTATCTGATCAAGGTCCTCAATTTGTTTCAAATATGATTGAAGCTTTCTTGGAAATCTATAGAATTAGGCACCAGAAATCATCACCATATCACCCCCAATCCAATGGGCAAGTGGAGGTAACCAATCGAGAACTCGAGAATATTCTAACTAAGGTGGTCAATGCCGATAGAAAGAATTGGGTACCAAAGCTTCTTGAGGCCGTCTGGGCCTACAACACGACCTAGAAAACAACTACTGGTTTTTCTCCCTATGAGCTAGTCTTTAAGAAGAAACCACTACTACTTGTTGAGTTCGAATTGCACACCTGGTGAACAACATTAGAAGTTGGGGATCGATTTGAATGAAGCACAATACGAATGAGTGCTACAGTTGAATGAATTAGATGAAATGCAAATGGAGGCACAACAACAGACAAAAAATCTACAACATCAGTGGAAAACTTGGCATGATGCTCACATAAAAAAAAGGACATTTCATGAGGGACAATGGGTTTTACTCTTTGATTCCCGCTATTAGCAGTTTAAAGGAAAGTTGCGTACACGTTGGTTGGGTCCCTATCAGGTAAATCAAGTGTTTGATAATGGCTCTGTTCGGTTGATACCTATTGATGGAGACAAACAGACTCTTTTGGTGAATGGACATAGGCTCCAGATTTATCACCAACCGCTAGATAAGAAGACTTTCACTAATGACATTCTATTATGTATAAACATGCATGCTAAGGAGGCTCTTTGCCTCTCAAACATGGAGTAATCAATATCTTGCAAATTCAATAAAGGAAGATGATCCTTCATTCGATCTTCTTCCCTTAGCAGTTTTTCTTGTTGTTATTTCCAATAAATGCAGGAATTTTCATTATTTCTATAGCCACTAATCACACTTCATATCGAATTGTAGGGCGTAGGAATCTACAGATATCGGCCGACTAAACATGGCATGGGTAAGTGCATTCTAACTTGCTAACGATATTTCCATGCAAAACATTTCCCCATGTACGCATTTTTCATCATTGCACCATCATGAAATGATTGCTATATTTATTTTGGATCTCTTTCCAAATCCAGTTCTATGGATGATAGCATAAAAAGAGTAATGGCTCATAATCACCGCATGCCTTGAATGTGTCGCATTCTTCAAAGTCAGGATGGGTGGCACTCGCTCCTCAACAATGGGATATGTGTTTCTGGAAAAATCTTAAACTCACACGGGTGACCGGTCTCATTCACTATTTTTCCACTGCCACCTTCGCTCGATTTTGCGCCACCCAAGGAATATGGTGCTATTTGAAATTTAATGCTTCTACAACTGCTTCTTACCATTTTTGTATGCACATAAAGCATGATTGGTTTTATCAGTCACTAAATAGGGAGTGGGAGATACGCTCTGTTTTGGTTTTTTTACTACCTGGTATTACTCACCTTCGGCTTTAGCATGGGACCACGAAAGACATCAGAACTTGATTCACTAGACGCCTTACTCCGGAATGCCGCGCTTTCACAGGTATTTCATGATTTTGGATGGTTGGATTTCATTCGCCAATTTGAAGGTTTTGATGAAGGCGTTGTGGAAGAATTTTTGAACAATTTTGAGTCCACCTATTCCCAAGTTGGCGGAAGACGGCTTGAGATTACTAGTCAGGTCATTTCTGACCTATCTGGCCTAATAGACTTTGGATTGAAGGTTATGACGAATGCTCCTTTGCAAATCCTGATTGCTCTGTTTCACGGTGAAGGGGAGGCATTCCCTGAAGTCATCCTGACTCAATTGGGTGTCCAGAAGGGTGTTAAGCGGTTAAGTTTACCTGGAATTTGGAGTGAAATAGCAAAGTGGGTCAACTGGTATTTCATATGCGATGGTCAGGCCTCTGTTCTGGGTGGTGATGCACTTAAAATACTAATTCACCTTAAGAAGGGACGTGTCAACCAGGACCTTCGGGTAAATTTGCCTCCATACCTCGCGGAATCCATTATTAAAGTTTTCCAAAAGTACCGGTTCGGTGGAGGCAAGTCTGTAATTAAATACACGGGGTTGATTCATTTGTTGTGTTCACACCAGGTCTTCTTTAGACCAAAGAGGAGGCTCGCGGGACATGCTAGTGGCAAAGCGTCTAGACTAAAGAAATTTAAATCTGGTCTCTCTTTTGCACCCCAATCTATCCTTGCACCGGGCCCTTGCCCTTCGCACAACCAAGCAGAGGCAGTTGATGTTCCTGAGCATGTGGATAGATTTAGTACTCCCAAGGGTCCATGGCTCCGTCTTCTTCCATGCACCTATGGTCTCGGTGGCTCAGTTCATTTTTGCAGTCTGGTGGTTCCCGATTAGAGACTTTGCTTGATGATACTGCCCCTATTCAGGAAGAAAAACATGAGGATCACTTGGCTATTCTGGCACCTGCTATTCCTGCATCTATGGAAATTCACCCTGTGGTTCCTAAAGTGATTGGCACCCAAGCTGCATCTTCTCACAACTATTTGGAGGAAATCGCGCTATTGAAATCTCAATTACAAGGTATGGAAGAAATAAACTTTTTACTGCAAACTGAATTTACACAACAAACAATAGAGAAGGTTCGGGAAATTGCTGCCCTACAACTTGAAGTAAGTAGTTTGAAGTGTCAGCGTGATAAGAGTCTTAACATCTTGGATAGATTCCATCAGTTATCTCTTCAGGAAAGGGAATTGAGGAAGGAAAATCAAAAATTAAAAAAAGAAACAGAATCTATACAAGAGGAAAAGCAAAAAGTAACATCAATTTTAGACTCTGTCTGTCCTTTGGCCCTCAAACTTCTGTCCTATAGGAAACCCTCTCCAGTCTATAGCATGTTCGTTTAAGAACAATTTTATTCCTGGAAGTTATTCCAATTGTGTTGTCAAGCTCCTCATGAAATTCCCAATGGCCCTAGTTTCTTATCAGTTTACAAGTGCAGTACTCCTGAGATCCAAAATTTACTTTGTGAATTATAGCTTCATAACATGATAGTTCCAAATGTGCCTAATTTCTTAATCAATTTATTCATGGATGATTTTCAAATTACGGCCTTTTAGTCTGCATTACGTAATCAGATTATTTGGGGTCAACAAATAGACATTTTCAATCACACCTCTCAGTCCATTGGATTCCACATCCACCCAGCTCATCACACTGATGTAGCCCTGCAGAAAATTTTTTGCTCACTTTACTATCAGGTAGGAATCGGTGTAAACACTTCCCAGATTTTACTTCAATGTGTCATTGATTTTGAAAATTACAGTTAGGAGAACTTTAGGAGAGCTTGGCAGGCTTGTGATAGGAGGTGGGATACTCTGAATCTGCCCTTGAAATTCAAGGATGTTCTCTCTCCCCAAAACTTGAGTTGAAGCATGCAAAGGGGTGATGCCCTCATCACCATTATCAAACAAACCACAGAGCAAGCCAGCCAGCAGTACAATGATGAATGGACAGGCCTCCAAGTACATCCACCACTCCTTTTGAGCCCTCTCACTACCTGACAGAACAATGCAGCACAGTCAAATGACAGTTTCACAACATGGGTAGAAATTACCTCCAACAATCGGGGCTGCAAGAACACCACAAAACAATATGCTGATCAATTTGAGGAGTATGACATGTTTGAGCAAGCTTGGTAGGTGGGCAGGACGAAGATATGTTGCATAGGGACATGCAACAGGTAAAGTCAAGGGGAAAATGATGAGTGCATTGTTTGGCTCATTAATATCATTTATTCAAGTTGAAAATACTCTTTTTGATGTGACTTATTAATACATGGGGATGTTTTGTGTAGTTATATCTTAGTAGGTTTGATGCATTTTCCTTGCTATAGTTTATGAAAACCGATTATCACATGAACCTCCTACTAACTGTCTTTGTGAGATCAAATGTGATGATGTGTGCAGGAAATGATGGAAGTTGCTGGTAGTTATGGAGCCCGAGTTCGAAGCATGCGGCAGAAGACTGTTTCCATCAAGTTGACCTATTAGTCTGGGCTTGTTCCTAACGGCCCATAGAAATTTATGTGTTTTAATTAGTATTTGGTGGACAATGTTTAATGCTGCCTGATATGGCGAATCTTGTAACTAACAGTATCTATATGAAGACTTCGTCTTCAGAACTTGGTAGTACCACTTTTTGATATACTGAAAGAGATTATCTGCATCCAGTTCTTGATAATTTTTAATGTCTATGTTATGAAACTTATTTGGAGTTAATGAAAGCCATGACGTTTTGAGAATCAAATGTTGTTAATCCCTCTATCCCAAGGAAGAGCAAGGGCCCACTCGACCAAGGAGATAAGATGTTATTTTTAGTTCATTTACACATACAATTCTTTGATTGGATTTACTGCAATTGTCATTTGAGAAATCTTACATACATGCTTTGATTAACTATATCTACTTTCTTCATTACTGCTTTCATTTAGAATAAATTTTTTTGTTATGCAAATCTGGTTAACAAATAATCTTGCTTTCTGCTAAGTTTCATTTATACAGTTGTAATTTCATTTGTTAAGAATAGTGTGTGCGTATTTCATTTTCCAGCAGAAGATTAGTTGTTAGTTTCCTTTCATCGCAAATAGTTGAATTCTGTAGAACTGTATTTAATTTTTGTAGATTTGAATTGCATTTCTGTAGAATAGTCACTAAACTAAGTAACCCCCCAACAGACTCAACAAATAACTGGTTCCCCTAGACTCCATTACATACTGCCTAGGACACAACCCTGGTTTAGAATGACACTGACAGAAATTATGTCAGTTAAATGATTGGAAGAATACAACGACCCATCATCTTTGGCTCTGTTGCCGAGACTAACCATAAGCTCCATCATTTTTATTCCATATGTTATGGGTGTTAATGGAGTTCATATAGAAAACCAATAGTTGTTTCGGACCTCGTTTTAAACCAACCAACCTTGATGCATAGGTCGCGAGATAACCAAGGGAGATTTATAGCACATAATATTTCACAAATATCTCTAGACAATTCGCAAGGAAGAAACACTGAGAGTGATACAGATTCCAACACAATGCTTAGAACCTCTTCTGAGCATTATATATCCTCTTCACACCACTCAGCAATGGGGGACCTTGGGAATTCTGAAGACCAACCTTTAGGGTGAACCTTTACATATCCCATTGTCCTTGATGTAGATGAGGATGCACCCATGAAAAACATCTCACCATCCATCCCATCTTTCGAGGAATGACCAAAGAAGACCCTGATCAGTTTCTGTTTGAATTTAAAATCCTGTGCTAGACATATGATTATCGAATTGACAATCAAAAACTCAAACTATTTCCTTCCACTCTCAAAGATTTTGCTATGAGATGGTTTACGAGGTTACCATCTAACTCCATTAATCCCTGGGAAGCCATGGAAATAGCCTTCCTGGATAAGTACCAAGACTATTATAGGGGAAGGGATAGGAAGGACGAGAATCATCAGACTTCATCAGGGGCAACATCTTCTCCTCTTCTCTCTCTTCTCTCCCCTCAAATTTCTCTCTCTTCAAATGTTTTAATTTTTCATTGGGGTTTGCACTTTTATATTTGCCTTTAAGTCACCTAAAAGTGACCTTAGAAACATAATGTAAATTAAGTCACCTTGATTTTATAGAAGGGACTTAATATTTGGTAGGAATATGAATAGAATAAAGTTAGACATAAGGCATATGGAGGTTCATCGAGAAGATGAGGATTTGTTACTCATTCTATAAATTATAAATCTGTTCTCATTTCAAGAGGTTGGTGATTGATTTTGTAAACTCAAGAGTGTATTGAGAGAACAAATGAGATAGCCAAATTTTTCCTTTCCCTTCATTCTCAAATTTCCACAATTTCCCCACTATGTACAACTTTGGTTTGAGAAATAAATACAAGAAGAAGGAGTTTCTAGATTTCTTTAACTAAAGGATTTCTTGATACTTTGTTCTCATCAAATTCTATTTGGTCTTATTGTTACTTACAAAGTTTTTTCTTCCCAAAAATGAACATGATGAAATTTCTAACTAGTGTGTGTAGGAATATGATTTTCTACCTGTAAAATTAGTTATCCCATCTCATTTCTCACTCCCCTTTCCCGCTTTACAGACAAATTCCTCTTTAGGAAGAAATTGCTAGCTTTATTGCAAGGTCAATGGAGTGCCCCTATTAGATTCTGAGTTGCAAGGCCACCAAAGAAAATCCACCTTTTTACTTGTGCATGCATATACGGAAGCTGCATCGGTTAAGTAGAGGGACTAATACTCCCAGAGCATTGGCAAGAAATCCACCAATTTGTCTCTGATAAATTTTCTTGCCAACACCTTCTAACTAGCCAAATCCTTCAAAAATCAAATTCTCTCATCCTAACAAACTTAGCTCGTGCCTTTTTAACCATCACCAATTCTCATCACCTCGAAATACACCATTTTGAGCTGAAAATGGAAGGAAATCATTTAGTTTTATAACTAAAGTGGATTTTTCCAGAATTCACCAGTGATTTTCCCAATCGCCAGAGATCTTTATTTACTTATTTGTAGACTTTATTTGATAACATGAATTCACAAGCTTTACAGGTTTACGTTGTTTCAATCTCAGTTCATCAAGTATCCAAACACTTCACAACAATATCACCTAACATCACACTTCTCAACAAATGTCATATTTATCATCAAATTTCTCATTTTCATCCTCTAACTACCTTGTTTTGTTCTTCCATCCACCAATACATTCTGCAAGGTAAATCACTTATTTTGATTTCTTTTTAATATCAAAATCATGGATATCTTTTCTTATATGTCATTAATATGTTGAATAATAGTATTTTTTGTTAAATTAATGTCTTGATTCATTAGATTAAGCTCTGTTTGTAAAAAATATCAGATTTCACAGTAATCACTAATGATTACCCCAATCGCCAGTGATTTCTTTGAATCATCAGCGATTTCTTTGAATCGCTAGTGATTTCTGTATTTTTATGATTTTTCATCATTCTCTGCTAAAATTTAATCAAAATGATTTGATTTTTCTTGTTATCTACTGATATTCTATCTAGCATGATGTCTTCAGATGGCATTAGGAGGTTTTAATTTGCGCATAACTGATTCCTTTCCTGTTGTCTTCCATCCAATGTACTGGGAGCACTATACCTTGCTCCACGATCTTGAACTTTATGCAATCCAGGAAGCTCCATTTGATTGCTTAGAGGCTATTTTTTCTATAATACAACATATCCAAGAAGCCACTGATTCCTTTTGAGAGGTATATAATGAAGCACTAAGACTCCAGGAGGATCTCATTTAATACGAACGCCAATACAAGACCGATCTTGAACATCTGGAGGAGGATTATCGTACTCCGTCTGAATCTAATTCTGTCAACCACATCAACATCTCCAATTTAGAATCTACCTTCTCCTGCTAATACAACACCCAAGAATAATATTCAGAATTCTTCACTGAGGATTACATTTCCTTCCCTGACTCAGACCTGACTGAAGAAGAGGAAGAAACTACCTATTCAGTTGAATCTCATTTTAATGTTTCTAAAAATATCTACACTGATTAAGAATCTGACTTGTCGATATAATCATTGATTATTCTCAAATCATACATGTATTAAAATAAATGATAAGCACATAATGTTTTGTAATCTCTTATATACATGAAACTATATGTGTTAAATAAATATTAGAGTGTTTATCTCAGTCAATAACATTTGTTTTAATATAATATTATAGCTTTGATTACATGAGTCTTATTTATAGCAAAGACTTGTTTTGATTTTTTCTGAACATAGTGCGCAAAAACATAATCCACATCTGTGGGTATCCTAGAAACTCCGCCATATTGTGGTCGAGTCTGGTTATTATCTCTTGAAACTGTCAAGACAACTAAGGTAAAAACCACACGATATATTTTGGAACGCTCGGTGGGAACCTTATCCCTATTTAATGTCATCATTTTATCATCATTTTGAGTTTTATTTTTTATAGATTGTTAATCACTGGTGATTGGCTTAATTGCCTACGATTCCCCTGAATCACTAGTGATTCCCCTGTGTTTATTTTCTTAACATTTTATTACCAATTTGTAGTGTTTTTCTTTCTGTTTCCTATTTCTTCTAATCAAATTGCAGGATCTATTTCTCTGGGAAAAATACCTTCTGGATTTGCTAAAAAAATCCAATAATTGCCAAAAGAATAAAAAATTTGAAAAAGAAAAAAAAGGAGCACTTTCACGGTGAGTTTTAAATCCATATCTTTAAATTTTTGCTTTGTATTCGTGTTTGTTTGTTTTCATTGAATTTAACAAGTCATTTCGAGATCTTAAAATGGAACAATCGCATCCTTATTATTTCACATAGGCTAATTACGAGGAAAATTTGTTGCATTCAGTTATTTTCCCCTCACACACAACCAAATCACTTTAATACCAAAAACAAATTCAAGAAAGTCCCACCCAGGTGAAATTGATTGGGATTTCATCACTCAATAGGGAAACTGGCTTGGTGTTCAGGCTGAGTATAATCACCTATATTTAGATATATTTTGGCTCAGCACCCGACTCCTTTATGACAATGGGACCATGAAGTGAGGGGGTAGGCCCCAATATAAATTCTCGTACTGACAACAATCAAAAGTTGTGCCTTAAGTACCTTCAGGTATATCGAGGAATCCACCTTTAAACACATCTGAAACCAACTTTAGATAGCCTCTTCTTAGGACCCTTGTTGACCATTTTACACATTTTATCTTTCATAATTAACTAAAATAAGAATAAAATAACACTCTTCTTTCCTTTTCTTACTGATTGTTAATCAACACATTTAGTCATTAATTGTTTTACGATTCATTTTGTGCGTGTTTGTTTATTATGATTCTCACTAGACAACAGGAAAATACCCAACTGTCTAAAAATATGTCTACCTCAATGCTTATATTTGAACTTCAAGCCCCACTTCACACTATACCTGTAGACACCAAATTTGGGTCTTACAACGCTCTGTGCCCCGCATCTCATCTCGCAACCTAACCCTACCTCACCACCTAAACCTTACACACTTAATTATTTATTAATTACCTTATAATTAATAAATCCACATCTCCAACCCTGCCACTTCACCTCGCCACCTCACCATGACCTAGCCCTAACCCTAAACTAACCTAATTAAGACCTATAACTTGGTCTAGACCCACACCCATGACTCATCACCCCTCACCCGCACCAAAACGAACCTAATAATGACTTGACCAAGCCCACAACTGACCCCTCGGGAGAAAAGGAGGGAAAGTTGGCTATTTTAGTAAAAATAGCCAACTTTGACTTGACTGACGCTGGTCTCTACTCGACCACTGTCGGTTAGGCAACCACCATCGGTTCCCTGTAAATGACCTTCCCCAACCAAAACCAAAGGATCTGGAATTCATTTGCAAGAGAGAGACAAGTGAAGAAGAGAGAAGAGTTTGCAAAGAGGAGTATCGAGCCCAAGACTGTAATTGAGCAACTAGAGCATTGTCACACTCATCCAAACATTGGGAGAGTCAGAGGATAGCTTCATCAGATAACTTCCGATTGCTGGATCGTCCCAACTGAGCCTTACCTTCGCCACTGCATTCTTTGGACCTGCATCCACATCAGAAACTAGTAAGTAGTCTCTTTTATCACCTTATATGCTTCTAGACACTACTTTGTGAACTTTTAATTCATAGGGATTATAAGCTCACTCCTGGATCTACTACCCGGCAACAACCTGCACCTAACCTTCAGTCATCCATCTCTATATTACCCCAAAGACAGCTCTCTCACTCTTTGAGTCTTCTCTATCACCCTACTACTCCCCTTAACCATCTACCAACCTTCCAAACCTCATAACCACCTTACACCAACCTCCATTTAAAAATACCTAAATCACTGCCCCTACCGATATCGGTTATTCCCTACCGGTACCGGTTTTATAACCGCGATCGGTTATCTAGTGACCGACATCGGTCACTGTGAGTTATACCAAAACCAACCTTTCACCTATTCACCTCAAAACAATCTCATGTCCAGCCTGGTCTATCCCTGTAACTTGATCTGAACATATCAATAACCAGTGACCAAACAAACAACATGACATTCTATTATTGGTAGTTTAGTCTCTATTGCTTTTAGTAACGAGATACCTAAATCATGAGTTCGCAATAGCTTCTTTATTATCATTTGCATCAATTTGTATTAAAAGGGAACTGACCACCTTCGAAAGGAAGTCTAATATTTCCTGGGCCCAAGGCAGTTCCCTCACTTATTGTCTAACTAAAATCTGGTGGTCTTGCATTCTTATTTATAGGTAGTCCTTCCCAGACAAAAAGGAGCTCTTCACAATCGGTCTGATCTCTCTACGGTACGCGCACACCTTCCCAACACTCAACAGGTATTCCTCCTAACCCTAACCCCTATCTATTTCTCAAGAGAATGAAAGGATAGAATTAACTCTATTCTGGAACAAAATTCTGTGCGAAACATTTTGGCACGCCCGGTGGGACCCTTCTCGGGTTTCTTTCTTTCTTGCTTGTTTTCATATAGGGAGCACACTTGCTATTTTTCTTCTTCTAAATATTCACAAAATATTTTGTCATTTTGGTAAAAGAATTTGTCTTTCTTTCGCATCTTTGCATTAGTGAAAGTCATCTTCTTAATCTCTTCTCTTTCTTTGCTTCATCGAATATCATTTTCGATTTGGGTTTAAAACACGTGCATCACATTCTTGCTTGTTGTTTTTAATTCTAGTGAACGTAGATTAAGTAACAGGTCGTACACGTGGGGGTGATATCCACGGTATTGACGAGAAATTAATCTTACTCTCACTACACAACACATACCAAATCACATCATAATCTACACAACATCTCAAACATCCCCCCTTCCCGTGGTATTCCTCCGCCCGATTGAGGTAGCCTTACAAGCCAAAACAAACTTGACATCTCCCTTAGGTCTTTTTTGTTAGGATTGACATCATCTTGCATCTAAGGCATAAGCCCAAAGTGATTAAAACTAATCCTAGGGTTAGTCTCTTGAGTTGCTTGTGTATCTTGCTTGTTTTGTTTTCTTTCAGTTCTGTTTCTTGGTTATACCCTGTCTCAGTGATCACTTCAGACAGTTTGGTGGGTATACTAAGCCTTGTTATCCCCCAAACTAGCAGCCTCTTACATTCTCTCTTTTCCTTCACAGTGACCGACACCGGTCATCTTCTACCGACATCGGTCACCTGACCGACACCGGCTACAATCTGACCGACATCGGTTACCAGACCAATATCGGTTACTGTGTTTCACAGTTCCTGACAAACCAGCAACCTACCAATTCCAACATTTTGTTGCTTGTTTTTTTGTTCCTGATTGACTAATTCCCTTCTGTATCTTCTTGTCCATGGTTGTTATCACCCAACAACAAGCCGCAACCATGGTTTCGCATGCGTGTTCCGTGTCTTTTCCTGAGTCACCCCCTTCACATCCTATGGGGAATCCTACGGACACCAGTGCTTTTCCCAAGATCCCTGTAGGAGATAAGGACTTTGCCAAATTTTTGGATGCTAATCCTAGCGCCGTACAATATTATTTGTCTCATACCCCTGACCGTACACCCGACGGTCAGCTCCTCTTTGGTATGCCTATTAGTATAGCCGCTCACTTAGCCCCTTCCCCACCTAATAACTCCGCCTCACCGTCTTCATCCTTAGCCCCGTCTCCCAGCTCAGTGGCTTCGATGGTCCATACTGCACCAATTGGCTTTCCTTTGGTTAATCTGGGGCCCCACATATCACTACCGTCCACCGCCCCTACCTCATCCCTCTCGCAGATTGCCTCTTTCATAACTTGTTCTCTACCACCTATCCACACGAGCTTTCCCTCTCAGGCTCCTCCCACCTTTTCATTTCCGCAAACGCATCCGGTGGCCTCAACATCTTATATAGGACACCCTTATTCAGCTGCCCCAACACATTCATCATCGATACCTTATCAACATTTAACCCCACCATTGTCTAGTAGCGGCTCTTGGCCCAATCCTCCTCCGTTTACGATGACAACACCATCATCTAACCCAACCAATGATTTAATCAAACAGATGATGGACAAGATGCAAAATCTTGAGGCTTCTATTTCAGGAAGCCGTAACACCCTGACATACGAGAAAGTTTGTCGGGAGCCTATTCATCCTTCTGTCCCCCTTCATACATATCCTCCTCAATGGGAATTGCCAAAATTTACTCGCTTTAATAGTAAGGAGGACCCTCAACAACACTTGCAATCGTTTAGACATGCCTGCTATCTGATTGCTCATGACGATGCCTTACTACTCCGTACCTTCCCCATGTCCTTATCAGGACCTGCCTTGGAGTGGTACAGTGCTTTAGCCTAGCACTCAATCTTCTCCTTTAACCAGTTAGCCCAATCTTTCTTGGAGCATTTCTCCATCAATATTGCCAAGAAAGTATCCATTACCGATCTCTATGCCATCCGATAATTTGAAGACGAATCTATCGCAGATTTCATTGGACGATGGCGGGGCCTCATCAACCAACTTACTTATGCCTTACCTCAGGCCGAGCTCATCGAACTCTTTATGCGGGCCTGCACTAAACACATTTCTCCCACCCTCCAAATTCAAACTTTCTGCACCTTTGATGAGGCCTTTACTATGGCTCGGAAACTAGAGATTCGAGCCTTAGAGGAGGAGAAATTGAAGTTGCGCAACAAAAACTCAAATGTCTGAACCCAAGACTCCACCAACAAACCCAACACCACCAACTCTCACGCATCGTCTGCTTCAAAATCAAGAGGAGCTGTACACGTGGTGACGGTCAAATCTCAAGCACCGTCTAATACCAATCCAAAATTCATCTATAAGTATAAAGCCGAGCCCATCAAATACACTCCCTTGGGAGAAACTTATGATGTGATCTTGGACAAATTGCTTAAAGCAAGAGCTATCACCTTGCCTCCTATTAAACCTCACTCTGGGTTTGATTCCGCCCGCGCTATACCTTCTTGGTATAAAGAAAATGACTTCTGTAACTTCCATCGCGTGAAGGGACACAGCCACGAAAACTGCAAGATGCTAAAAAACATAGTGCAGGAAATGGTTGATGCAGGGGATATAACCCTCGATAATCCTAATGCCCCTGCTAATCGAAATTTAAAAATCTTCAACAAACCATTTCCAAACCATTCCTCTAACAGTAACACAAACCAAGAAACCTTAGCCGAGGAGAAGAGTGTGCATGAGATCCATGTGGTTTTCAACTCCCAACCAAGGGCTTCCATCGAGGAAATTCTGAATCGAGCCTCTTCACCGACGCAGGAGTCCTTGCCCCCTTCTCCTTCATCAGGACAAGAGGACAACCCTGCTATTCCTTTACCCATAAAGGAATCAACCGCCCAGAGTTCTCTTCTCACAGAAGAGCCTTCTTACACCACATCCCTGCAAGACTGTGAGCGGATGTTATCCAACTTATCTATTTCCCAAACATCTCCTTCCACCACTCTTGCTGCAAAAGAAGAAGGATCACCACTTTTTCTGTCATCCTTAGAAGAGAAACCCCTCGAGCCTACATCACCAAATTCCTTAACCATGACGGATCCTCTAGAACATGCCCTCCTCCCTATCAGTTCTTCATCGCCTAAATCTTTCCAGCGACCAGTTGACCTCTTAACACCCATTGATACAACACCTCATTCGCCCCCTGTATCACACCCCCAGTGGACCGGAATCACAGCCCACTTCTCTTCCATACCAAAATTCCCATCCATACGTGAAGATTTTCATCCCCCAGAAGATAGACGACTCTTATGGGAACGTTTGAGTACACCATGCTCTACTCAAATGCAGATGACTAATCCAGACACCTCTACCATATACCTGAAGTTTTTACAAAAGCTCAAAATGCCTATGTCCTCACCTCCACGCCCCTCATCTCTACCAAATACCTCATCCACCTCTATCAACCTAGCCAAACCTTCCCCTACGCTTGGGACTTCACCAATACCCAGCCTGACGCACCCACCTAAACGGTTAGACTTATCCAAAAATAAAGCCGTTAATCCACCTAGGAGACAGACCCAATCTCCTCGAGTCCAATCTATGCCTCCGCCACAACTAAAACCCTCACCCCCGATCACACCACTACAGCAGGCACGGCTTCAACCCTCACCGTCACACCTACCTTCTATATTGGGGCCTCACCCCTCCACCTTGCCTCAATACACCATGCCTCCCACGTCTTCTTTAACATGACCAGTACCTTCTGCACCCATACAGAAATCCATAGGCATCTCAACACCGTCGCCCCAAGTATCTTGCCTACCTACCAACCCTAAGCAAACTCGATCATCGAAGGACTTGTTTGCTGCCGCTCCTCTTTCCCCATGGTTGTTTCCTGCCACCACGTCATCTGTGGCCTCATCATCTAACCAACTAAACATGACTTCTGCGCAGAAGAAGCCACGCCTAGTTAAACCCAATCATCAAAATCCCTTGCCTAAACCACCACCCGTACAAACCACTCGTACCCAACCATTACCAAAACAATCAATAATCTCACCCACTCAATCAATAGCCTCATCTTCATTTGACCCGCTCAAAGGATCTTACGCCAAGATCCTTGATATGCTGGTAGGGGATGCGACCATTTCCCTACCCCAACTCAGACCCTATGATCCATCTAAACCTCGACCTATAGGTTATGATGAATCTAAAATCTGTGCCTACCACCGCACACCAGGACACAATGTAGAAGGATGCAATGCTTTGAAAGCCATCCTTCGCCAGTTGCCTATCTCGAATAGAAAATCTCAGAAGGACAACTTATGGAGGGAAAAGATCTTAGCTTCGATCCCTTCTCCTATACCACCTATCCCCGCCTCGCAAAATCTATCATCATTGCCACCCCACCTCTCGAGAACAATGACTTATCCCTGTCATCTTCCTCGTCTCACATTCATGAGATCAACATGATTAGCATTGCTACTCGAGGTCAGAAAAACAATGGAAAAGCTAAAGAAAGCACACCTGCGGCCTCTCTTTCTTCTTCCGCCATCCTGATCGCACCACCACCTAAAGTGGTTATTCGTGGACCTGCCTATCCAGTCTCTGATGGAGTTTCCCATCGCACTATGATCAAACAACTTCACCAATCTCCTGTAAAAATGACACTCTATGATCTCATTCAAACATCTGAATCGCATCGACAAGCTCTAATTGAGATCCTTCAAGGGATAGAGGTCCTACCTAATGAAACCTTGCCCGTCGCCTCCATCTTAACACCCAACCACGTCGCTTCTCTCACCAAACAACCTACCTCCACAACCACTTCTGTCCCTGTACAGCAAGCCGCTGCTGTCAGTTTTTCCGAAGAAGAAATTGTCGTCTTTGGTGCAGAAGATCCTGACCCCGCTCTTTTCATCTCGGCTTACGTCTGGGACATCTGGGTACGTCATGTTATGATCGACGGGGGCACTAGCCTAAACATCGTCTCTTCCAAAGCCTTCCAACAGATGAATATCCCTCCTAGCTGCATGTGTGCCAACCCCACCATGTTGCGTTCATTCAACGATGCTATTACTTCTACCCTAGGCACCGTGATCCTTAACATTCGTGTAGGGCCACGTACCTTACCCAAACTCTTCTATGTCCTTGAGGGATAATTCCAATACAACATGTTGTTAGGCCGCCCTTGGATCCGGGCTATGGGATGCGTTCCCTCCACCTTACATAGATGCATAAAATTTGAGTATGAGGGGAAGTCATACACCGTCACAGCTGACGCTTCCCCCTTCAAAACCTGCAATATGTTATACCGCCCTAATGATGTGCTTGTACCAGTCAAGACACCCATTGATCCAACCCAACCATCTACTTCAACCACGCCTCAACCATCCACCTTAGCCGCACCCACACCTTCGACCAATGAAACCACCGACGCGAATACCACTTCCTTCCCCGCGGACAACATCCCAACCTCAGATCCCTTGGTAGATGTTTTTCAACGCCTTACGCTGGGGGAGTACCGCCTATACAACATTAGCACCTTCCATATCCCACAGGAGTATGGACAGTTACATGCGCATCCTACCTATGACCGTCGTGTGGGGGAGGTGATCTCCTACGGACCACCTAATTTCCGCACCAACCTAACGTATGGGGGTGTCGACGCATCCTCTATCACCCCTGAACCTCCCCTTGGTGTGGTTCCCTTCCAATCAGATTTTCAATATCTAACCAACCGTCATTTCGCCCTCACCTTCCTGACGCGTTGTGCTTGGAAAGGTTTTGGTTTCGGTCTTTATGAACAAGGACGACATACGATTATTCCCATGACTACACGCAAACACAAAGATCGTAGTGGTCTTGGATTTTCTGAACCACCTACACTGAAGAAACCTCATGTCAATTGTATCCAGGAAGACGACAAAGTCACCCCTTCCGAACCATCATCGCCCATTTTTCCATCTTCACCCACGGAGTCGATAGACCTGGAATCTATCCCTCCTAACTTTTTTTTTCGTGAATGCTATCTTCCTAGGTCCTCTCACTTATCAACGCGATGGTGAAGACCCATCTTCTCTCCCCCTTTTGTATCCAGACATGATTGAAGAAGACTCACCTTCGATTAATGTTGTGGAGTGCCAGGATGATGACTCCATCCTCACCTACCTTGGTGCGGACGACTCTTATATTCAACACACCTTACCATCTGAAACCCAAACCATGTTGAATGAGTTGACTATAGAAATCAACATCCACACGGAGGACAATCCTCACATTGTAAAGATCAGACAATCTCTCGACACATCAGAACAAGCCACCTTCACTACCTTCCTCCATGCCCACAATCAAGCTTTCACTTGGTCCTACGCCGACATGCCAGGAATCGATCCTGACATTGTTGTCCATAACATCACTCTGAAACCAGACTCCAAACCAGTTAAACAGAAACTGAGAAAAATGCATCCACGCATTGCCCTCTTGGTTAAAGAAGAGCTTCAACAACTCCTTTCTGTTTCTTTCATCTTACCTATTGACTATCCGCAATGGATTTCTAATGTCGTACCTGTCACTAAAGCGACGGGGGGACTTCGGATATGTACAGATTTCTGGGATCTTAACCTCACTTGCCCAAAGGACAACTTCCCCCTACCTAGCATTGATCAACTTGTTGATCTCACTGCGGGCCATGAGATGCTTTCTCTCATGGATGGTTTCTCGGGATACAATCAAATTTTAGTAGCCCCGACCGATCAACATAAAACCGCCTTCATTACCCCCTGGGGGACCTTCTGCTATCGTGTCATGCCGTTTGGCCTTAAGAATGCTGGTGCGACTTATCAGCGGGCTATGACTTACATTTTTCATGACATTATGCACACTATCCTTGAAGATTATGTCGATGATCTTCTTGGAAAATCCAAACATCGCAGTGAACATCTCGATGTTTTAACCATTATTTTCGATCACCTGTTACAATACTGTGTTCATCTTCAACCAAAGAAATGTGTCTTTGGCGTCCTTTCGGGAAAACTCCTTGGCTTTATCGTCTCTTTGCATGGCATTGAGGTCAACCCAGCTAAAGTCAAAGCTATCTTAGAAATGCCCCCACCCACTAACGTAAAGCAATTGCGTAGTTTGCAGGGAAAACTCCAATCTATCTGACGTTTCATCTCACAACTCTCGGATCGATGTCAACCTTTCCATCATCTCCTTAAAAAGGACATTGTCTTTCAATGGAGTGAGGAGTGCCACCAAGCCTTTGAGGCTCTTAAAGCTTATCTCTTGCAGCCACCCGTGCTTATCCCACCTCAGGACGATCGCCCTTTCTACCTTTACCTTTCTGCCACCGACCATGTTGTAGGAGCCATGCTCGCACATCGTGACTCTGAGCATCGAGAACAAGCAGTTTATTACATAATCCGTACTCTTGTGGATTACGAAACTAGGTATACACATGTCGAAAAGTTGTGCCTAGCCCTATCATTTGTGGCCACCAAACTCCGACATTACCTCCTGAATCACAAAACTTTTGTCATCACCAACGTTGACCCCATACATTATATGTACGCCAAACCTCATCTAAACCAACGCATCACCTTGATGGCTTATGCTCCTCGCCGACCTCGACCTTGAGTTCATACACCAGAAATCAGTCAAAGGACAAACTATCGCAGACCAACTCGCGGAAGCCCCTTTACCTGGGGAACAATTTACCAATTTTACTTTCCCTGATGAACTCATCGCAACTCTTTCGCTCAGTGATGCGTCTTATCTGATGACCCTCTTCTTCGATGGATCTAAATGCCAGTGCGGCGGAGGGGTGGGCATTGTTCTCATTCCTCTTGAAGGTGAACCTATGCCTCTTTCATTCAGGCTCGATTTCCCCTGCACTAACAATACAGTGGAATACGAGGCCCTTGTTTTGGGTCTCCACGTTGCGTTACACTTAGGTGTGAAGTCTATTAACATTTTCGGTGACTCTCAATTGGTAGTAAATCAAGTTACTGGCATCTACCAATGTAAAAATGAGGAACTTCAAAAGTACAAACGTTACGTAGATTCACTTTTGACCTTATTTACCCATTATACTATCCAAACCGTTCCACGCTCAACTAATAAATTTGCGGATACTATGGCTTGCTTGGCCTCACAAATTCCTGCATCACCAACTGACTCTGACATATTTGTCTTGGTCCAACAACTCTTTGCCCCATCTTACTTAGTCCCAGATGTTTGTATGGTAAATAATGTATCTGCTGACTCGCAGGATACCTGGTATCACCAATTTCGCGACTACCTTACCACCTCTGTTCTCCCACCTGACCTTAGTAGTAATGGCAAACGCATTTTTCTTAAAGGTGTTTCTCGTTATGTCATCATGAGGGGACTCCTCTATAAACGTGGCTTCGATGGTATCCTCCTTCGATGTCTAACTGGTGCTGAAGTCACTCATACCATCCAACAAGTCCATGACGGAATTTGTGGTGGGCACTTTAGTGGCTTTGCCATGGCCAAGCGGATCCTTCGCCTAGGATATTATTGGCCTACTCTTAATAAAGACTGTTGTGAATATGTTAAGCGTTGTGTTATGTGTCAACAGCATGCCAACCTTCAACATACTCCCAGCCACCCGCTACAGGTCGCACGAGATCTTTGGCCTTTCTCACAATGGGGTTTGGACCTTATTGGTGAGATTCATCCACCTTCTTTGCAACGTCACCGTTGGATCATCACGGCAACTGAATATTACACTAAATGGGTGGAGGCCGTTCCACTCATTTCAACCAAAAAGGAGAAAATTGTTGAATTCATCAATCATCACATTATTTGTCGTTTCGGTGTTCCTCATCGCTTGATAACCGATAATGGAAAATCTTTCAAAAATAAGCTGTTACGAGCCCTTTGTGACAACTTTGGTATCAAACTTAGCTTCTCATCACCCTACTATCCACAAGCAAATGGTCAAGCCGAATCTTCTAACAAAACCTTAACCAAAATTCTCATGAAAGTCGTTAACGATTCTAGGCAAAATTGGCATGATCACATCCCCTTTGCCCTTTGGGCTTATCGTACCATCATTCGTACTTCCACTAATGCCACACCATTCTCTCTGGTGTATGGTACCAAGGCTATCTTGCCTCTCTAAATACAAATCCCTTCCCTCAGAATATCTCTCCAGGATATTCTCACCAATGATGACTTCCGCCAAGAGCGGTTAGCCCAATTGGAGCTTCTTGATGAGCGTCGTCTTACTGCTCTTGACCACCTTCAAATTTATCAGAAGCTCATCAAGCATGCTTATGATAAGTGAATTCATGAGTGTACCTTTAAAATTGGTGATCTTGTCCTCAAAGAGAATCAACATGTAACCAAACTAGAAAAGAGCAAACGTGGAAAATTTGCTCCTAATTGGATTGGGCCTTACATTATCACTCACACTTACGGATCAAGTACTTATCATTTAGCTTCGCTTAATGGTAAACCTGAGCCTGAACCCCTTAATGCCTTGCATCTCTGACCATTCTACTATTGAATTTAGTGTTACATCACTTCTTATCTACCTTGCGCTCGTCCCTTGAGCTCATTTACCACCTCATACACCTTTTTTTGTGCATCTCAAAGTAAAATCAAACCCACGTGGTTTGATCATCACCTCCTCTTAAAGATGCCTTCTCCTTTTTAGTCTGGTCCATGACTTAAAAGTATCAAAATAACAAGTTCTCAATTATACAATTCTGGGATATTCTTGAGTCAAACTTCCTGCAAAACTAGATGCTTCATGCCAAACAGACATCTAGACCTCTAAGCTATAAACTAGACTGCTCCCTCGAAGGACAGCTATGTGCAAAGCCGCATCTGCTACTATAAGTAGACTGCTCCCTCGAAGGACAGCTATGTGCAAAGCCGCATCTACTACTATAAGTAGACTGCTCCCTTGAAGGACAGCTATACAAAGTCAGCCTCTATCAGAAGCTTCTTGCATTGATCAGCTTCGTGAAGACCTCAAGAACAACAAAATGCATATCCCATATAGACTTCCCGCATCGATTAGTCTATATCCAAAAAAATAAAATCAGTATTCAAAAGCACTTTTGAGTCATGGACTTGTCTATTTTGGTTTGGTTCTCTTCCGTCAGAATAATCACCTTATAACAAGTTCTCTGCGCCCCAGCTATACCATCCACCTCACCTCACCATTCTTCAAAATAACAAAACTCAAGGGACGTGCGTATATCCGATATATTGTGATTATACAACTCTTTTCACCTATCGACCTCTCGCCTATGCAAGGTACCTAGGGATTCAAGCTCATCCTACGATAATACGTGGTTTGTTTAGCTCTTTCCAACTATGGGACACTTTTACCTCTTTTACCCAAATCTAGGATTGTGTGTTGACCTTAATTAGGACACGGTTTCCTATGCTTGGGTAAGCTAACCCTCACTTCACCTATACCCACACCAACACCAACAACATTACTCTACCAACATCAAACTTTTACCAACCAACAAATTGCCTAACCACAACCAAATTGTCTGAATTCACCTCTCCCTGGTCCTAAGGGAGAACTACATCAGTCTGAGGCCCCTCCTTGCTTTGTGTAATGGGCTATGTAGGTAGCACTTAGGAGACATGGGGTCTCCCAAGGTTAGCTTGACCATCCCCTACCATAACCTATCATGTGTTGTGTTTTCTTTAAAAATATAAATATTTTCACGTATTTATATTGATAACACTCACCTTGATCCTTTATCAATCCAAACATTCAAAACATAAATATTCTTATAATTATCACAAACTGAAATCAACATACATATTCCGTTTTATTTAGATGTTAAACAAATACATCTTCTCTATCATCGACGCACTGGTCAGAATCCTTATTTATTCTTCTACCCCTATGTATGAAACTCACTTAGACCCCCGCGCCTCGTCCCGAACCAGGTAGTGATGGTGATCGTCGACGCCGCTCACCTGGCCTCTCCATACTCAAAGGTACCACTGCTATTGGTTCCTCCCACTGATCCACCAATCTCTCCTGTAACATACAAATCTACCCTCTCATGTGGAGGACTCTTGCCTCTAGTCTCTCCACTCGAGACTACGAAGCCTCTAACAATCCCGTGGTCTCGTTCACCTGTGTTTGAAGCTGGTGAACTAAACCCTGCATGCGGTCTCTCTCCGCGGTAATCACAGCTATGTCAAGATGATCGGCCCTCTCGGGTGTACTTCGCAGCTCTGCTCCCCACCATAATCTATAAGACTATGTCGCTCCTGCATCTATTACCCTGCAATCGGCTGCTATCTCTTCTGGTCCTTCTGGAAGAGTTGGCCATGGAGGTGAGAATGGTGCCTCGACGTCGATCCTTCTGTATGGTCTATGATCCATGGGTATATCCTGAACAAATCCAAATTGTCGTCGCACGCGATCTAGAGGAATCCTCTCGTACTCCCCTAGCCCGTGTCCTGTGATCCACTTCACTCGCTCTACACTCCTCAAATCCTCGGCTATGTTTGTCGTCACCATGTAGTTCCCATAAGGCCTCCAACGGATATCCGCAATCGTCATCATCTCCAACTTCTACCTATAATACTTGGCATTATCAAATTAACAAAAATAGGGGTTCAGATCCTACCGGTACGACTACATGTCATCGTGGTGGGATAGGTGGTGGTGGTCCAGCTCCTCCAGCACCTCCTGCCCTCCAGGCTGTGCCATAGCCCAAATCTCCTCAGCAGGGTCCTCAACCTGCAACCAAAATCTACCTCCCGATCTCTGGGGCCTGCTAATAACTCACTCCCACCAACAATTACCCAACTCAACCCAAACACCATGACCCAATCACTTCCTAAACACAACCAAAAAAATTTGGCCTCCCTGGTCCTAATGTGAAAATACATGCCGTATTTTTTCTTTTTGGTTTTTACCTCAACCGGCCGCTATCGGTTAGGTCATGCCCTAGAAGACCGATATCCCAATCGGTCTCCTAACCGATACCGGTCACCACTAACCGATATCGGTTACCTTCCTAGTTTAACCTAACTCCTACCCTTATCCACCAATCTCTATTTTTCACCAATCGCCGACCCAAGGTCGCAACCCACCCAATCAGCTAACCCAAGCCTTATTTTGAATTCAATGGCCCGACCCAAGGCTGCAACTTACCAATCGGCCAGACCCAAGGCCACAACCAATCAATCGGCCTGACCCAAGGCCGCAACCAACCAATCGGCCCGACCCAACACCATAATCAATCAATCGGCCGACCCAAGGCCACAACCAACCAATCGGCCCGACCCAAGGCTGCAACCAACCAATCGGCCTGACCCAAGGCCGCAACCAACCAATCGGCCCGACCCAAGGCTGCAACCCAACCAATCGGCCCGACCCAAGGCCGCAACCAACCAATCGGCCCGACCCACGGCCGCACCCAACCAATCAGCCCGACCCAAGGCCGCACCAATTAAGTACCTCGATCGAGGCCCGCAAATTACGATTCTATCCACCCATCATGTAGCTGTTTGTTCAATCGAGCTCACCTGTTCGTGTTTTAGCATGACTAGGATACTTGAATTGATCAGCCGACCAGCTTTTCCTAGACCGAGACCGTGACATTTATCTCAACCAAACCAACCATTTGGTACTGCCGAACATGCCTAAACGTTCTGGTACCTTACCCGTTATATCCCCTGGAGCTACTTCCTATGCCTTGGATACCAGGATTATATCAACCTTGTTTGGATAAACTATCGACCTTTGCCTATGAATTGCTTGTTTGCTCTTCAAATCGTGTACCCTGGTCGCACTACTGCATTTCAACATGCGTCTGCTTCCTTGAACTTACCCCACCATCTTACCATCATCTCATCATCATTCACCTTTTATCAACCCTATCCCTGATTTCACGTCACCTCAATCTGTGATAGATTTGAGGGGGATTACCTATACCCTTAACTGGGGCAACCACTTCTTATTATTGTCAGTGCAGCTTTACAAGACAAGCTACACGACAACAAGGGGCAAATGTAGACACCAAATTTGGGTCTTACGATGCCCTGTGCCCCGCATCTCATCTCGCAACCTAACCGTACCTCACCACCTAAACCTTACACACTTAATTATTTATTAATTACCTTATAATTAATAAATCCACATCTCCAACCCTGCCACCTCACCTCACCACCTCACTATGACCTAGCCCTAACCCTAAACTAACCTAATTAAGACCTATGACTTGGTCTAGACCCACACCCATGACTCATCACCCCTCACCCGCATCAAAACGAACCTAATAATGACTTGACCAAGCCCACAACTGACCCCTCAGGAGAAAAGGAAGGAAAGTTGGCTATTTTACTAAAAATAGCCAACTAACCGACATCGGTCCCTACTTTGACAGTTAGGTAACCGCCATCGGTTCCCTGTAAATGACCTCCCCCAACCAAAATGACCGGAATTCATTTGCAAGAGAGAAACAAGTGAAGGAGAGAGAAGAGTTTTTGCAAAGAGGAGTATCGAGCCCAAGACTGTAACTAAGCAACTAGAGCATTGTCACACTCATCCAAACATTGGGAGAGTCAGAGGATAGCTTCATCAGATCACTTCCGATTGCTGGATCATCCCAACTGAGCCTTGCCTTCGCCACTGCATTCTTTGGACCTGCATCCACATCAGAAACTAGTAAGTAGTCTCTTTTATCACCTTGTATGCTTCTAGACACTACTTTGTGAACTTTTAATTCATAGGGATTATAAGCTCACTCTTGGATCTACTACCCGGCAACAACCTGCACCTAACCTTCGGTCATCCATCTCTATATTGCCCCAAAGACAGCTCTCTCACTCTCTGAGTCTTCTCTATCACCCTACTACTCCCCTCAACCATCTACCAACCTTCCAAACCTCATAACCACCTTACACCAACCTCCCTTTAAAAATACCTAAATCACTGCCCCTACCGATATTGGTTATTCCCTACCGGTACCGGTGGTTTTTATAACCGCGATCGGTTATCCAGTGACCGGCATCGGTCACTGTGACTTATACCAAAACCAACCTTTCACTTATTTATCCCCTAACAACCTCATGATTCAACCTAGTCTATCCCTGTAATTTGATCTAAACGTGTCAATAACAAGTGACCAAACAAACAACATAACATTTTATTATGGGTAGTTTAGGCTCTATTGCTTTTAGTAACAAGGTACCTAAATTGTGATTTTGCAATAGCTTCTTCATTATCATTTGCAATCAATTTATATTAAAATGGAACTGACCACCTTCGAAAGGAAGTTTAGTATTTCTTGGACCGAGGGCAGTTCCCTTACTTATTGTCTAACTAAAATATGGTGGTCTTGCATTCTTATTTATAGGTAGTCCTTCCCAGACAAAAAGGAGCTCTTCACAATAGGTTTGATCTCTCTACAGTAAGTGCACATCTTCCCAACACTCAACAGGTATTCCTCCTAGCCCTAACCCTTATCTGTTTCTCAAGAGAATGAAAGGATAGAATTAACCATTTTCTAACACACAAACATGGAATGGAATAGGGTTTTGTCATAACAATGAGATTGGTTAACAATCCTTTCATTCTCTTATTGTCGTGCAAATGTGTAACAAGGAAATTGACAATTTCCAAGCATGACAACGATACCCCTGTGTTTATTGTTTTTAAGTCCAATCATTCCTATGCACCCTAGTTCAAATCCATCGGTCTGACCACCCCCTATTTGATGTCAAATTGGTTTGTTGGTGCCATTTTTGAGCTTGCACCATGTTGCCCTAAATTTTCCAAATCCATATTTACTCAAAAATGTTTTACCCTTTGAATTGATGGTCTGAAATTCTTCCCCTCCAGTTGAATGCTTTAAAAATGCTCACAAACTTGTTGTTTTGCCCTAATTTGAAGGATTTTTTTTCCAAGTTTGCACTTTTTTGTGCCCTAGTTTTTCCAAATTTGTGGGTTGTGTCATTTTTCCCTTTTCCACATCGTGGAAAAAATCTAAATTGATCAAATCTTAATTGTATGTAATTGAAAATCCAATCCCATGGTCAAAAATGTTCGGAAATCATGCTTTAGTTGATTCAAAAATTAAAAATATGCCATCCTTGCTAAAAAAATTGAAATCTAGGGCATCCCTGGAATTTTCCACGTTTTGACGGTCATATGGGCATCAATTTCCTATCACATTCATCCTCATAAGGTATTGGCAACGTGGTGGGTTTTCATTGGCCGAGGTGCGGTGGGAAATGTTTCTAACTTGTCATTTTTTGATTTTTGGCAAAGTGGCAAATTTGGCTCCGTGACTCCACCTTTTTCAAAGTTGCCTATGTGGCATGTTCTTATTGGCCAAGGAGAGGCGGGGGAGTCAGATCTCCTTAGAAAAATTTGGCTTTATTTTGTAAAATTTCCCAAGTCAAAATTTTTCCCGAAACCCTGTAGCCAACCAGAGGAGGACACGTGGAAGTATTTTGGTCAGAAGGGATGCGGGTGGCGGAAGAAATTTGTGGTTTTTTGTGTTTTCGGCTCAAAGTGTTGAAGTATATTTTTGGCCTGAAAGCCCTCGGCCAATCACAGGTGGACACGTGTCCAGGAAAGGTCTGAATGGTGAGTGGATTTTTGGGTAACTTTGAAGTTTTATTCCAAAAAAGGTAAAAGTAAAATTTTAGACCGCGGCCCCATGGCGAATCACAGGAGGACACGTGTCTAGGAAAAGTCAATATGAGGGGGCGAAGGTTTTGGTGAATTTGAAGTTTTTAACTTCAAAAACTTTAAAGTCAAAATTTGGGGCTAAGATCTGCAATAAATCAGGAAAGGACACGTGTCCAAAAAGGCAAAAATGGAAGAAGGGGCCGAAGGAAAATTTTATGAATTTTTGCCTTTGTTGTCTAAAAGGTTAAAAATGAAAATTGGCTCCGCTCTAATCCAAGGGAGACACATGTCCAAGAGGGAAAAAATGGAAGAAGGAGCTGATGGAGGACTTGATGAATTTTTGGATTTTTGGGCGAAAAAGAGAAATTGTTATGATGAAGCCTGCATTTCCGAAAAAGGCTAAGTTTTTGTGTTAAATGGCGAATCGGGATTTTGGAGGTTTTTGAGGTTTTTTTCCTTTGGAGGCAAAAATCTCAAAATGGAAAAATGGCCCGCATTACCGCTAGGAAGAAATTTGTATGTTGAGGGGATTAATGGAGCTTCGGGGGTCATTAAGGTTTTTTGCCTTTTTTGGCAAAATGAATAAAAGTCAAATTTTTGGCCGAAGTTTTGTGACGAATCCGGAGAGGACATGTGTCCACAATCTGCAAAATGGAGGAAGGGGCCAAGGGAAAACTTAATGACTTTTTGTTTTGTTCTCTAAAAGTGAAAAATGAAGATAAGCCTTTGCGACCAATCCCAGTGAGACACGTGGCACATTTTAAAGGTCAAAAGGGAGCGCAGGCCAACAGTGGAAATTTTGAATTTTCAAAAATTTGCGAGGGAGGTGTGAAGGAAGAAAAGTAGACTCGGACCCGTAGTGAATAGGGGAGTGCGATGTGGCGGGGATAATTTCGGAGGCATGGGCCCACAGAGGTTTTTAGGAAAATTTTCCTTTTTCCAAAAAAGGAGTAAAATATGTAGAATTGACCCACGGTTTCATTGGGGCCCACATATGGACATGTGGCCGGTCCAGGAAGTAGGTGAAGACAAAATGAATTTTTTTCCAAATTTTAAAAGGTCGTAAATTGCATATTATCAAACTCGGCCCGATCCAATCATTTGTTGCCACGTGTCTGGCCTTATCTGAAAATTAAAAAAGGTAACCTAAGCTTATTTCGAGTCCTCATCTTCCACGTGGACGGTCAAGATTAAAAGTTGATGGAAAATCGACGGTTCTTGTACGTTGCATCTTTTTGCTGCCATGGGAGCTCCAAGAAGCTTGGAATCATGATTTCTACATCAAATTTTATCAAATTTATAGTGATTTTGTGTCGTCTTGGCCTTCCTGGAACATTGGTATCACTTTCATGGCTTAATTCTTTGGTCTGTGGTGATTTTGAATAAATTTTTCCCTAATCCATCCAAAAACGTGAAATGTCAAAATCAAAAGTTGTAGAGGTAATTTGAAAAGGTAAAAAGGTGAAAATGATGAGTAAAAGGTGTTTGCATGCCTCAAATGATGAAAAATTTGCCTCCAGGATGGATAATGATCCAAATATTTGTAATGATTTAATCTTTTTGGCACACCTGACAACCTGCGAATGTTTTTCTGTTTGATGTCATTTTCATTGAATCATGAGGATTGTTTTGTAACAAACTTGATCCCATGGCATATTCTTTGCTTGGGAAAGAAGGCTCCAATGTGGCATGAGGTATATAATGCATTTTGGAAAAATTGTAAAGAGAGAAGAGAAAACTTAGAATTTCACGGGAAAATCTGGGAAGAAGCCCATTCTATGAGAAACCACCTGAGAACCATTTCTAATTCTTTTTTACATCATATTTCTATCATGTTAAGTTGGTTTTAGTTGTAAAGCCATCAAAAATCTCTGAGATTGTTCTTATAACATTCCGCCACTGATATATTTGATCATTCTTGGATTATTTTGTGTTGTCTCTTGGCAAAATTTACATATACTTATGTTTCAGAATGTTTTCAATTTGTGTTTCTTACTCCTGTTGCAGTCTTGTGTTTAAAATCTTTCTTGATCATACATGGTATCATTTCTTGCTAATAGTTTAGTGGCATCTGCAATCTCACATTTAGAAGAGCTTTCATCTGATAAAGAGATAAATAGATTTAAAATCACTTTACCTTCCTTGAATTCTGAGATTGTTTGTTAACCTTTGGGTGCACCTTAGGTCATGATAAAATAGAGATTTCTGGATACTTTGTTGGTTCATCTGCTTCAAGATTTTGTGGAAGGTTGTTAAAGATTTTGTGGAAGAGTGCAGATCTGGGCCTCCATTTGGTGCACATATCGTAGTTGAAGGAGTTCCTTAACCCCTTTGAATCATTCTGTTGTTTAGGTGTTACAAATTTCTTACAAAGGTCCTCAAATAATTTGGCAATTTATGGTTAGTCTTATCTAAAATCTCCGACCAAAATTTCATTCAGAATAACTAACCCTACCCCATACTACCCCTACATTGCATTATGTGTCAACAGAAGAATACAATCCATTTACAAAAATGCACAAAGAAAATCAGGATCATACCATGTCTCTAGCAGCCTCAGCCTTGTCTTGAAAGAATTTCCATCATTTAGTAGTGATAGCTCTGTTGAGTTTGAATAATGGAAAATTGATCATGTTTTCCCAAGGCCATCTCCATACAATTTTCATAGTATAAAGAAATCTCCACCTCCTTCACCAAACAGAGGTTGCAATATAGGTTCTCTTACTTTGGTTGAAAGGCACAACCTAAAATAGTGAGGATTAGATCAAAATCCTTTCGAGGTGCTACCCACTTCTTCAAATCCTGAGTGCTAACAAGTCAGATAAATTGCTTCCCCGGCTACAAAATGATATATAAATCATTTATCTACCTCTGAGTGTCTTATGAAATCCATGATGCTGCTCAAGTTGTGAAGAAGATTAAATCTGGGTACCAACATGGTTCCCTAGGTGATTCTAGGAAGTTCTGAAAAGATGCTATCTACATGCAGTTTTGGGAAGGGCTATCGATGGCCTTCCTAGGACTGGATCAATTCCCCTGGAGTGGAACGGAAATGCCAAATTCAACATGGAGGTTAATTGAAGACCTTAGAACATCATGTAAATGATTTTGGAATGTTTGGGGAAGTTTTGAAAGACTTCGAGTAGTCTGAGTAAAAAATAATGTGCACAATCTTAGGCAGTACACAGGCCTAAAACAATTATTGGGCTTCAAAGGAAGATTCTGGGAGCTTCAGATGGAGGAGTTAGAAGATTTTTTTTCCAAAAAGAGGATGCTAATACCTACTGTATGGTGCAATCATATTTTTCACAACACCTTGGTGCATAAGATTTGTAGGCAATTTTTCTCAAGCACAAGTGGAGTCTTAAATCACAAATCTGATTTTTAAGGGATCATATGGATGAATCAAGACATGATACCAACACCATTGGATTCAAAATTAAATTTTAAGTTAGGATCATATAAATGTTTTCCAAAAATGTCCATTGGGAGCTCAAGATATCATCATCACAAGTTGATCTCTTGGAGCGTGTTCGGGACTTATTCAAATTCTGAGAGGACACGTGTCAGCTCCATGAGTCTAATGGGATTTTATGTCCCTGAATTCCCTAAGATTAGGTACATCAAACCTTGAAAAATGATCCCAGCCCCCATGTGACCTCTGGGACCCTCATGTGACCTCTAGACTAAACAGTTCAACCCCTAGGTGCTTTTTTGGAGAATCCATTCCCTGCCGTCAAATCAAATGCCACATGTCAGTTCCAAGACCACTGTGGAAATTGATGTCCTTAACTTCCCTGAGGGCAGGGACATAAAACATGAAAAATTTCACCCAATCTTCTCCACGCGTTCAAAATTTAAAAAATCTAACTATCGCTCAGTGCTTCCAGTGCTTTAAAGTAACCTTTCTCACCTTCATTCCCTACCGTCGGAATGTCACCACGTGTCATCCTCTTGACCACCATGGAATTTTATGTCCCTCACATCCATGAGGTTAGGGACATCAAACATGAAAAATTTCACCCAAGATTCTCCATGCATTCAAAATTTAAAAAATCTAACTTCCGCTCAGTGCTTCTAGTGCTTCCACTCCCATGCACAGACAAGATTCATTCTTCCTATGAAACTTTTTTCCATCACTCCTCCATTGCTGAACCTTGAACCAGACCTGAAACATAGGTAACTCCATTCAATGCATGAAACAATGCAGTTCCTATAAGGGAAATTGGAGCAAACACAAAAGGAGAAGCACATAACGAAGAAGGAGAAGCACAAAGAAAACTCCATGGCCATGAAACAAAAAGTTGAAGAAATCTCCCAAACGGATGTGTGAAACAACAAGTTATATATTTTTGTTCATTCCTCTACCTAAGGCCATCAATAAGACACATTCAAATTCTCCTCTTGTGCAACAAAGCATCCACAACGATGAAATCCCACTTCTTGCTTAACAAAGAAAAAATCCAATTTCCTGTCAAACCATTGTGTGAAACGAAGTAGAATTGCACGTGAAGCACCAGAAAAAATAAATATCACAACTGGATTTATTTAATTGAAAATGGAGGAGAAAACCATACTTGTAATTTTGAGGTCCATTAATGGCTTCCACATCTAGAAGCACTGCCAGGTCCAAAAATTAAAAGTATAAAATCTCCTAGAGTTTTGAGTGGGCGGGCCTAAAATTTTAGAGGGACGATATTGGGAAAAAAACCATATTAGAAAACTTCATTGCATGTCAATCAGACATCCAGAAGCCCACTTTCTAAAAATAGTAGGTCTACTACATAGGGACTGCTATTTTGGGAAAGTCATCAACAGAAGGACTTGTGAAGGAGACAACGACATTGAAGGTACATTGCAGCTGAGAATTCACTAGAACAGAAATTTTTGGACCTTACTAAAAATATTAAGTGGGCCATCGAGCACTTACTAAAAATATAAAGTTGATATAGGAGTGAGAAACGTAGGGAAAAGAGGAAAAAAGAGGAAGATCATCAGCGGAACAGTTCACTCAACCTGGTGAGCTAATTTGAAGGAGTTTCACAGTGTGAAAGGGGTTCAAAGATTCAGAGTTTCACTACATTTAGATTTTTCCATCAACAAGGATCAACGAACTTCATTGGGAAACATCTTCTCCTCTTCTGTCTCTTCCCTCTCCCCCAACTTTATCTCCCTTCAAATGTTCTAATTATTTGTTGGGGTTTGCACGTTTTGATATGCCTTTAAGTCACTTAAAAGTGATTTTAGAAACATAATGTAAATTAAGTCACCTTTATTTTATAAAAAAATATTTTGTAGCAATACAAATAGTCTAAAGTTAGAAATAAGACATATGGAGGGTCTTGAGGAAGACAAGGAGTCAATTCTATTCTATAAATTGTAAAACCATTCCCATTTCAAAGGGTTGGTCATTAATTTTGTAAGCTCAAGAGTGCATTCTACCTCAAGAGAACAAAGGAGAGACAAATTCTTCGTATCCCCCACTCTCTATTTTTCCTCCATTCTCACACTATGTACAACTTGGTTTAAGCAATCAATACAAGAAGGAGTTTCGAGCCTTTTTTGAGTAAGGGGTTTACTGAGACTTTGTGATCATAAATTCCATTTGGTCTTGTTACTATGCATAGAGTTGTTTCCTCCTAATTTTTATGCATGTGATAAAACCTTTAATTGATGTATGCAGGAATCTAATTTTCTACCTGCAACATTAGTTCTCCTATATAATTTCTTATTCCCCTTTCCTTCTCTATAGACAAAGTCCTCTCTTGTAGGTATCTACATCAGTGGAGTGTCCCTGTTAGATCCCTAGTTGAAAGGCCACCACCAAAATACACCTTTTCATGTGCATGCATATACGGAAGCTGCACCGGTTAAGTACAGGGACTTAGACTCCCATAGTGTTGGCAAGAAATCCAAAAGTTTGTCCACCCGATAAATTTTCTCGCCAACAGTTTTTGGAACCCAATGTGGGAAATATTTAGCAACATCTACACCCAAAATACGACTGTAAAGGTCTGAAAATTCAAAAAAATGAAACATTGAAAAAATCTAAAAAAGATGGTCCATGAAAATCCATTGCTGAAGGCTACACCATTGATTTCTGCACGTGTCTTTTTCATATTCCATAGTGTCTCTTCATATTCCCACTTCAAGAATTTCCAAAGACTGGCTGAAGGGAGATACACTAGGTTAAACATGTCGAGAGGTGGCGTTGATTCCAATTTTGAGGATTTGTAAAATTATCAAGAACAAATTAGAGATAATCCATACTTCTTCTCTCAAGCCTCCTTTTGTCTAGCTCTTCAAAATGTTCACCTGGTAATCCTTTCCAAACTCCTTCAAATTATTCCATTTTTCAACCACCATTGAACATTGAGTTAGCGGAAGAAGAAGAATTTGAAAAATGATTTTCCAAAGCAAGAGCTAAAGTAGAAGAATAAGAAACAATGGAGGATGAAGAATAAATACCTCAACCCATTGTTCCATGGGGAAGGAATACAGGTCCACTTGATCTTGAACCCCCAGTTCACAATCTACCAATGGGTTCCTACAAGAACTTTCCAAAGTTCAAAGGTGATAACACACAACATATTGAAGAACACATCACTTCTTTCACGACATCATGTGGAATTCTTGGTTTCCAACATGAATATGTTGCTATGAGACTATTCGTGGAGTCCCTCCAAGAAAAAGCAGCAGAATGGTTTTACCTCCTGCCTGCCTGATCCATCATCGGTTGGGATGACATCAAGACTGCCTTCGAGGAAAGATTTAAATCAAATGAATATTATTAAGACCTCTTGGTGCAATTGGCTCAAATGAGGAAAGGAGAAATCGAAACCATGAGAGAATTTGTGGCTCATTTCAAACGGTTTCTTTGCAGGATACCTAAAGAGGATTCACCATCTCAAAACAACGGCAAGAGATTCTTCATCAATGATCAATCATAAGAAGTAGGATTTTCGCTGCGAAGAGCACAACGAGGAACATTGTAGAAGCACAAAGGATGACCAATAAACTTGATGACAATATCATCCTCTCTTGAAAGATCAAGAATCCATCAAAGGAAAAGCCCCAACATCATAGAGATGAGACAACCAATACATCGCTGTAAAAGTTGGTGAATGAGATGGAATATTTGAAGAGGGAATTATTTGAACGAGTTTCTTCCCAAAGAAGCAATGGAAATCAGATTGTAGGAGTGGCCCAAAGGCTCACCTTGGACACCCCACCCATGAACGTACATTGCAGATTTCAACAAAATGAAGATGAGTTTGAACAAGAAAGATAATGTGGTGATTTCCTAGAAAATGATGAGTTTGGGAATGATACAAAAATCAGATTATGTGTGTATTATGGAGGTGATGAAGAATATGCACCAAGTTTCTCATGTGCAGTATTCACTCGTTCTTAGTCTGAAAAAAGAGCATCTCCCTCCAGTGCTTCTAATAAAAAGAAGGTTGATGATCCTCCTATGGTGACAACGCAAAATAAAATAATCAGTCAAGGATCCCCACTTCCATCTTCCATAAAGTCCGTATTGTTGGAGACCGATGTAGTAGCGAGTAAGAAGACTCCCACTATTCCAAGTTATTCTTCTGATACCTCTTCTGATTCTAAACCCAAATTGTCTCCTACAAAATCTAATACCTTGAAAGCTCCTAGTGTGTCATTCAAAATACCATCCATTCCTCAAACATCAAGTCCTAATCCTAAGCCTATCTAGACTCCAAAATCAGTCCCTTCACCCCCTTGTTTGCATATTCTCCTTTTGATTTCATAGAATATGTGAAAAAATCCAAAGTCCAAATTACTGAAACTGAATAATTACGAACTCATCCTGAAAAATTTGAGAATTTTTTCTGATACATCAGAAATGGTAATCTAACACCCAATGACATAGATCATCATCATAAATGAATACTACCAAACCCACCTACACCTCCCTCATAGAACATTATTTCTCTAAGTGTATCAAAGACTAATAAAGTTGAACCTTTATATGTCTCCCTTCTTGTTGAAGAATATGTACTGAACAATTTCATAATAGATTTTGGTGCCTCAGACAACATGATGCCTTTAAAGGTCGCCAAGGATCTTAAACTTACCATGACTCCACCCAGTGGCTCTTGTTACTCTTTGGAGTCAAAAGAGGTCCCACTTGTAGGGAAGGTCAAAGATGCACAGGTGGCTCTCACCAGATTTCCAGACAAGAAGGTTTCAGTGATGATTTTGGTAGTAGATGTCCCAATCTTGTTTGAAATGTCGCTGAGTAGAAGTTTATTCCTAGACTTGGGAGGTAAAATTCAGATGAATCTGTCTTCTGCAACCATACCAGTGAAGAGAGACATGGAGAAATTGCTTCCCAAGAATAAGATGAGGTATATGGTAAAACATTTTGGAATGTCGCAAGGTGAGAATTTACCTTTCTACTAGGTTTTTAAGGAGTGATGTACCTTTATAGATATGTGAATACCATGGGAAGGATTTTTCTTTGCACCTTGATTAGAAGTGTGAGAGACTCTAGATGGAGGGGTAGGAGGACTTACCACTATAAATTTGGGTACATAAGTTCTACACAACCCTTGACGGTTGTGTGTGCATGTGGTATGTCCATGCAGAGTTAACATGGGAGACAATTAATTGGTGAGAGATGACCTCAAGTATAATTTAGAATTTTTATTACTTTTCTACTAAAACCACAGTCAATGAAGAAGTGTAGATTATGAAGCAAATTAATTTGGAGATAATGAGAAGGATGAGGAACTACTCTTAGAAATTTTTTGGGAGATGGATTTGGAGGTGTGCCTAGACCTTGAAGAGACTAAATAAGAAGAAATGGTCCGTTTCTGGGAAGAAAAAGAAAAGGTTAAACTGGTATGCACAATAGATGATGAGGGCGAGGATAACAACCTAGATTTTAACCATATTAAAGGTATGTGTGAGGTAATGGAAACAACCGATGAGAAGGTGTGTAGTATCACCAACCTATGAAGATCGAAAAGGTTAACATTGGGACATATGTAGAACTTAATGAAGTGATTATTGGTCAGAACATGAGGTTACAAAGATTATTGAATTGTTGCATGAATTCTAGGGCTTATTTTTAGGGGTTATCATGAATTAAAAGGAGTACACCCTTATATAGGTGAGATGCAAATAAAAATTAAAGAAGGTTCTCCCCGATTAGGAAGAGACTTTATAGGATAAATCCTAATCTGCACGTTAAGGTGCAAGAAGAAATCGATAAGATGTTGAAATATGGAATCATTGAACCCATTAAAGAATCAGGGTGGGTCAGTCCCATGGTGATAAGAATTAAAAATTATGGGACGATAAGGATCTATGTGGACTACAAAGAATTAAATGCTTCATGTGTTATTGATCCTTTTCCTACCCTATTTATTGAGGAGATCTACTATTTTACATATGTATTTTTGGGATATAATCAAAGCGTACATAATAAAGGAAGATCAAGAGAAGAAAATTTTTACCACTGAATGGGGATGTTTTTCATACACAGTTATGCCTTTAGACTGAGGAATGAGTCTATAGTATTTTCATGCATTTTTGTACAAGCATTTATTCACTTGATTCATTAATTTTTACAGGTTTATCTTGATGATTAAACAATGTATGGTCTGGTTAAGGATCTTTGTGACAATTTGAGACTTATGTTTGAAAGATGTACGTAGTTAAGAATCTCCTTGAATATTAAGAAATGTATCTTTGGAACACATTTTGGCACTTTTCTTGGGAATATGATTCGTCACGAAGGCTTGTTGGTAGATCTAGCCAAGGTCACTGTGATATTAGGATTAAAATAACCTAATAATCAAAGTGAATTGTGTGGATTTCTTGGTCATAGAGGATATTACAAGAAGTTAATTAAGGGTTATTTTTGTGTGCAAAGATTTCCACACCTCTGGAGGAAATGTTGAAATATAAGGGAAAATTCTATTGGGGAAAGGCACAACAGTAGGCATTTGAAACATTAAAGGAAAGGAAAACCATAGCATCTATTTTTCACTTCCCTTCATGGGTGTTGTCATGTAAATATGCAACAAGGAAATTGAAAGTTTATAAGCATGAAAACTATACTTATGTGCCACAATTTTCATGTTTTATCATTCCTAGGCACCCTAGGTAAAATCAATCAGTTTGATCACCCCCTATTTGATGTCAAATTGGTCCCCTAGGTGATTTTAGGGAGTTTTGAAAAGATACTATCTTCTGACAGTATTGGGAAGGGCTATCGCTAGCCTTCCTAGGACTGGATCAATCCCCCTAGAGAAAATAAAAAGGGAAAAATTCAACATGGAGGTGAATTGAAGACCTTAGAACATCATGGAAATTATTTTGGAAGGTTTGGGGAAGTTTTGAAATACTTGGAGTAGTCTGAGTAAAAAACAGGGTTCACAAGCCTAGGCAGTACACGGGCCTAAAACAATTGTTGGGCTTCAAAAGAAGATTTTGGGAGCTTCGGATGGAGCTAGAAGTAAAACTAAACATCTTCAGAAAGAGGATACCAATACTGACATGATGGTGGAATCATATTTTTCACAACACCTTGGAGCATATCATTTGCAGGCAGGTTTTCTTAGGCACAAATGGAGTCTCAAATCACAAATCCACTATTTTAGGGATCAGAAGGTTGAATCAAGAAATTATACCCCCAACATTGGATTAAAAATTCCATTTTAATTCAGGATCATATAAAATTTCACCAAAAAATTCCACCGGGAGCTCAAGTTATCACCATCCCAAGTTTTCCTCTCAAAGGTAATTTAGGAGTTAGTCAATTTTTCGGGAGGTCACGTGTCAACACCAGGAGCCTGGTGGGAATTCATGTCCCTAAAATCCCTAAGGTTAGGTACACCAACCTTAGAAAATTTTTCCCAACCCCCATGTGACCTTTGGGACCCTCACATGACCTCTAGACTTGACAGTTTAGCCCCCATGTGCATATTTGGAGCATCAATTCCCTGCCATCAGATCAAGTGCCATGTGTCAGCTCCATGACCACTTTGGAAATTGATGTCCCTCACATCCATAATTTTAAGGAAATTAAACATGAAAAAATTCACCTAGCCCCCATGGGGAGTCTTTTAGTCATCCATGTGACCGACTTTCAGCCCTCAGGTGCATTTTTGGAGCATCTATTCCCTGCCATTGGATCAAGCGCCATGTGTTAGCTCCAGGAACACCTTGGAAATTAATGTCCCTAAAATCCCTAAGGTTAGGGACATAAATCATGAAATAATGTGCCCATCCCCTATGGGGAGTCTTTTGGTCACCCACATGACCAACTTTCAGCCCCCAGTACTTTAAACCAACTTTTCTCACCTTCATTGCTTATCATTGGATTGCTGCCATGTGTCGTCCTCTTGACCACCATGGAATTTGATGTCCCTCATGTCCTTGAGGTTAGGTACATCAAGTCATTAAAAATTCACCCAAGATTCTCCTTCCATGATTTCAAATATTCAAAAAATGTAACTGTCGCTTCAGTGCTTCTAGTTGCTTCTACTCCTATGCACAAATTTTCTCCATTCTTCCTCTACAACTTCTCAGCACCATTCCTCAATTTTTGCACCAAAAACTAGACCTGCCAAAAAGGTACTTCCCTTCACTCCTCGAAATCATGCATGTTATAGAAGTAAAATTGGAGCAAACATAGAAAGAGAAGCACTGAAATAAGGAGAAAATAGAGAAAACTCCATGACCATGAAACGAGAAGTTGAAGAAATATCCCAAACAAATGTGTGAATCAACAAGTTATATTTTTCTATTCATTCCTATACCAAATTCCATCAAGAATACACCTTCAAACTCTCCTCTTATGTAACAGAGCACTCATAGAGAGGAAATCCCACTTCTGGCTCAACGAAGAAACAATCCAATTTCTTGTCAAACCATTGCACAAAATAAATTAGAATTACACGTGAAGCATCAGAACAAAAAATACATATAAAAAATATATTTTTCTCTACAAATAAAGGAGAAAACAAGACCTGTAATTTTGAGGTCCATTAATGGTTGCTCCTCTAGAAGCACTATTAGGTCCAAAAATTAAAAGCTTAAAATCTCCTATATTTTTGAGTGGGTAGAGAAAAATTTTTAGAGGGACGATATTGGGAAAAAACCCATATAAAAAAACTTTGTTCCACATCAAACCAAATTCCAAAAGCCAACTTTCTATAAAAAATAGGTCTACTACATAGGGACTGTTATTTCAAGAAATTCATCAACAGAAGAAACTATAAAGGAGACAGGGACATTGGAGGTGCACTACAGCTGAGAATTCACCAGAACGGACATTTTTGGCCCTTACTAAAAATAGTAAGTGTTCCCACAAGCACATGATAAAAATAGAAAGTTGATCCAGAAGGAGTGAGAAACGTAGGGAAAATAGTAAAACAGAGGCAGATCATCAATGGAATAGTTCACTCAATCTAGTGAGCATTTGTGAGATAATTTGGAGTTTCACAGTGTGCAAGGAGTTCAGAGATTCAAAGTTTCACTGCATTCAAATTTTTCCATCAACGAGGATCAACAGACTTCGTCGGGCAACATCTTCTCCTCTTCTCTCTCTTCCCTCTCCCCCAGCTTTCTCTCCCTTCAAATGTTCTAATTCTTCGTTGGGGTTTGCACTTTTTGATATGCCTTTAAGTCACTTAAAAGTGAATTTCGAAACATAATGTAAATTAAGTCTCCTTGATTTTATAAAAGGGACTTAAATATTTTGTAGGAATACGAATAGTCCAAAGTTAGAAATAAGGCATATGGAGGGTCATGAGGAAGACGAGGAGTCGATTCTATTCTATAAATTGTAAAACCATTCCCATTTCAAAGGGTTGGTCATTAATTTTGTAAGCTCAAGAGTGCATTCTACCTTGAGAGAACAAAAGAGATAACCAAATTCTTGCTTTCCTCCAGTCTTTATTTTTCCTCCATTCTCATATTATGTACAACTTGGTTTAAACAATCAATACAAGAAGGAATTTCGAGCCTTTTTTGACTAAGGGGTTTATTGAGACTTTGTGATCATAAATTCCATTTGGTGTTGTTATGCATAGAGTTGTTTCCTCCTAATTTTAATGCATGTGATAAAACCTCTAATTGATGTATGCAAGAATCTAATTTTCTACCTGCAACATTAGTTCTCCTATCTAATTTCTCACTCCCCTTTCCCTCTCTAGAGACAAAGTCCTCTCTTGTAGGTATTTGCAAGCTTTTCCTCAGGGTTAGTGGAGTGTCCCTATTGGATCCCCGGTTGAAATTCCACCACAGAAATCCACCTACTCATGTGCATATATATACGGAAGTTGCACCAGTTAAGTAGAGGGACTTAGACTCCCAGATTTTTGGCAATAAATCCACAAGTTTGTCCACCCAAAAAAATTTCTCGCCAAATTTTTTTGGCACCCACTATGGGGCAGATTTAGCATCATCTGTACCTAAAATAAGACCGTAAAGGTTTGAAAATTCAAAAAAATGAAACGTCAAAAAATTTAAAAAAAGAGAGTGTTGGTATCTAGTTTTAATCTCCTTCACAACTTGAACAACATCATTAAATTGCACAAGACACTCAAGGGTAGATAGATGGTTTGTGTGTCATTTTTAGCTGGGGATCACACCTATCTGCTTGTTTGCATTCAAGATTGGAGGGAGTGGATAACACCTTTAGAAGGATCTTGATCTGATCCTCACTAGTTTAGGTTGTGCCTATCAACCAAGGTAATAGAACCTATGTTGCAGCCTTTTTATGGTAAAGGAGATGGAGATATCCTTATATTTTGCATATGATGAAGAAGATGGCCTTGGAAAACATGATCAAGTATCCATTATTCAAACTCAAAGGAATTGTCACTACTAAATGATGGAAATGATTTCAAAACAAGGCTAAGGATGCTGAAGACATGATGAAACCCTGATATACCTTGTGCATTTTTGTGAAAGGATTGTATTCTTTTGTTGACACATAATGCAATGCAGGGGTAATATGGGTAGGATGAGTTAGTTTAAAATGAAATTTTGTTGGAGATGTTAGGATAATACTAGTTAGGAATCACCAACTTCTTTGAGAACCTTTGCAAAATATTTTGCAACACCAAAACACAACAGAGATGTTTCAATGAGTTTGAAATACTCCTTCAAATAGGATGTGTGCACCAAATGGAGGCCCAAATCAGCACTATTCCACACAACCTTTGATAACCTGACACAAAAGCTTAAAGCAAAATACCAACAAAGCATCTAGAAATCCTTATTTGATCATGACCTAAGGTACACCCAAAATTTTACAAACACCCTCAATGTTCAAGGATAGAAAAATGAATTTAAATCTATTTATTCTCCATCAGATGAATGCTCTTTAAAAGGGATCAAATTTTTTACAAGAAACCTTATCCATTTGTGAAAATGACATCAAACTGTAAAACAACTCGCATATTGCTAGGGATGAATAAAAAGTTTAAAATATTACATAAATTCAGATCCCTATCCATCCCAGGGTCACGTTTTTGTCAGTCAAGTATGCCAACATGCATTTGCAATCATTTTCACCATTTACCTTCATCATTTTTTACCTCAGCTACTTTAACTTTCACTTTTCACGTTTTTGCACGGGCCTAAATAAATTTTTTTTATCAAAAACACCATAGGACACTGAATCAGCTCATAAAAATGATGCCATTGCATTCAGAAGATAGACGGGATGCAAAATCATATAAAATTTCATGCAATTTGATGAAGAATCGATGCATCCAAGCATCTTAGAGCTCCCATGGCGGCAAGAAACGAAGAAAACTCAGCAACCGTTGATTAAATCAACTTTAAATATCTTCCCTCCACGTGTCCGATGAGATTCCACACACATAAGCCAAAATTACCTTTTTTTGAATCCTGATATGGCTGGACACGTGTCCTAAAACAATTGGACCGGGCCCATATATTTAAAAATGTGTTTTAAATCTTTTTAAACCTTGGGAAAATTTTGAAAATTTTCCCCATGGGCCCAAACACCCACTTTTTCCCTGCCACGTGTCGCTGTCCCATTGGATGCGAAGCTGACCCTACAAATTTTCCTTCAATCCTCCGGAAGCACCAAAACATCTACCATATTTTGGACATGTGTCCTCTTTTCATTAGTGGCGGGAATTTGGCCTCAAAATTTTCTTTTTACCCTTTGAAGTTAAAAAACTTAAAATTCCTCCAAACCTCTGCCCCTCCCTTTCATCCCTTTGCATACATGTCACTTTGTCATTTGTTGCGGGCCTTCAAGCATAAATTTGACTTTGAGATTTTGCCTCCAAAGGCAAAAATCCCAAAAACATCCCGAACCCCACTTCTCCTAGGCTCCCCTGGACACGTGTCCACTTCTCATTGGGTGCGGGCCCTCGGGTCAAAAATTTTCCCCCTAACACCTTGAGCCAAGAAACATCAAAATTTTCTAAGTTCCCCACCTCTCCACCTGTCCTTCGAGCCACATGTCATCATACCATTCACTACAGGCCTTCAGGCAAAAATTTGATTTTAAGAAATTTTCCAAAATGGAAGAAAATTTCCTAAGTGCGGCCCACCACCCACCTATCCGTCAACCAATCAAATCGTGCCACGTAGGCACATCACTGTAGCACTGGGGGGCCGCGGACAAAATTTTTCCCTTCGCCAAAAATTTCAAAAAGTGACAAGTTATAATGCTTTTTTTTACCATCCCCAGCCAATAGGAGCCTGCTACGTTAGCATAAAGGTTGCAATGATAAATTTGATGGCCCGAGAGCCCGTCAAAATGTGAAAAATACAGGGAATGCCCTAGAAACCATTTTTTTTGACAGGGAAGGCAAATTTCTTGATTTTGAATCGATTGAATCACATTTTATCATCAATTTTGGCCTGGGGATTAGGATTTTAACTTCTAGAAACTCGGATTTGATCCATTTTGAGTTTTTACACGATTTGGGAAAGGAAAAAACGACATAGCCCGAGAAAAATGAAGAAATTAGGGCACAAATGGGGGGAAACATGGATTTTGTTTCAAAATGGGACAGAATAACAACATTGAGGGCATTTTGAAGGCATTCAACTGGATAAAATGAGTTGTAGATCACCCAGTCGAGTAAATGAAATGTTTCTTGACAAATTGGGAATGGAAAATTAGAGCAAAGTGTGCAAACCTAGAATTTGCACCAATAGAGAGTTCATGAAAATCCATTACTGAAGGCTACACAGCTGATTTTTACATGTGCATTTTCATATTCTATAGTGTCTCTTCATAGTCCCACTTCAAGAATTTCAAAAAACTGGCTGAAGGGAGATACACCAGGTTGAATAGGTCAAGAGGCGGTGTTGATTCCAATTTCAAGGATTTACAAAATTATCAAGAAAGAATTAGAGATAATCCATACTTCTTATCTCAAGCCTCCTCTTTGTCTGGCTCTTCAAAAAATTCACCTGGTAATCCTATCCAAAATCCTTCAAATTCTTCCATTTTTCAACCACCATTGAACATTGAGTTTGCGGAAGAAGAAGAATTTGAAGAAGGATTTACCAAAGTAAGATCTGAAGTAGAAGCAGAAGAAACAATGACGAAGGAAGAAGAAATACGTCAACCTATTATTCCATGGGGAAGGAATACAAGCCCGCTTGCTTTGAACCTTCTCTTCACAATCTACCAACGGGTTCCCGCAAGAACTTTCCAAAGTTCAAAGGTGACAACACACAACATCCTGAAGAACACATCACTGATTTCACAACATCATGTGGAATTCTTGGTTTCCAACATGAAGATGTTTCTATGAGACTGTTCATGGATTCCCTCTAAGAAAAATAAGCATAATGGTTTTACCTCCTACCTGCCCGATCCATCACCAGTTTGGATGACATCAAGACTTCCTTCGAGGAAAGATTTAAATCAACTGAATACTATAAAGACCTCTTGGTGCAGTTGGCTCAAATGAGGAAAGAAGAAAGTGAAACCATGAGAGACTTTGTGGCTCATTTCTAACAGTTGCTTTGTAGGATACTTGAAGAGGTTTCACCATCTCAAAACCATGTCAAGAGATTCTTCATCAATGCTCAATCATCAGAAGTATGACTTTTGCTACGAAGAGCCCAACCGAGAAACATTGTAGAAGAAAAAAGGATGGCCATTAAAATTGATGACGATCTCATCCTCTCTGGAAAGATCAAGAATCCATAAAAGGGAAAGGTCCAACATCCTTGAGATGAGAGAACCAATCCATCGCTGAAGATGTTGGCAAATGAGATGACATATTTGAAGAGGGAATTATTTGAACGAGTTTCTTCCCAAAGAAGCAACGGAAATCAGATTACAGGAGCACCCAAAAGGCTCACCTTAGAGGCTTCACCCGTGAAAGTAAAATGTAGATTTCAAGAAAATGAAGATGAGTTTGAACAAGAAAGTGAAGGTGGTGATTTCCTAGAAAATTATGAGTTTGAGAATGATACACAAATCAGATTCTGTGAGTATTCTCGAGGTGATGAAGAAGATGCACCTAGTTTCTCATGTGCAGTATTCATTCGTTCTCATTCTGAGAAAAGAGAATATCCCTCCACTGCTTCAAAGAAAAATAAGGTTGATGATTCTCCTATGGTGACTTCGTAAAACAAAATAATCAGTCGAGGATCCCCACTTCCATCTTCCACAAAGTCCCCATTGTTGGATCCCAATCCCGTAGTGAGTAATAAGACTCCCACTATTCCAAGTAAGTCTTCTTATACCTCTTATAATTCTAAACCTAAATATGCTCCTACAAAATCTAATACTTTGAAAGCTCTTAGTGTTTCATTCAAAATACCGTCCATTCGTCAAACATCAAGTCCTACTCCTAAGCCTATATAGACTCCAAAATCAGTCCCTTCACCCCCTTGTCCACATATGCTCCTTTTGATTTCATAGAATATGCAAACAAAGTCAAAGTCCAAATTACTGAAACTGAATATTTGTGGACTCATCCTGAATAATTTGAGAAGTTTGTCCAATACATAAGACATGGTAGTCTAACACCCAATGATATAGCTCATCGTCCTAAAGGAATACTACCAAACCCACCTACACCTCCCTCACAGAACATGTTTTCTCTGAGTGCATCAAAGACTGATAAAGTTGAACCTTTCTACATCTCCCTTCTTGTTGGAGAATATGTACAAAACAATTGCATAATTGATTCTAGTGCCTTGGACAACGTGATACCTTTGAAGGTCGCCAAGGCTCTCAAACTTACCATGAATCCACCCAGTGGCTCTTGTTACTCTTTGGAGTCAAAACAGGTCCCACTTGTAGGGAAGATCAAAGATGCACAGGTGGCTCTCGCAAAATTTCTAGACAAGATGGTTTTAGTGATGATTTTGGTAGTAGACGTCCCAACCTCATTCGGAATTTTGTTGAGTAGAAGTTTCTGCCGAGACTTGGTAGATAAATTTTAGATGAATTGGTCTTCTGCAACCATACCAGTGAAGGGAGACATGGAGAAATTTCTTCCTGAGAAGAAGATGAGGTATACGATACAAAATTTTGGAATCCCGGAAGCTAACATCTTATATCAAGGTAGCAGATAGATGAATCACTTTGTGGCAACTGAGGAGGAATAAGATATCCCCATCTTGATAAGTCTAGACATGCCTTCCCATAGTGATTTGGATTTTGAATAAGCATTAAGGAGATTTAAGTTACAAGAGGGAAGCCCCGAATTACTAGATGATGCAAACCATGAGGAAGAGGAGATGGTTCTCGATGATTTTCAAGAAGAAAAATGAGCTTATATGCTTTTCCAAGATGAGGAGTTATTCTCATTTCCATTCGTGCATGAAGATGATCTTAGTTAGGCCATATATGGATATACAAAATCATCTTGTGATGAGCCCGTGAAAGGTTTGAAAGAACTATCTGTACTATGACTGTTAACAGCTCTGGAAGAAACTAAAGAGCCTGAGCTTAGTCTCGATCTCCTGATGCAAACCACAAATCTGCAAGGCAAGCGTGAAGCTGAGTTGGAAGCCTTAACCAATGTGAAGGTTGACCATATTGAGATAAGGCAAGATGAGAAATATGATGTCCCTCTCGAGCCAATGGTTTGTGGATACAATGATGAACTTGAGGTATTTTATTTCCCATTTGAAGAGGACGGATATTTCCATGATGAAAAAATTAAAGAAAGAAGTTTTGAGGCCTTTGAAGTTGAAGCTCCTTTCGACAAAGAAGTGATAAAATGCAGCAATTCCCAAAATCATGAGATAATCCCTCTAGATAGTTTCCTTGAGTTGCATTCTTCAAAGGTGTACAAAGATGATCTATAGGAAATAATGAAGCATAACTCCGTGCAAGAAATCTTGGATGTAGTTAAATTTGCGGAAGACCCCGAGCTGATTATTGATCTCTTAACTCATGCCATGGACATACAAGACAAGTATGAGTTTTCCTCCAATCCTCCCATCAGTACTCAAACACCTTAGAGTGGAATAGAGATAAATGATAAATCAATTTTTTCGCATAGAGAATATGTCAATGAGCATTGACCCGAGAAATTAAAAAACTCAGAATATCGAAGGAATTGTAACGAAAAATCAGCTTTCGGGCAGCGATGAGATGCTCTATGGAGAATCAACTATATGGATAAACATGGAAGGAAACTGACATGATGAAACCAAGTTCAAAGAGGATGAAGGAAATGGAATTTCTAAGTGAAGGCCTGAGCATCAAGAAGCGCAAGTAGACTCACTCTTACCAAGTACACAGACAATTGTGAAATCACCTGGCTTTCATAAAAAACCAAGGAGAGGAGGCTACTTTCTAGAACCAGTCAATGGTTTCGCAGAACAACATCTCTCAATGTTTCCCACTCAGGGGTAACTCTTGAGGAATGAAAAGTGCTTCAGTGAAAGTAGGTTGTCCCCCACCCTACATCATAGGTGACTGTTAGGTGTGTTTCTCTTTCTGTTGTGTGTGTTTCCCTTCATGTTGTATGTGTCGTTTCCTTTTTGTGTGCGTGTGTGTTTCCTTCTTCTATATTTCTTTCTTGTTATAAGTTGTACGTGACTCCATAGGGCCCAATGGATAAGGCACTGGTCAATATGTTGTAATTTGAGATTTTGGGAGTTCTCATGCCATGTCTTCATTTCCCTTAGTCTATGTCATGTCCCCAAGCTAGAGCCAACTTTTTTCGTGTAAATGTGTAACAGGGAAATTTAAAATTTCCAAACACGACAATGATACCCATGTGTTAATTTTTTTAAATTCCCATCATTCCTATGCACCCTAGTTCAAATCTGTGTGTATGGTAACCCCCTATTTGAAGTCAAATTTTTCCCCTAGGTGATTTTAGGAAGTTATGAAAAGACGCTATCTACAGGACGTTGTGGGAAGGGATATCGTTCACCTTCCCAGGACTAGAACAATTCCCCTAAAGTGAAACAAAAGGGCCAAATTAAAAATGGAGGTAAATTGAATACCTTAGAACATCATGGAAATTATTTTGGAGGGTTTGGGGAAGTTTTGAAAGACTTGGAGTAGTCTGAGTAAAAAATAGGGTTCACAAGCTTAGGTAGTACACATGCCTAAAACAACTGTTGGGCTTCAAAAGAAGATTCCGGGAGCTCCGGATGGAGTTAGAATAAAAAAAAACATTTACAGAAATAAGATTCCAAGACCTACATGATGGTGGAATAATATTTTTCACAACACCTTGACAAAGGATTTACAGGCAGTTTTTCTTAGGCACAAGTGGAGTCTCAAATCACAAATCTGATTTTTAAGGGATCAGATGGATGTATCAAGACATGAGACCCCCACCATTGGATTGAAAATTATATTTCCAGTTAGGATTATATAAAAATTTTCCAAAAAGTCTATTAGGAGGTCAAGATATCATCATATCAAGTTTTCTCTTGTAGCGTGTTCGGGACTTGGTCAAATTCTGAGAGGACACATGTCAGCTCCAGGAGCCTGGTGGGATTTTATGTCCCTAAAGTCCCTGAGGTCAGGCACATCAGACCTTGAATTTTTTTTCCAATCCCCCATGTGACCTCTGGGACCATCATGTGACCTCCAGACTTGACAATTCAGTCCCCAGGTGCATTTTTGGAGCATCCATTCCCTGCCGTCGGATCAAGCGCCACATGTCAGCTCCAGAAACATGGTGGGAATTAATGTCCCTCACATCCATGAGGTCAGGGAAATCAAACATGAAAAATTTCATCCAAGTTTCTCCATGCATTCAAAATTTAAAAAATCAAATTGCCGCTCAGTGCTTCTAGTTCTTTAAATCAGTCTTTCTCACCTTCATTCCGTGACGTCGGATTTCCGCCACGTGTCATCCTCTTGACCACATTAGAATTTGATGTCCCTCTCATCCCTAAGGTCAGGGACATTAAACATGAAAAATTTCACCCAAGCTTCTCCATGTGTTCAAAATTTAAAAAATCTAACTGCCGCTCAGTGCTTCCAGCTGCTTCCACTCTCGTGCATAGACAAGCTTCATTCTTCCTCTGCAACTTTCTTCCATCACTCCTCCATTGCTGAACCTCAAACCAGACCTACCACAAAGATAATTCCCTTCAATCCATGAAATCATGTAGGTCCTAGAAGGGAAATTAGAGAAAACACAAAAGGACAAGCACAAAACGAAGAAGGAGAAGCATAGAGAAAACTCCATGGCCATGAAACGAAAAGTTGAAGAAATCTCCCAAACAGATGCGTGAAACAAAAATTTATATTTTTCTGTTCATTCCTCTACCCAAATCCATCAATAAAACACCTTCAAAGTCTCCTCTCGTGCAACAGAGTATCTAAAGCGAAGAAATCCCACTTCTAGCTCAACGAAGAAAAAATCCAATTTCCTGTCAAACCGTTGGGAAAAATGAAGTAAAATTACACATGAAGCACTAGAAACAAAAACCTATCACAATTCAATTTATTTCATCACAAATGGAGGAGAAAAGTAGACCTGCAATTTTGAGTTCCATTAATGGGTACCACATCTAGAAGCACTGTCAGGTCCAAAATTTAAAAGATTAAAATCTCCTAGAGTTTTTAGCGGGCGGGCCTGAAATTTTAGAGGGATGATATTGGGAAAAAACCCATATCAGAAAACTTTTTTACACATCAATCCAATATCTAGAAGCTCACTTTCTAAAAATAGCAGGTCCACTACATAGGGACTGTTATTTTGGGAAAGTCGTCAACAGAAGGACCTACGAAGGAGACGATGACATTGAAGGTACATTGCAGCTGAGAATTCACCAGAACAAAAAATTTTGGCCCTTAATAAAAATAGTAAGTTGGCCCACGAGAAAATTCTAAAAATATAAAGTTGATCCAGAAGGAGCAAGAAACATAGGGAAAAGAGGAAAATAGAGGCAGATCATCAACGTAACAATTCACTCAACCTAGAGAGCATTCGTGAGCTAATTTGAAGGAGTTTCATAGTGTGCAAGGAGTTCGAAGATTTAGATTTTTACTGCATTCAGAGTTTTTCATCAACAAGGATCAACGAAATTCATCGGGAAACATCTTATCCTCTTCTCTCTCTTCCCCCTCCCCCAAATTTCTCTCTCTTCAAATGTTCTAATTCTTCGTTGGGATTTTCAATTTTTTAAATATGCCTTTAAGTCACTTAAAAGTGACTTTAGAAACATAATGTAAATTAAGTCGCCTTGATTTTATAAAAGGGACTTAAATATTTTGTAGGAATACAAATAGTCTAAAGTTAGAAATAAGGCATATGGATGGTCATGTGGAAGATTAGGAGTCGATTCTATTCTATAAATTGTAAAACAATTCCCATTTTAAAGGGTTCGTCATTAATTTTGTAAGCTCAAGAATGCATTCTACCTTGAGAGAACAAAGGAGATAGCCAAATTCTTCCTTTCCCCCACTCTCTATTTTTCCTCCATTCTCATACTATGTACAACTTGGTTTAAGAAATCAATTCAAGAAAGAGTTTTGAGCCTTTTTATCATAAATTCCATTTGGTCTTGTTGCTATGCGTAGAGTTGTTTCCTCCTAATTTTAATGCATGTGATAAAACCTCTAATTGAGTATGCAAGAATCTGATTTTCTACCTACAACATTAGTTCTCCTATCTAATTTCTCACTCCCCTTTCCCTCTCTATAGAAAAATTACTCTCTTGCATGTATCTACAAGCTTTACCGCAAGGTCATTGGAGTGTCCGTATTAGATCCCTAGTTGAAAGGCCACCACAAAAATCCACCTGTTCATGTGGATGCATATAAAGAAGATGCATTGTTTAAGTAGAGGGACTTAGACTCCCAGAGCGTTGGAAAGAAATCTATAAGTTTTTCCACCCAAAAAAATTTCTCGCCAACATCTCCACAATAGTACCATGGATGAACTCTTTACACATCAAAATCTAAACATTTGTTTTCTCGCATTACACTTGAACTCCCATTTTATAATGGGGGTGATCCTATTTTTGAAGAGATGTTAGTTTCAAATCCCATTTCTCTTAATGCATACTTGGCTGAAAGAAATATTCAGATGTAGTCACTCACACTGCAATCTATTGCACATACTCATAACCCTTTACCCGTCATTGCACAACTCATTGAAAAAAACTAAGAACCTATTATCTAGAAGTTGTTTTCAATACTTTAGCTCAATCTGAAATTCCAAGCATTATTCAATCCCTGAATACTACTAGCTCTACGAATTCATTTGACACATTAGATGAGAAACCTTTTGCAAGTTAACCTGAAACATTTGATGTTTCCTCAACATTTTTCTATGATATCCATATGATCTCATCACAAAACCTTCCCACCCAACAATTTACGTCTTCCTCCAGTCTGTCTATAGGGTTTGCACCTCCTCAAATTAGTTTCATTGCCTCCATGATGACTCTTTTAGGATCCTCACAAGTATCAACACAATCATTAACTTTCATTGCTCTTTCTACTTTTGTATAATACCAACAGAATACCATTTCTATCCCTTCAACAACACCAATGATTAACACTAGTGCTATTTCCAGTACACATCCTGCCTTACAATACATGCCACAAATCTCTCAATCTTTGATTTCTATGTCATAGTCTATCCCATTACAAAACATCCCACAACAAAACATTATGTGACAAGAACCATCATTTTCCACTTATTCTAAACCATCTCAACACATTCCCACATATTCACATCCTCTTACGTAAATATCGACACCATACCAATACATTCAAACTCCACAATCTAGTGCTTTGCAAAACAATTATTTCCCTCAACAAAACATCTCTCAACAAAATATCTCATTGCAAAACATCCCAGTAAAAAACATTCCATCACATAAAATTCCCTATCAGCAAAACATCCTCAACAGAACTTTCCTCATCATCAATACGAGCCTTAACAAAATATTCCGCGATACGATGTTGCACTACATAACATTTCACAACAAAGTAATGATTATCAATTTAACCTTTCTTATAATAAAAACAACCCTCGAGAAAAAAATTCTTATCAACAAGACATTAACATCAAGCATACTCCCCCAACATTCATATTAACCTAGCCCATCTTCGGGCCAATAGGATAATGCAGACCCTCTCCAGGCCCTCCTAAGCCGCATATCCAGTTTAGAGGTTGCCTCATCCTCGTCCAAAAATACTCTCTGCTACGAAAAAATCTACAATGAACCCATTCATCCTTCCATACCATACAAACCATATCCCCCACACTGGTAAATCCCTAAGTTTATCAAGTTCTATAGAAAAGAGTACCCTTAGCAACACATTCACGATTTTTTCCATGTATGTTATTAGATATCCCATGATCAAGATTTAATGCTAAGAACATTACCTATGTCTCTTTCTGGTCCTGCTTTGGAATGGTATAATAGTATTCGACAACGTTCCTTATTTTCCTTTGTGTAGCTTTCCTAGCTCTTCCTAAACCCTTTCTCCATAAACGTAGCTCAAAAAATCACTATTAAAGATTTATATGCCATCAGGAAATTTAAAGATGAATCTATCACTAATTTCATCACCCGTTGGAGGGGCATAACCAATTAGTTATCCTTCACATTATTGCAGAAAGAATTGATTGATATTTTCTTTCACACTTGTGCTAAGAAAATCTCATCCAATTTACAAATCCAATCATTCCACACCTTCGATGAAGCTTTTACCATGGCCCATAAATTAGAATTGTGAGCCCTATAAGATGGTCAGGTGAAGCTTCAGCCCACAAAACCAAAAGTAAAGTTTCCATCTAAATCAAAATCAAATCCAGATAAAAATAAAACAACTTCTATGGCCATTGTGGTCAAATCTACTCTCAAAGAAAATCCTATTACTGAATAAGTTCATCAATAACGTAGTTACACACCCATAACAGAAACTTATAGTGTAGTTTTTGACAAATTACTCACTTCTAATATCATATCATTACCGTTCATTCGACCTATTGACATATTAGTATCAAGGCCCATTTGGTACTGTGATAATGATTATTACAAATTCCATCGAGTAAATGGCCATGAAATAGAAAGATGTTGCACTTTTCATAATATCCTTCAGGATTTGATTGAAAAGGAAAACCTCCATTTAGATAATCCAAATGTGCCTCCAAATCAAAACCTTGATATATTCAAACAACCCTTCCCAAATTGTCCCTCATCATCTGAATCACCACAAGCTAATGTCATCCACACCATTAACCCAATAACAAAAAATTGAACCCATTTATTCATCTGCATTATTTCCTAGTGAAACAAAATTCTTAGAATCATTTCTAGAGGCCAATGAACACGTAATCGTTGTTACAGAACTCTCCCTTTCTCCAATCAACATAAAAATACTCCCATATCCTTGTCAGTTGATTTGAAGCCTACCAAATTAATACCAACACTAGATAAACCCACAGTCATTGAACCGCCACTTACCACTAGACTCCTTCCCATACCGTTTCCCCACACTATTTCGAGATCCATGCCTATATCAAAAAATACTATTGAAACTACACCTGCTCCTAGATTTACAAACATAACAATGATACCATTAGAAATGTTTTTATCTCAGTCACTCGCATATAATTCCACCAAGATTCTTAGTCATCAAAAACCTATGAAAATCGATAATCCTAAAAATCATGTGGACCATATTAACCATATTATTTGATCCCCTCTCTCTTCATTAGCATCAATGTCAAAAAATACACCAAGTTCATCCAAGACTTTTAAGGGACCAAATAAACAGGATGTTTCCCAAGTCTTTAAAAATGCTCATTATGATGAAACTTATCATTTCCGTAGTCCTCCACTATAGCTTCATCCAAGGGGCATACCTTCTTTTGAAGAGCCCTTTGTCATGCCAAAACCAAGACCCTTATGATCTCTTGAACAAAATGGTTTCCAAAAACTTAATCAAAGACCCTCGAATGATCCCTCTTTCCTTATACCCGTTAATCACCCCATTATTACAGGGGAAAAACCTATTCATTATGTTTCTATAGTGAGTCCTTACGCTACATTCCCTATCCCACAATGGACAGTTACATATGAACCTCATCCATTTATCCCATTACAATCCAAGTATCCCTTGCAACCATCACCTATACAAGACCCCTATCGCCCATTCATTGGAACAATTATGAGACCACCGTGACCATTGAGTAAACTTAAGCAACTTGTTTCACCTGTCTCTGTCAAAAATCAATCCCCAGTGGAATTCAGCCTGAAAGGGTGGTATGCTACTATTTTGGATAATCTATTACAAGAATCACTAATAACATTACCCCCTCTGAATCCATCAAATAATCAAGGGTGGAAACCCTCTTGGTATGATTATAATACTTTTCACAATTATCAAAGAACCCAGGGTCACACCATAGAAATTGTAAAAATTTCCATCAGAAGATTCAGAAGATGGGAAATTCTCTCTTTCTCCCATCCCATCCTACTCTAGATTCAACGTCAACACCATCGACCGATTCTACTCCTAAATTCCCCGACCATCAAATCAATGGTGTACACATCACCACACACTCATAAAATTATGACAACAAATCTTTTGAATATGAACAAGAAAAATACACTATCACTATACCCTTGCCACCAGGATCATCAACATCATTTCATAAACCCAAGGTCTCAATTTCACTAGCTCCCGAAGATCTTATTAAATCATCATCACCTAAAGCCAAAATTTTGATTAAAATTGCCCCTCTTTCTCTCACTACATTACAAAAAATAGCTGCTAAAAAATTACACCAATCCCCTGTCAAAATGTCACTCTATGAACTCATTCAGAGATTGCCTCCTTACAAACAGGCCATGATAGAATCACTTTAATCTATTACTATCTCATCCAATGACTCAACCCCTCTTGCAAATTTTGTAGGTTCTCTGAAATCATCCACCGTAATTTCTTTCGAAACATCTAAAATACCCACTCTTAGACCAAAAGACCATGACCTACCACTTTTTATCACTACTCAAGTCAATGATATCTCTATCAAAAGAGTCACGATTAATAGAAGTGCCACTATCAACATTATATCCTCTTTATCCTTTTAAAAACTTAGATTACCCAACATGGTTGGTGCTCAAAACCCAGTCCTATTGAGTCCATTTAATGACACAATCGCACCCACACTAGCCACTGTCATATTACCACTTAAAGTTGGTGTTAAAACCATACCATAACTCTTCTACATTATAGAAGGAGAGTTCTAATATAATATGTTATTAGGACATCCTTGGATACACACCATGTGTTGTGTTCTTTCAACTCTCCATCAATTCCTTAAGTAAGAACATGAAGGGAAGACTTACACAGTCCCCACTGACCTGAATCCATTCATTGACTTCTATATGATGTATCATCCAAAAGATGTATTAGTACTTGAATCCATCTCTGAGTCTTCTAATCAAGCATCCACTATCACATTAGTACATTCTTCTAAACTACCATATGATTCCTCTGTTCCATAAGCTGTGAAATGTATTACTCTTGGGGAATATCACCTTCTTATGCTTAACCCTATTCCATCACCAAAAATGTATGGTCGCCATGATAAAAAACCCATGTACAATCCTGATGTGGGAGATATTCTCTCTTATGGGCCCGCATACCTTAAAACAAATCTTATTTATGGTGGGTTTAATAAACCACCATCCCAATCAACAGAATTAAACCATGCAACACCATTTAAATCAAACCTCAAATCCCTCAACAATCCAAATTTTTCCCGTATGTGCCTTCACTATTGTGCATGAAAAGGATTTGACCTTGGGCGTTACGAACAAGGAATACATGATCAACCCATATTACACAACCTTAACCCATATGTTAAAAATGGCCTAGGTTATAGAAAATTTACCCCTAAAACTGCTAAAGCTCCTTCATCTAAGAAAGAAACCATCATACTCATTTTTAGATTAGAATTGTCATCACCCACTAAATTTAAGAATTCTGCAGACACAAATGACACTGTATCTATCCCACCCAATTTTTTTTAGTCAAAAATATATCCTTAGTACCACTCATATCAATTAGGAGGATTCATGAAATCATTACCACTTGTTTCACTAAACATGGTTGAGGAAGATTTACCTACTGTAGATATCCATTAGTGTCAGGATCATTAAGAAATTATCTCTCATATGGGATATGAAGAATGCTTCCTTCATAAATCCCTACCATCCGAAACATCCACTCTTCTCAATGAATCCACACTCAATGTTAATCTAAGAACCTCGTAGGATCGCCGTATAGTCAAAGTCGGTAAAAGTCTATATCCACAAGAATTACGCGACTTCATGAAATTTCTAAAAAAATATCACCAAGCCTTCACTTGGTCATATAGTGATATTCCCAGAATTGATCCCAACACTGTTGTACATAACATTTTCACATATCATAATGCCAAACCAGCCAAAAAAACTCTGTGAAATGCACCTCCGTATAGATCTCCTTGTTAAGGGAGAGTTATAACGTCTCTTAACTACAAATTTCATCATACCTATTGATTATCCACAATGGGTCTCCAACATTATCCCTGTAACCAAGGCCTCAGGAAAAATTTACATTTTTCATAGATTTCAAGGATCTCAACCTCGCCTGCCCGAAGGATGATTTCCCTCTTCCAAACATAGATCAACTCGTCGACTTAACTACCAAACACAAAATGTTATCCCTCATGGATGGTTTTTTTGGTTATAATCAAATCATCATTCCACCTCACGATCAACACAAAATATCTTTATCACCCCTTGGGGAACCTTTTGCTATCGTGTCATGCCCTTCAGACTTAAAAATGTTGGGGAAACATATCAAAATTCCATGACATACATCTTCCATGAACTTATCTATAAAATTGTTAAGGATTACATTTATGACCTCCTTGGAAAATCTAAATCTCAGAAAAACCATCTCGAAGTCCTAGAATCTACCTTCACCCACCTTATTCAATTTTTCCTCCGTCTCAATCCTACAAAATGTGTTTTTCATGTTCTTACTGGAAAATTTTGGGGTTTATCATATCTATCAGTGGAATTCAATTCAACCCCACAAAGTTTAGGGCAATAATTGAAATTTCTTCACCCACTATTATTAAGCAGTTACATAGCCTTTAATAGAAATTATAGTCCATTCGATGCTTTATATCAAAACTCTTTGATCGTTGCCAACCCTTTCATACCCTACTTTGTACAGATGTTGAGTTCCATTCAGACTCAGATTGTCAATAGGAATTTGATAAAATTAAACAATATCTTTTGTCACCACCTGTCCTTACTCCACCACATGAGGGGGAGCCATATTACTTATACATATCCACTTTCAAGCATGCCCTAGGATCCATGATTTCCCACCGTGATAGTCAAGGTCATGAGAAGGCCGTATATTACATCAGTCCCACACTTCATGAATATCAGACATGTTATATAGAGGCTGAAAAACCATGTTTTTATTATATTTTTCCACCTCCAAGTTACAACACTATCTTTTAAACCACGAAACATAAATTTTCACTAGTTTTAACCCACTTAAAGCCATGCATGCCAAACCATATCATAATGACCACATAACCTGGTGGCTCATAATAATGACTAAATTTGACTTGGAAATTATACCAAAAAAGTACATTAAAGGTTAGTTCAACTTGCTTAAGCACCTCTTCCAGATAAAAAACCACCTCATGAAGGTTTTCCCAATCAATTCATTAATAACATTGATGAATTAGATGGTTACACATCATATTTTGTTCCTATCAAAATGACCAGTTGATTTGATGGCGCTAAATTCCAAGAAGGTGGAGGATCTGGCATAGTCATAATACTGCCTTGGGACATTACCATTCCATTATCATTCAAACTCAATTTTGAGTGCACTAATAATATGGTAGAATATGAAGCTTTAATCATGGGTTTGTAGACCGTTATTCTCTTAGGTCTCCAAGTCTTGGAAATCTATGGAGATTCGCAACTTGTCATCAACCAAGTCAGAGGGGAATTCCAATGTAAAAATGAAATAATTCAAAAATATAAGGTTGTTGCTGATTTTCTCCTTACCGTGTTCGATCGCCATACCATTCAAGCCATCCCAGTATCCTCTAATAGATTCGCTGACACTATGGCTTCCTTAGGATCCCTTGTTCCTTTCAAAATAGATAAATCAAAGGATAAAACTAATATGTCTATAGTCATCCAATGCTTAGATCATCCTTCACATCAAATGAGATACTTTCCATCCAAAAAATCAACACAAATTCATCAAATCTATGGTACAATCAGATATTTGATTACCTCACATAATCTAAAGTCCCCCTAGACATATAATAAGGCAAAAAATGCTCTTTTCTTCAACGTGTCACTCACTTTGTTATCATAGGAGGTGCCCTTTATAAAATTATCTTTAATGGTATACTATTATGTTGTCTTAAATCACATGAATCAATTAAAGCAATTGAATAAGTCCACAACGGTATTTTTGGTGGTCATTTTAGTGGCAACGCTATCACTACATGTATCATACGACTAGGGTACTACTGGCCTATAATCACTAAGGACTGTTGTACGTACATAAAGAAGTGCGTCAAATGTAAACTCCATTATGATATTATCCACATTCCCAGTCAATCATTAAAACCTTCTTAGGATTTATGGCCTTTATATTAATAAGGATTCAAACTTATTGGTGCAATCAATCCAAAATAATATCAACAACATCATTCAATTATCACTACAACCAAATACTTCAGTAAATGGGTTGAAGTTATTACTTTGACTTCAAAAAATTCTGGGCCTATCGTTAATTTTATGTACCAAAATATCATTTGTCAATTTGGTATCCCATACAAGCTTGTCATGGAAAACAGAAAGTCCTTCAAAAACAAGGAGGTTAAGGAGTTTTGTAATACACTCAACATTAAACTAAGCTTCTCATCACCATATTACCCCCAAGAAAATTTACAGGCTCAAACTTCCAACAAAACAATAAACAAAATTCTTATGAAAATCGTAAATGACACAATAAGGAATTGACATACTTAGATCCCATTCGATCTATGGGCTTATCAAACTAGTATCCGCACACCTACTGGTGCCATGTTCTACTCAATTGTTTATGGATTTGAAGCTATCATACCCCTATAAATTTAAATTACATCACTCCATGTGTCTTTAAAATACTTCATTTTGATGAAGAGTATCACCAAAATCACCTAGCACAACTTGAGTTATTAGATGAAAAGTGTTTAACATCTCTTGAAAATCACTAAGTTTATCAACAACGCATTAGTAGAGAATATAACAAGCATGTCAAGGAGCATGAATTTAAAATTGGTGACCTTTTACTTAAGGAAAATCAAAATGTAACTACAATATAACAAAGTAAACATGGAAATTGTTCCCCCAACTGGATTGGTCCATATATTATCACTCATAAGTATGGGTCAGGGGCATATCATCTCGCTTATCTTGAAGGGCAACCTGAGGTGGAACCCCTAAATGCTTTGCACTTGTGGCCTTTCTACTATTAAATGATTGATTATAATGACAACATTTTTCGATTGAACATTCCCCATTTGCCACATAAGATCAGAATCCATTCCATCATTTATTTTTGTTGTTATTACATGGGTCATATAGATGTAGGTATCCTATAAATTTATCCATTTTATTAGGGTCTTGCCCTTAGCTAAGGCAAATTAAAGTATGTATATATGGATTCTTCTTACTAAAATTCAGAAGGAGATAGAGTGATCCCTCGAAGGATAGCTACCTAACAAAATCATGGACCGATCCCATGAAGAACAACCATTCAAATCAAATAAAAAATGTAGACCATACTCTCAAACAGGGTTCATTTTAAGAGACCTCTTAGAAATCAGAGGTGGAAAATACCTGGCGAATATCCTTAGAACCAATTTCACAAGAAGGTGAATTTTTTGGGAGTCTGACAGAAAAATTTTCACCTGATTTTAAAGTGGTGGGATAGAAGGCTGCAGATGTGCAATAGAGATTTGTCGGACAACACCCTTGCTGACGTGCGTCAACAAACCCCATTGACGCACGTCAACAATGTTGTTGATGCACATCAATGAGGTTTGTTGACGCGCATCAACCACCTTGTTGATGCGCATCAGCAAATATCTGTCGCGCGTCTGTAGCCTTTGCCATCTGGTCGTGTAAAAAAAATATCACATCACCCTCACTGATGCGCGTCAACAAACCTCATTAATGTGCGTCAACAAACCCCATTGACGCACGTCAACAAACCCATTGACTTGCATCAATAAGGTTATTGACATGCACCAATGAGGTTTGTTGATGCACGTCAACCACCTTGTTGACGCGCGTCAGCAAATCTCTGTCGCGCATCTGCAGCCTCTGCCATCTGGTCGTGCAAAAAAAAAATCTTTGTGTCGCACATCAAAAAACTCTGTCATGTGTCTACTTCCTCTACACTCCTATCACGCGTTAACAAACTCTCCATGTCACGCGTCAACAAACTCTCCATGTCATGCATCAACAAACTCTTTTTTACGCATCTGTAGCCTCCTTCCTCCTGTCGCGTGTTTACTGTACTTGATAATACATATGCCCCAGGTGGTATGGGTTAGATAATAGTTTTTTACTTGGTGAATAATATAGGATTATATAGGGGATAGTTTCAAGGGTAGGCGAAGCCGACCCCTAAAAAAATTAAAATGTAATTTTTAGGTGAACAAGTCACTGACCCGCGCTAGAAAATTCGCCTTTTCAATTTTTTAAAAAATAGAATATTCACCATATTATGAATATTCGCCACTAAAATTATCCCTGATCTCAAAGTATGGTTATATATATATATATATATATATCTTCCCGCATCGATCATCCTTCAAAGAATAAAGCATCTAGGAAAGCTTCCCGCATTAATCAGCTTTCCCATCAGAAAAATTCCCGCATTGATCATTTTGCTTCAACAAAAATATTATTGTAAAATCTGGGGCATTGATTCCCTATAAAATCTTCAAAAAAGGAGAACCCTCTTTAAAAGGCATACATCCATATGATTCCTTTGTTCATATGTTTGTCACAAAAGTGTTTTTTATTCGGATTCATTATAATTTACAAAATGTCTAATGGTAGTCTCATTTAACTTTTTGAAAAGCTACAAGTGTAAATCCTATCAAAAACCCTAATATGCGCTAAATAAATTCAAAGGGACGTTCTTTCCAATTTTTCTCCATTTTTATCTTGGTTACATTTTGACATACTTAGCATGGCTACAATTCTTTTCCAAAATATTAATTAGAGAATGCATCTAGCAGATATAGGTATCAACATAAATTAGGAGCAAGTACATATCATCATCATCATAGATGAAATCCTATATATGAATGACCATGTAATCCATGTAAAATCAAAAGGGTTTCTATGATCCCATACATACAAAATCAATATCACTATAGATAAATAGACATCATCATCAAAGTATCACAACATATATCAAATGGGATTTTATGAGCCTGTCAATATAAAATCAACAATATCATCATATATAAAATGTCTCATCAAAGTCTCACAACATATATCAAATTGGTTTCTATGAGCCTATCAATATAAAATCAACAACATCACCATACATAAAATATCTCATAAATGTCTCATAAATATATCAAAATGGGATTCTATGTGCCTATAATATCACATCATAAACTCTAAACCTCCTAGAAAAGTACTATCATTAACTCCTCCTAGAGAAAGAACTCCATTCGTCATACCATCACTGACTCCTCCCACAATATCACCACATCCACCTCTCAGTGGTCACTAAGATAGATGATCCACACTCACCGCACTGTCACCGGGTCTTATTGCTGCCATGGCACCTCCCTAGCCCGCTACATGATCAACATAAAGATTGGCATCAAGATATTCTTTGATGATCATGTTCATGTAGTAGTATTTATCTTCTCTCATGGCCTCAAAATGAGTAGTAGAAACCATGCCACATGATGAGGATCCCTCTATATGAAGATCCGTGGATGATAACTCTGAACCATATACCAGAGTCTCGATAATCCCTAGAGCCTTCCTCAATGTCTCCCTCTAACTCTTGTACCTATCTATATCATTAGAGATAAGTACAAACTGGGCATGCAGACCGTCACACTCTGTAACTGAACTATCATGATCTGCGATGAGTGAATCTCGAACACCAATAAGATCATCTCGCTCACGCCGAGAAAAATCTTTCTTAGATGTCACCTCTTCTACTACCTCAACTACACCATCACCCCACTCATCTCTCCCCTCCTCTACCTCGGGTTCCTACATTCCTTCCTCTTCCTGAGAATGCACATGACGAACTGCATGTGAAGCTCTCTCTGCTACCCTAGTCCTCTCAAAATCTCTCAAAGAATGAGCCCACCATGCACCAACATATTTAGTAACCCTTGCATTGTCAAGGGAAATAAAATCACCATCCTCGTCAAGAACTGTAGCCCCCACATGATATGTAATGGCTACAATCCCTACCAAAGTAGCATGCGGGGTCTCCGTATCTCCATCCTCCTGCCTATAAGAAATCGGATCCTCAGGTATGTACTAAATCAAGAGAAATTACCGATTGATCTATATGAATCTCATCAGCTCATCCTCCCCGAATATCCTACCATGTACTCAGACATCCTGCTGTAAGCTTTGTAAATCATGTGGGAACTCAAGACAATCAGGGAATCCAACATATGGCCACCAAATCACATCTCCAACCTATAACCCTAATATCAAGGCTCGATAGTGGGTAGGCCCCTTGGCCTTCATGGCCATCCCAAGACTAGCACTCCACCAATGGAACCTGGAAATCCCAATTGGAGAGTAATAGCAATATGCTCATGGGCCCAACACTGTAACAGAAAACCAACATCAATTTCATATCACTTGTGGGTTGTCCAAGCCCAAATATCTCTATATGTATGCACTAATAAAGTAGGGTCCCACTCAAATATAGTACAATGTGCCATCATCTCTCTAACCATCCTTGTCATCATCCAAGGAAATCTACCTCCTAAAGTTGGAAGTGCAAAATAAGAGATACCCATCATCATCATGGTCATCCGAGGACAACCATATGTCCCAGCATCATACAAATCATGATAATAAAAGGCTCCTAACAAATATCACACATCCTAAGAGTCATCTCCATATAATCTCTGCATGGTATCATCCCTCTCTATATCTGAAACATAATTAATGGGATGACCCCTCACTAGAAACCTTGTAATCTGATGAACATCCTCTAAGGTGATGCTCATCTCTCCAATAGGTAGCCAAAAAGTATTGGTGGAAGGATTCCACCTATCTAGCAGAGTAAGAATAAGACCTTGGCATCTATGGATTTGCCTATAATACCTCATCCCTCCAAAACCCATTGCCTCTAAGTGCTCCCAATCATCATCAGCCAAATCCTCCCTAACCTCATCCAACATCGAAGGGATAAAGTCTCTAATAGTAAGTTTCACATCCAACTACAAAACACAAATGCACAGAACAAAACATTAGTATCATCATAATGATATAATCAATGAAACCAAGTCATTTCATAAGCTAAAATAGTTAGAAAAATCATCAAAAAACAATTTTTTTTTAACAAACATCCTAATTTCCAATGATTCCTATTAAACATCCACACGACCCTGAAGCCGTGTTTAAAAAAAATTTAATTATCAAAAATTAAAAATAAAATTAAACAAGATTGAAGTTTGAAACTTACCTCTGCTTGCACAGGCTTCATATTCCTACTCACAGTCTCCATCTCTCTCAATCATTCAATCAAACTTCATTCTAAATAAGTTCTTTTCACAATATCCTTAAAACACAATCATAATAAAAATGCAAAATGACGAGTTATATAACCTATTTTCCACACAAGCCAATCGCTAGAGATTGGCTAAATTGTCAGAGATTGAGCCTAATAACTAGCAATTATATTTTTGATGGATTCTCATCCACATTTTCCTATAAAAATACACTGTGTTTCAATTACCACACAAATGTGCCATGTTTTCAAAGGAATTTATCCTTCAAAACTCTTAAGCAAACCAACACATTCAAAATTTAGGAATTACCATACGTCCATGGGTGATGAGCCCTTTGGCCCCCATCATTTGGTATTTCACCACTTCTTAAGACACTACCTAGTGAGAATCATATGTTCGTAGGCATTGATCCCTTTGGCCATCCTGACAATTGAGTCCCCAGAATTTCATCTTGCACCCTTTCTGATTGGGGCAAGCCCTTTTGAAACAAAAATACACTGGTGCTCATTGTATTGCATTGAAGTGAATTCACCCATGACGACACAACTATTCCAAATTGTTTTTGGTTAGTAATTTGTCAAAAATTGCCAGACAAAAGGGGAAAATGTAGACACCAAAAATCTACATCCCCCCGTAAGCCAAAACATACTCATGACCAAAGAGAAAACATTTACGACACCCCGCTATATTGCCCCCTTTTAATTAATTAATTTGTTTACAACCCATCATATCTCTAAAGATCTAAAATGATTATTTAATTGAAATAAATAAATTACCTATTATCTCCTCACATATCACCCTCACACCTCATTGAGTTAACTTGGACACCTCACTAAGTACCTAAACTGCTTCTAAAACTGCTTCCTAAAAAGCACTAACCTATTTCCTAACTAACTAGTCTTCTAACTAGCCAAATCCTCCAAAAAGAAAGTTCTCTCATCCTAACAAACTTAACTCATGCTATTTTAACCATCCCCCGTCCTCATCACCTCGAAATACACCGTTTTGAGCTGAAAATGGAAGGAAATCATTTGATTTTCTAACCAAACTGAATTTCCGCAAAATTACCAGTGATTTTCCTTATCACTGGCGATCTATATATACTTATTTACAAACTTCATTTGATAACACGAATTCCCAAGATTTATAGGTTTACGGTGTTTCAATCTTAGTTCATCAAGTATCTAGGCAATCACAACAATATAATCTAACATTAAGATGCTTAAAAAATGTCAGATTTATCATCAGATTGCTTGTTTTCATCCTCCAGCTACCTTATTCTGTTCTTCCATCCACCAATACATTCTGCAAGGTAAATCACTCATTTTTTATTTCTTTTTGATATCAGAATCAGGTATATATTTGCTTATATGTAATTAATATGTTGAATACCAGTTTTTTTTATCAAATTAATGTCTTGATTCATTGACTTAAGCTATTTTGTAAAAACTCTCAGATTTCATAGTAATCGCTAGCGATTAGCCCAATCGCCAAAGATTTCTCTAAATCACCAACGATTTCTCTGAATCCCTAGTGATTTCTATATTTTTATTCTTTTTCATCATTCTCTGCTAAAATATAATCAAAATTCGTTGTTTTTTCTTGTTATCTACTGATCTTCTTTCTAGCATGATGTCTTCAAATTCCATTAGGAGGTTCTAAATTTCCCACAGATGATTCCTTTCCTATTGTCTGCCATCCACTGTACTGGGAGAAATACAACTTGTTCCACGATCTTGAACTCGGTGTGATCTAGGAAGCTCCATTTTATCACTTGGAGGCTATTTTTGTTGCAACAAAGCGTATCTGGGAAGCCACTGATGCCTTTTGGGAGGCATATGATGAAGCACTAAGACTCCAGGAGGATCTCGTTCAATAAAAACGCCAATATGAGACCGGTCTTGAACATATAGAGGAGAATTATTGTACTTCCTCTAAATCCAATTCCATTAGAGACATCAACATCTCTAGTTCATAATCTATCTTCGCCCCCAATACAAAACCCAAGAAGAAGATTCAGACTTCTTTGTTGAGAATTACATTCCAATCTTTGAATCGGACCTAACTGAAGAAGAGGATGAAACTACTGATTTAGTTGAATCTCATTCTCCTATTTTTGAAAATCTCTACACTGATCAAGAATCCAACTTATGGATCTAATCATTGATTATTATCAAATATACATGTATTTAAATAAGTTATAAGTACATAATATTTTGTAATCTCTTATATACAAGCAACTATATGTGTTAAATAAAGATCACAATGTTTATCTTGGTCGATAACATTTGTTTTAATATAATATTGCATAGTTGATTATAGGAGTTTTATCTATATAAAATAATTGTTTTGATTGTTTCTAAACACGGTGCAAAAAAATGTAATCTACATCTATGGGTATCTTAGAAACCTTGCCATATCGAGGTTGAGTCCAACTATTACATCTTGAAACTATCAAGACAACCAAGGTAAAAACCACATGAGACACATGGCCCGAACCCATTTGTCATATTATAATTTGTTTCCTAATTCATCAATTCTCATCTCATCACGTAGATCTATATATAGGTCTTCAACAATCTCCTGAATCCCTGTTACTTGCCTAATCAGACATGCTATGATCCTCATCCTTCTACCCGCGAAGTAAAATTAATCCTTGTATACCATTGACATTAAACATTGGAAGAGGTGTGTAGGTCTCCCAAAATATGAAAGATCAATAATTGTAATACCTTCAACTTTTCAAGACTCTTTCTCACCGATTCGTCAATCAATATGTGGCCTTTGGCATTCCTCTCTGACATCCTTCATAGCATATCCTTGTTTAATTTTTCCTCATTCTATTGTTCCCTATGATTAAACTTACATATTTGCAATTCACAAGTTGCAAGGTCCATTATTGTGCTATAATCACATCCAATGGTCATTATATTTATGAGAATAATTCCTTAAGTGGGTTCCCAATCTCAGACTTATTTTTTCTTCCTTTTCCCTTTCCCTTAGGAGATGTTGAAGTAGCCTTCTTGGGTGCCATTTTATTACTTCTTTACTAAAATGTTTCCCTAGGTTTTATTTCTCTATGAACCCTTTTTTCTGAGTGTTAAAACCTCATGTCACAACACTTGAGCCCTACAAACCCTAATCCCTCAATTTACAACTCCCGTAAACCATACTCCACCTGTGCTTCCAATTTTCACATAAAGTTTCCACAAAGAGCTCAACACTAAATTCTTATACATGATGTTTAAGTTTGCATGCTACTCGATTCACTCTATCACACTTTATCACTCGGTTTCTCAATTCAATTCGAATGCAAAGTAGTAAATGATCTTGATTTATACCTTTTTATAGCCTTCTCGTACTTAAAAACTCTACTAAATTTATTTTTATTTTTAAAATGCTCTTTCTTGCTTTTATATTTTAAAATTATGTCGGGCCTTGAAATATTGAATAAGTACTAAAGGGTACATGCACGCGTGAGAACAGTAAGAATAAGGGTGCGAGGGGAGAAGCGCGCAGGACAAAAAGGTTTAAGAAGGATTTAGGAGAAACCCAGGAACAAGTGAAAGGAAGAGTATTGGGTTCAAAGGACTTAGCCATATTTGGCACTCTGGAGACACTTGAGGAAAAATTGACCCGACTAGGCATGACGAGTGGATAAGGTTCCATCATGGAACCTTGGAGGTAAAGTAAAGAATATTACACATAGGGAATATTCCAAGAAAACATCATTACAGAGAGTGGAGAGTTCATAAGAGGATAAATCCTTCACCCATGGAGGAACACATTGACACTTTTCATGTAATCTGTTCTGGAGGGAAGACATGACAGTGGATGGTGAACCTATAAAGATAGATGCTCAGAAACAAGGAAGACAGCTGAAATATGAAGACAAAAAGAGTAGAGGTTAGATGAGAGCAGAACAGAGAATGCATAGAGAGTAAGATGCTAAGTAACCAAATGTCACAGTAAGTGCTAAGGGTTCTAAAGGATGTAATAAGCCTTTTTATGACATTAGAGTCTTTAAAAAGGGTTACAATGGGATGGTATAACTAGGATCTCTCATCAAGGAAGATCTGTAGGGATTGATTCTTTATCGTTTAAACATGTGTGGTCTGAGATGGCCTCTTTTGATTGTAATGTGGCTACCAGAACTATTCTAAATGAATATATATGTGATATTTTTCTTTGTATATCATGCTTCAGGGTTTAAACCTTCTTGTTAAATGGCTATCATAGTTCAGATCTGATTTAGAATGCTTATTACTCTATTTATGTAATGCATTAATATGTGGATCTGATAGATGTTCCTTTCACCTTATTAACTCAAGTGAATGTATTTATCAATCTACAAATCATCGTCCATTAATGGAAAAACCTTCTCACAATGCTCACATAAAGGAAGGGCTTGACACCCACGCGTGCCTCGAGTGAACATTTAGTGCCCGGTGGGTGATAGAATGATGCACTTGGGGTTAGAAAGTTATATTGAGGGTAGATAAAAATGACTACATCTTGGTTCCATTACCGGTGTGTTCAATGAAAAATTTACAAAAGCCATAGATATGGGGTAAGAATCTCTAAAGAAACCCCAAAGTCTTTAAACAAGATGATCAATGGACCATTAGATAAGAAATAAACAAGGGTTCATCCTTTGCATGCATTAACTTGATGTAAACAAATAATTTAAACAAATGAAATTAACCTCTATTCTTGAAAGCTTAACATAAAATGAACCTAAGTGTTTCACCTGATTCTTAGACATTTCTAGGAAGTTGACCAAATAGATAGGGTAATGGGCATAGGAGGAATACCTGTTGAAAATGGTTGAAGGTTGTTGTCCGCGTGTTGACTCCTTGATCCACAACTGACCATGAGAGCTTTCTTTTGGCTGGGAGGAACTACCTGAAATAGAAAACAAGACCACTCGAAAGAGTTAAAAAGTATATGCAATGGACTACCTAGCATATGCTAGATCTGGGAAGTGTGATAATTCCTAGATGGCTGTCAATCCACTGTTTAAGCAATTTAATGCGAGAAATAAAGTAAATGTTTTCCTACTGTAGTCAATATGATTTAGGTATCTCATACAAAGTCCAATAAGTAAGACCTAATCTAACATGATTAGGCTAGAATACGATCCCGAGGTCAAGTGACTGGTTTTGGGTTTCTGCAGGTCTAACAAAGGAATAAGTGAGGTCAAAGGTGGTTATAGGTAACTAGGTAACAGGTAGGTGGGTGATGTTCTAGGAACTATTGGTAAATACAAAGACCAATGTCGATCTAGGGGTAACTGATGCCGGTTAAGGATGACCGACGCCGGTCACTTATAAAATGATAGAGGGTCAAGAACAGAAGTCTGGGGAGGTTTTTTGAGTTGATGAGGAGTTGAGTGGGCTAGGTGGGGTATTAGGTCAATGTGAAGGCTTAATAGGATTTTGGTGGAGCTGGGTTGAGCTACAGGTTGAGTTGGAAAATGGTGGTATGAGGCTAGTATATTGTAGGCTAACTGATGCCAGTTATGGATAACCTATGCCAGTTACTGTGGGATAACTAGAAGTATCACAAGACAAGTTTTGGGTACCCTCTGTGGTTGCACAGAGGGCTGGGTTTGTCGGAATGAGGTACTAAGTTGTTTAGATGGGGTTTGGAAAGGTTTTGATGGGAATATGGAGGGGTAAATATCAAAGGAGGAAAATGGGTGGCTGGGAGAGCAACTAAAAAAAAAGGGATGAAAATACAATGAAAGAGTAAGTAAACCAAAAGAGTAAGATGATCTACTTACTAGGAATTTGGTTCTAGGTACCTGTTAGTGACAAATGAAGATGTTGGTAGGAGATTGAATGCTATGGAGGATCACCAAATGTTGAAGAGCTCTTGCATGGGCTTCCTGTGCTCTCCTTCTTGCTTGGATGGATCAAATTTGTACTGGAATGAGTGATGGATGGCTGTTGGGTGAGTGTTGGATGTCTGTGCAAGAAAGAATGCTTGCTCTGGGTGCTTGCATGCGTACTCATGCTCTCCGAATCTATGAACCTTGAGAATGAGGTTGCTAGAAATAATCAAGGGTGACCAAGGCGGTTACAAGATGACCAACGTCAGTTTAGGGATAACTGGTGTCGGTTAAGGCGGGATTCCCCAAGTTAGCTAAAAATAGGAAATCATGGCTATAACAGCTACTAGATCTCTCTATTCCTCTAGACAGGAGCGAGGGTTACCATTTATGTCTGTGGGAATGAGGTTTATGCATTGATTTATAGGGTGTTGGTTAGGTCTTAGTTAGTTATGGCAACATACTAATAATAGGCTAAGGGTGAGGTGGTTAGGTGAGGTGGCTAGGTGAGGTGGAGGGGTGGGTATTTAATTTAATTAGGATAATTAAATAATACATGTAATGAGGATAGGGATTAATTTAATTAAATTGAATTAATTAAATTAATAATTAGTGTGGGGTGAAAGGGGTCATGGTTAGGTAAGTGTATTTGAGTTTGATTAATAACAAGGGGCTAAGGGAAGTGTGACTTGATTTTGGTGTCTACATTTTTCCCCTTTTTGTTGCATAGCTTGTATTGGTAAGCGACGTTGACAAAAATAAGATGTGGTTGCCCCATGTGTGGGTGCAGGTGATCCCCCTCAAACCAAGAAATGATGAGGTGACATGGTGAATCAACGAGTGGTTTGATAAAAGTGGATGTGAAGAAGAATGATGAACCATGGGGTAATGGGGTAAAGGTGAAATCGGGAAAATAGGTAAATGCGCCAGGGTTAAAGGTAGTGGTAGTGAAACGCACGCACATGTATAAATTGTGGCACGGTACCAGGTTGAAGAGCTTGTAAACTCTACATCATCTAAGGTCAATAGGGATATCCAAACAAGGTTGAAGTGATTCCGGTGTCCAGGGTATAGGATATGGTCAGGAAACACAATGTGGGTTAGGTGTAGGAACATTTAGGGTATGTTCCAGTACACCAAGGTTGGGTCAAGATATACATCACGGCAATAGGCAAAGTAAGGTCACTAGGTATATAGGTCATAGTATGGATAAGACCGAGGCATGGTTAAAATAATAAGGCCCCAGATGATGATGAGGTGAGGTGGGAAATACTGAGGGTTAGGAGGAGAAAGTAAAGTGTTCAAGTTAGGTTTGCGTGAGGTAGAAAAGGAGTTAGGTAAGAAAAATAGGAGTATAGGCTAGGAAGAAGATTGTGCAAGGTACAATGACATCGGTTAGGATTAATCGAGGTCAGTCTAGAGGAACCGACGGTGGTTGGATAGGGCACACAAATGATCGACGTCATTCAAGGGGAAACCGTCGCCAGTAAAGTCAGGTGGGTTATAAAAAAGAAAAACGTCCGCATTGCGAAAATTCATTTGTGATTTGCAAAAGAGTAGAAAATGACAAGAGAGGAAAGGAGAGGAAGAAAACGACCGAGTGTGGATTAATAGGTAGGGGCCACGAGATCGGGGAGAGTGATTTGATTGGTTGGAGACTCGGAGGTCACTCGGTGATGGCAAAGGTAGGAGAGGGATCAGGTAGACCGATTCAGCGGCTTGAGGTGCCACCACATCTATGATAGTGGGATGAGGTAAGATCTAAAGCCTATTGTTGTTTTGCTAATTTGGAAGAATTTTGGTTAAATTGGGAAAAATTTGGAAACAAAAATGGTGAAAATGGTGGGAAATGGGGTTTGGGGGAGGAATGTATGTGGGTAGAATGAGGAGTCTGGAGAGAGAAAATGGGATTTGGGATCGCATGTGGTCATCGTGATAGTGACCGACATCAGTTCCACTGTGGCCAGCGTCGGTGGGTGCAGACTTATATCTATCACAATGGAGGTGACCGATGCCATTCGTGGTTAGACTGGGGTCGGTTGAGGTTAGATCAAGGGTCGGTCAATGATGACCAAAGTTGGTCCACACAGGGATAAATACAGGAAAAAAAATGTAAATTTAGTGGGTAGGGAGAGATAGGCAAGGGTAAGGGTAGATAGGGAAGGGTATGGATTGCTAGGTAATGCTGCGATGTCAAAGGTATGGGTGTGGGTAAGTAGGTTAGGTTAGAATGTGGGGTTAAAGGGAAAGGTAAAAAGGTGAAGGTTGGGGCATGGGTAGATAGGTTTGGGTGAAATTTTGGGTCAAAGGTAAAGGTAAATAGGTGAGGATTTTAGATATGGGTAAGTGTTGAATAATGTGATCGTTTTGTTGTATGCAAGTGAGATATCAGCTATGCATGAAGGATAGGGTACCGTCACTACTTTTAGAGGTATGAGCAAGAACGACACGTGAGGAGTGGCGTCATGTGGCAGAGGTGGGCCTGATTAGAGTCAGACACTACCGGCATGTTGTCCGAGAGGTGAGCTTGGTGGTTTCCCTAATCGATAGATGGGACTCAAAAACCAATACCTTTCATTTACTGACAATGTGAGTTCATGATCACATAGAGGACGTCTACAAGATCTTGCAGTTCCTGATAGTGGGGACGTAGGTATACTCGATCTCCTCAGAGGATTCTGAGGATTTATTGCCACAAGTGTTCAGTGAGGGTCTTGCAGATTTGTGGTTCCATAACACGAGTATGAGATATGGAATAATGTACAGATCTCAACCAAAGGAGATGAGGTCTATGGTATTGTTGATGGAGGTAGTGTGTTGTTTTACACTGCCAGATGCAGAGGGTGGACATTTCCCATGGTCGATGATGGGGGTCTTGCATGACATGGTGATACACATGACCTAGTTTGCATGGGCATCTACCTTGTTGGTAGAGGAATATAGGGAATTTTGGACATATGAGCGGCAACATATTGTTGAGCTTTTGCTGCACTTTTTTACTACATTGACTGGGCCTAATGAGCACAATGTGCATGTGCGACAAGTTGGGATGCCCCGAACAAACGCATTTGAGGGGAGGTTGCTGCGGGTGGGTTATAGGCAGTGGGTACCAGCCATGGGAGAGCGCCGAGGTATGAGGACTATGCATGATGTATCATATTATAAGTGGTTACTAGAGGGATTTTCCAGGAGTGGAGATAATTTGGAGACCATATGTGGGCTTCCCCTCATACAAACGGATGGCAGAGGAGGTGGATAGGCTTCAGATCTATAGGTGGATAAAGGGGTTGCGAGTAGGAGAGCATGAGATGATACTCGTAGACTGAGTCAAATGATAGTTTAGGCTGCCACAGGATATACTGCCACCCTTCCCACAATATCAGGAGGGATGATGTGGAGAGGCTGATGTCTCCACCTCGACCTATAGTGCCAATCGGGAAGGAGGAGCAGTCCTTCGATGTGCAGATAGATGATGCTGGGATAAATGAAAGTTATAGACAATGGTGGGTGGCACAACTAAGAGTAGTACCACCAAGGCCAGGGCAAGCTAATCTAGCCACTATCGGAGTGTAGAGAGATGCCCTACAGGGGAAGGTGTCTACCCTAGTGACCCAGTTGGGGATCATGTAGGGGCAGCTGACAGGTACAGAGGCATATGTTGCCACATTAAAGGCACACATGGCCATAGTGCAGGCATAAGGATGAGATCGACAGGTTGGCGGAACAAGGTGGAGATGGAGAGGGAGATGGAGAGGGAGATGATGGAGAGGGGTGGTGATGGAGATGGGGTGTAGGTAGCCACCCTACAGGTGAAGGTGATAGATTTACAAGGCCAGTTGGCCACAGTGCAAGGACAGGTTATGAGGCTTTGCAAGGACAGCTAATAATAGCACAGGCACAGATAGTGACCCTACAGGCCTAGATACATGTACACGTTCTAAGGCCGATGGTACCGTCACAGGTTCAGGGATATGGTCACATTGTACAGGTAGGGGAGGGATAGGGTCCTAATGTACAAGTAGGAGTAGAGCATATTCAAAGGCCGATGACACCACTATGGATAGTACCTACAGACCTTTTGAGAGACGCCCTGGGTGAGGTGAGGTATTATCATGACCATCTGCTTGTGGCCGGGATATTTTTCTTTTCATATGCTAAGTACAGATCACAATAGGCTTTGAGTGAGAGGAGGAGCTCTTGTACTCAGAGTGAGGAGAGCACAGGGGGCCGACAAGCCCATGTAGAGGGTCGTGGTGAGGCTACTAGCGCACAGAGGATAGCTTCAGATCCAGGGCCTTCAGGAGTTAGGCCCCAGCCATTGATGATAGTTGGGAAACATCCGGTGGCACAGGAGAGGCGGAGAATGGGAGACTGGTACAATGGATACACAGTGGGGAGGATGGTTGATAATAATGTGTCTGGCCTTTTTATATATATTTGTACTATTTATATATATCGGTCTGTGTGCTGAAGAGATTTTGTATTGTTGTATTGTACATGATACCAGCGTCCGTGCCGATGACATTTTTTATTGGGTATCGTCCCGCATGCCGATGATTTTGTGAGATAAACATTATGTTGATAGCAGTGTATATTGTATAGACATGCACATATTTGCATATGATTAGATGGATGAGATTCTCATGATTTATTGTTTTTATGAGAATTTTAATATTGTTGTGCTAGGGATGGAAATTAGGTAAGTTAGGCATGGTTAAGTCATATCATAGGCATGGATGGAGTTAGGTTGGTTAAGGCATGGATCGAGTCAGGTCATAGGTATGGAGCGATTTAGGTCATAGGCATGGATTGAGTCAAGTCATAGGCATGATGGAGTCAAGTTGGTTTAGGCATGATGGAGTCAGGTTAGGTTTAGGCATGATGGAGTCAGGTTGGTTTAGGCATGGAAGTGAGTTTCGATGTTTTTGTACCAAATGGTGATGTAAATGCATATGATTATGTAAAATAATCAAATATTGGTTATGTATTAAAATGTGAAATAATTTAAGTTGTAAAGGTTATGTGAATGCATGGTAAGCATGTATAGTTTATATTTATGTGAACATGGTTGGTGTTTATAGTTTTTGATATAAATGGGAAATTGTGGCACAATGGGGGAAACTTGGTGTGGGTAAATAGGGGCTGAGCTAACCTTCTAGGACCCCATGCCCTAGAAGTGCTCCCTACATAGTCTCAGCAAAAAGGGACCTCAGGTTGATGTAGTTCTCCCATAAGCTAGGGAAGAATATGAGGAGGTAGAAGAATGGGTTGTTAGGTTATAGGTGGGTTTGATTCTAGGTCATAGGCATGATTAAGTTAAGGTCATTTAGGTTTGGGTGCATTAAGGGAAAATGGGTATGGGGTGAAAGTTGATTGTGGTGAAAGAAGCAAAGTCCCGAGGAATAAACGTTGAGGGTTTAGTCATGTATCGGACAATCAATGAGTAATGAAGAAACGAAAATATAAGAGGAGGTGAGAAAGCCACCTGATTGGAAAGGATCATAATGGGTTGACCATATCTTAGGTAGGATTGGTGAATGTAATACCCTTAAGACATTACATGATTGATTATTCTAAAGGTGAATAATAGTCACATGATCACCAAATGTCACAGTTTTAGCAGGTCCCTTGATGTAGTATGAAAGGAAGAGACAAAGGGGAAGGAGGTGAAGGTGATCAGGTCATATGGTAGGAAGTAGCATGCCATTTTGGAAAGAGGTCCAAGATCACAATTGGGTGAATTCATGTTGAAAAAACTGTCTTTTTCCTTTTCATGATTTTTTTTTGGATAGATTGATCAATGCGGGAAGTCTATACGGGATGAATATATGTCTCCTTGAGATCTTCGCGATGCTTTTGAATATTATATTTTGAGAGAATAGTCCTCTTTGTAGGATGGACTATAGATAGTGTTTGCGAGTTGTTTATAGCTTTCCTTCGAGGGAACAGTCTATTTATAGCGGAAAATTACAGCGAAAGATGTCCTTTAGATGGAGTCAAGGAGTTGATCCCTTTATTTTTAGAAATTATTTTGGGATTTTAAGTCATTGACAAGACTATAATGAAACATTTGGTTCTTGTTTATAAGGCAAGGGCGAACGACCATGGGATCTCATTGAAAGAAGACCAAAAAGTATCCATGAGAATCATGCCATGTGTAGAGCCATGGTACACATATTTAAGATAAGGAAAAAATAAGTGGCAGGTAAGCACATGATTGTTGTTTAGTCATTGGAGATGGATTACAGAAAAGAGAAGGGATGAATGTCGCTCAAGGGACGAGCATTAAATAGACAAGTAGTGATGTAGGATTTGAAGTCAATAGTAGAATTGTCAAATATGCAAGGCATTGAGGGGCTCAGTTTGGGGCTTACCATCAAGTGAGGACAAAATGATAAGCACCTAATCCATAGTTATGAGCTACGATATATGGTCCAAGCCAATTAGGGGAAAACTTGCCCCGTTTACTCTTTTTTGCTTTGGTTACATGTTGATTTTTCTTTGAGGACAAGATCACTAACCTTGAAGGTTCGTTCATGGACATGTTTTCCGTAGGGATGCTTAATGCATTTTTTATAGATTTGGATATGGTAGAGAGCATTAAGACGATGTTCGTGTAATAACTCCAGTTGTGCTAAATGGTCCTAGAAAAAGTCATCGTCATTGAGAAATTCTTGAAGAGAAATATGAAGAGATGGGATATGTACTTTGAGAAAAAAAAACGCCTCTATACCGTAGACCAGAGAAAAGGTGTGGCATAAGTGGAAGTGAGAATACTAGTACGTTATGCTCACAAGGCGAAGGGAATGTGCATATGCCATTCCTTCCTAGTATCGTCGACCACTTTCATGAGAATTTTGTTCAGGGTTTTATTGGTGGATTCTTCTTGGCCATTGGTTTGTGGGTGATATGGTGAAGAGAAACTTAGCTGAACACCGTAGGCATCGCAAAGTTTCTGTAAGGTTTTTTTTTTTTAATTTTTTTTCATTATCAGTGATGAGGCGATGTGGAACACCAAAGCGGAAAATAATGTGATGATTGATGAAGTCACATATTTTCTCAACTTTCATGGAGATGAGGGGTACATCTTTAACCCATTTGGTGTAGTACTCGATAGCGGTGATGATCCATTGATGTCTTTGGGAAGAGTGGGGATTGATCTCTTCGACAAGATCCAAACCCCATTGAGAGAAGCGCCAAAGGTCACGACCGACCTGTAAGGCATGAATAGGTGTGTGATGAATATTGGCATGTTGTTGTCACTTTATACAACATTTAACATAGTCATAATAATCATGATTAAGGGTCGGCCAGTAATAGCCTAGGCGAAGAATGCGTTTAGCGACAACAAGGCCACTGAAGTGACCTCCACATATGTCATCATGAACTTCTTTAATGGTATAGGGGATTTCAGAACTCGTAAGGAATTGTAAGAGAACACCATCAAAGCCACGCTTATAGAGGAGACCACCCATGACGACATAACGAGAGGTCCGTTTGAGAAAGGCGCGTTGCCCATTGCGTGTGAGGTTGGGCGGCAATAGAGAAAGGGAAAGGTAGTCCACAAGCTCCTTATACCAAAGGTTTTGTGTGTTCAATGAGGCAGTTCAAATGAGGTTAACAATGTAATGTACGTAAGAAGGTCTCTGTAGTCATTTCACAGTGACAAAGATGTCTGAATTTGTGGGCGAAGCAGGTATCTGGGAAGCACGGTAGGCCATGGTGTCTGTAAATTTATTGGTAAACCACGGAATGGTTTGAAGTTTATAGCGGTCGAAGGTATTCAAAAGTGTGTCCACATAACGTTTATATTCTTGAAGCATTTCATTATGACACATGTATACACCATTGACTTGGTTTACGACCAGTTGGGAATCACCAAATATGTTGATGGACTTAACATCTAAGGCATAAGTGGTACGGAGACCTAATACAAGTGATTCGTACTCGACGATATTGTTAGTGCACTCAAATTCAAGTTTGAATGATAAAGGCATGGGTTCACCATCAAGAGGGATAAGGATTTGGAGCCATCGAAGAATAAAATCATTTGGTAAGGGTCATCATCCAAAGAGAGAGTAGCAATGGATTCATCAGGGAAATCAAAGTTCGAAGACTGATTGCTGGAAAGGGGGGCATTAGTGAGCTGGTCAGCGATGGCCTGGCCCTTGATAGATTTCTGAAGAATGAATTCAAGATCTAGGTCGGCGAGAAGCATGAGCCAACGTGTGGCATGTTGATTTTGGTAAGGCTTGGCATACATGAAGTGTAAGGGGTCAATGTTGGTCACAACATAGGTTTTGTGGTTGAGTAGGTAATGGTGGAGTTTGGCAGCAACAAAAACTAAGGCTAAGAAAAGTTTTTCAGAATGGTTGTATCGGGTCTTGTAGTCCAGAAGAGTACGACTTATGTAATAAACTGCTTTCTCCCTATGTTGTTCATCACGATGAGTGAGCATGGCCCCTAAGGAATGATCGATGGCAGAGATGTATAGGTAGAAGGTTGATTGTATTTAGGTGGAATGAGCACGAGTGGTTGGAGGAGGTATTGTTTTAAGGCCTCAAAATATTTGTGGAATTTTTCATCCCATTTGAAGGAGACATCCTTTTTAAGGAGGTGATGAAATAGTTGACAACGGTCGGATAGTTGGGAGATAAACCAACAAATAGATTGTAACTTTCCTTACAAAATAAAAATTTGGTGGAGATTAGTGGGTGGACACATTTTGAGAATGGCCTTGACTGTAGCAGGGTCAACTTCTATGCCGCGTAAGAAAACGATAAATCTCAGGAGCTTTCCCGAGAGAACTACGAAGACACATTTCTTGGGTTAAAGGCGAAGATAATACTTGATGAGGCAATCAAAGATGGTTTTCAAGACTGTAAGATTTTCGGCTCAATGTTTGGATTTTGTGAGGAGATCATCTATGTAATCTTCCAATATATGGTGCATGATGTCATGGAAAATGTAAGTAATAGCCCGCTGATATGTGGCACCAGTGTTTTTAAGGCCAAAAGGCATGACTCGATAGCAGAAGTTCCCCCAAGGGGTGATGAAGGTGGTTTTGTGTTGATCGTCTAGGGAAAGTAAGATTTGGTTATAACCCAAGAAACCATCCATAAGTGATAACATCTCATGGCGAGTGGTAAGATCAGCTAGTTGATTGATACCAGGGAGAGGAAAGTCGTCCTCTGGGAAAGTGAGGTTAAGGTCAAGGAAGTCTATGCAAATTCAAATTCCCCCTGTCACCTTAGTGACAGGGACAATATTAGAAATCCATTGAGGATAATCAATGGGTAAGATGAAGGAAACTGAAAGAAGGCGTTGAAGTTATTCTTTGACTAGAAGAGAAATGTGAGGGTGCATTTTCCTCAACTTTTGTTTTAAGGGTTTAGCATCAGGAATGGTTACGATATTATGCACCACTATGGTGGGGTCAATACCAGGCATATCAGCATAAGACCAAGCAAAAGCATGGTTGTGATTTTTGAGAAAAGAAGTGATGGCTTCCTGTTCAACAACATCTAGAGATTGGCCAATCTTTAGAATGTGTGGGTCGTCCTGAGTGTGGATGTTGACTTCGATAGTTGATTCATTCAACATTGTTTACATCTCAGAGGGCAACAAACGGTGAATTTAAGAGTCTTCTGCACCAAGTTAAGTGAGTATAGACTCATCATCCTGACATTGAATGACATTAATAGAAGGTGTATCATCCTCAATCATGTCAGGATACAGGACAGGAAGAGAAGAGGGAGCCTTTCCATCGCGTTGATAAGTTATAGGTCCCAAGGAAATGGTGTTTATGAAAAAAAAAAGTTAGGAGGAATAGATTCGAGATCCATCAACTCCATTGGTGAAGGTGGAAAAGGTGGTGCATGTGAAGAAGGTGGAGAGGGGTCAAAGTCTTCAATGAGTTCAACATGAGCCATTTTGGTAGGTAGTTTGGTAAAGCCGATACCACTACGATCATTATGTTTGTGGGTGGTACATGAAATAACAGTGTGATGCCCTTGCTCATAAAAGCCAAAGCCAAAACCCTTCCATGCACATCGGTGGAGGAAAGTGTGAGAAAAGTGGTGGTTGGCGAGCGAATGAAGGTCAGCCGAAAAGGGTCAGGTTTGTGATGGTGGTTTGGGTTTGTAAGTGGAAGTATCAAGTCCCCCATAGGTGAGACGGGTGCGGAGGTGGGGAGGACCATAAAGGAGATGCTCACCTATGCGGTGATCATAGTGAGGATGTTGGTGAAGGTTTCCATAATCTTATGGAGTAAGGAATGTATTAACATTGTATAGGCGATACTCCCCCATAGTGAGGCGTTAAAAAACACCCTCCAAGGGATCTATGGTTGGTATGTTGGTAGCTTGAATAGATGAAGTGTTAGAGGGTGGATCATAGGAGGCATCGGTTGGTTGAGAAGTAGATGGGTGGCTGGTGGATGCTACAACAGTGGTAGGAATAGAAGACTTAGGTGCAGGTGAGGTAGCTGCGACATCGGTGGATGGGGTCATAGGTGAAGAAGAAGTGGTCAGGAAGGTAGACGCCTTAACAGGTACAAGAATGTTGTTAGGTCGGTAAAGCATGTTGCAAGTTTTAAAAGGTGATGGGTTGGCTGGAATGGTATAGGTACGTCCTTCATGTTCAAACTTCACACAAAAATACAAAGTGGAAGGAACACAACCCATGACGCAAATTCAGGGTTTTCCAGGCAACAGGTTGTATTTAAACTCCCCTTCTAAGACGTAAAATAAATCTGAAACAATGCGGGGACCTACACGAACATATAGGATGACAATGCCAAGTGTAGAAGTGATAACGTCATTAAATGAATGCAACATGATGGGATGTTTATGAATGCAATTGTCAGGTATGTGCATTTGGTCAAATGCATGGAAGGAGATGATGTTAATGCTAGCACCCCCATCGATCATAACACGTCGTACGCGTATATTATCGATATGGATGTAGATGAAAAGAGTAGGATCTAGGTCATTAGTTTGGTTTGGTGCAATCTCTTCATCTGAGAAACTGAGGGTGGCAACCTGGTGAGTAGGTGGAGGTGTAGAGGTAGGTGGAAATTTGGTGAGAGAGGCTACATGATGAGGTGTGATAATGGAGGCTACGGTGTGGAATCATTGGGTAAAACCTCAAGATACTGAAGGACCTCCATGAGGGCTTCACGGTGTGACTTTGAGGTTTTGATGAGATAATATAGGGACATTTTGAGGGAAGATTGGTGTAATTGTTTGAGCATCACGCAGTGCGTAACCCCATCGGAAATAGGATATGTGGGACCACAGATAGTGACTTTAGGTATAGGTACAACTGATATGTTGGGTATGGGGTTGGTTGATGGTTTGGTTGCCATGTCTTTCCCTTTGTATTTCTGAGAGTGGGTGACAACGTGGACCATGTTGATTTGGGGTGAGGAGGTAGATGGAGAAGGTTTTCCATGAAAGGTATAACGATAGGAAGGACAAAAACCCAGAGGCGGGTAAGAGCCCTGTGAGATGAGTTGGGCACACTGGCATTTAGGAGGGGGCTTGGCTATCTCTTTGATACGGACCATGTTGATTTCAAATTTTAGGGGTGGATAGAAAGGTTGTGGGGGTGAAGATGGAGGTTGAGGTGTAGGTGTGGGAAGAAGATGTGGAGAAGCTAGTGGAGGTGAAATAGGGTCATCGTCTAGGAGGTCATCGTCATCAAAATTTGGGTCAGAAGAGCATAATTGGATGAGGGATGCCTTTAAACCCTTACAATTATCAACATCATGTCTTGGTACATGATGGTAAGCACAATATTTAGTATCATCAAACCCTTCTGGTTTAGGTTTGAGAGGGTCGTAAGGTCTAAGAGATGGTAGTGTGATAGCAGAGCTTTCTAGGAGATTAGCAAGAATAGTGGGTTATGATCCTGCCAGTGGATCACAATGTGAAGTAAATGTGGGTTTGGGTGGAAGAATGGGTAGTTGGGGTGGCACAGTCTTAGGTTTTGGTTGCACTTTCTTAGGTAGAGGTGCAGCGGTGGAAGCAACAATAGAAGGAACAATAGGTTTAATCACTCCTTTGGAGGTTACTAGGTGTTTTAATTTTTGTTATCTTTTCTTTGGTAGAGGTGAGGAAGGAGCACGTGACGTGGACGGAAAGGCAAATGGTGGGAGAGGACGAGTGATCCATGGGGATAATTGAGGCATAATGGTGGGTGTTGGTCGAGGTCGAGAAAGAGACACGGGTGGTAGGAAGGAAAATGTCATGGGTAGTGATGGAGGTATGGAGGGTAAAGGCGGTATAGGAGGTAAAGAGGTTACAGGTGATGCTGGGAGATGTGTGGTTCGCTTAGGAAAAGGTGCGGTCTGTGGTAAAGGGGTTAGGAGAGTTTTGGATTTACTAAAGGAGGGGAGTTATTTGGTTAGGGTTGAGGGGTGAGGTCCTAGGATGGATGATAGAGGTGAAGGTGACAAAGGTGTGATAGGTGAGGGCGGTGTAGGCGGCTTAGAAGGCTGGGTTTTTATTTTAGGTTTTGGAATAGGTTCAATGAGTATTCGGGAAGATGTGGACAAGTCTATCTTGATAGGAGGATGAGCAGGGTTCAATGTCAGTGTGACCCCTAGGGTGTTAATGGGTTTAGATATAATAGGTGCGGTGGGAACACGTCGGCTAGTAAGTAGAGGGTCAAGTGTAGATGAGGACGATGCAACAGAAGATGTATCAAGAGTTATGGTCATGTGTGGTTTGGGTGATTCAAATAACTTCAAGTAGATAGTAGAAGTATCGGTGAGGGATAATTGCATTTGGGTCGAGGTTGGGAGTAAAAGACGTCCCCAAAGTGAGGCTCTATCAACATAATCCAGGCGATCGGCCAAACGTGAAAATGGTATTGCTGTAGGTGAGGTCAATGTGGATCGAGTGGCAATTCTCGTGAAATGCGTCTGAGATACAAGGAAATCGCTAGCTTCGGCCTCTGTGGATAAGAGAGTCAAAAGCAGGTCAGCAAGATTTTGGGTGGCTGATGAGGAATGGTCACCAAGTGGTAACATCACATCTATTAGATCTTGGATAGGTGAAGGAGATGATGGGTGCTCCTTTATGGGTGGAGGAGGCACGATTGGTGATAGCTCACTAGGTGGAGAAGCTAAAGGTGAAATGGTCTCGGTGTTAACAAGAGGATCCTCCATAAGTGAAGAGGGAGGTGCGGGGTATTCCTTTGTGGGTGGAGGATTAGATGAAGTGGGTTCCTACATAGGTAGAGGATTTCGGGCTAGGATTTCTTTGATGGAGGGAACATGAGATAATTGGGAGACAACTGGTATATAAGTGAAAATAGCATGGACTTTGAGTGCATTACTATCATTATTTGAGCATCACTAGTTTGGTCAAAAGACGGAGAATGATTAGGAAATGGTTTCTTGAAAATGTGGAAGTTTTGGTTGGCAGGTGCATTCGGATTATCCAAGAACAACTCGTTGCTCTTGAGCATTTCTTGAACAACGTTTTTGAAAGTGATGTAATTTCCATCACTGTGACCTTTTACATGATGACAGTTACAGAATTCGTTCTCTTTATACCACGTAGGTGTGGGACGAGCGGGATCAAAGCTAGTGTGTGGTTTGATAGGGGGAAGGGTGATAACACCAACTTTAATGAGATTTTCTAAAACAGACGAATAAGGCTCCCCGATTGGGGTGTATTTTTTTTGTTCACGTTTGAATTAAAAAGTTTGGATTGGGGAAATATTAGATGCGGGTTTAGCATGGTTGGATGGATGGGAAGGACTTGTTATCACCGAATCACAGCACCCCTGGATGTTGATCAGATTTCTAGTTTGATCACTCTAAGCATCCAGTGTGATTGGATAACATGGGTACTATCTCCAAGTTGTGGGACTTGTTGCTTGAGACAGACCTCCAGAGAAAGCTGGTTCTTGCTCCTAAACTACCTGCCACAATCTACTCTAATGCAAGGTAAGCTAACTATTCTAATATAAATTTCCAAGGGACCAGGGAGAGAGAATACATAAAATGAAAGCCTACACTAAAGCGGTGATACACCAGAAAAGGAGGGTGGGAGAGTAGTCTCCAAATGTGTGAAATACAGAGGCAAAGTGCACACTAGAAGAGGTGATGACAGTTCACCATAATCTAGCAAAATGCATTCACAATAATATTCCAAGCATACACAATGATAATGAATTCCTGTAAGAACATAATAATAGATGCAATATTCTTGTAGAAAGATAAAAGGGGCAAGGAGAATGCAAGAAAACACAGCAGGGGAAGATACATCCACAAACTTGTATTTTATTGCTTCCTGGTATGCACAGTTCAGTCTATTACAAGATAAGGGCCTGGATCACCATGCAAGGAGTCCACTACAAGGGCCTGCAACACACTGGCTTCACAAAGCAATTTTGACAGAGCTTAGTTACCCAAAAACTCTCTCCCTTACAATGAGCCCAACACTCCAATTTATAGAAAAATGAGAAGGAAAAGAGAAGGAAAAAATGGAGATCCCGAAATTTGTCCTTCAACCACCTATAAGAGGCATTAAATTGATTGGAATGGGTATACATTACTTGCAAAAGGCTCCCCATACTGTCCCATGTGCTGCAGCAGAGAATGAATGATGACCATGCCTCTTAATTGCACTCCCAGCTACCAAATAAAACACTGTTCTGAATCCGGCCACATTTTCTAAAAAATCTCAACCAATTTCTACTCAAATATGGAATTTCTTGATTGTTGTGCATCGGGATCAGAAACACGATTCCAACGATACCAATTTTGTGTGATTTCGTTGAGAAATGCAAAAGTTATGGCCTTCTGAGTGCAGGCAGCTATTTTGGGCCTGGCAGGCGTTTTCTATCATTTGACGGGAAAGAGCATTTACTGACTGGAGCCGAACACATTTCCTTTATTTAAATATATCTACCCTCATTAAAATTAAGAAATCCAGTTTTTGTGGCGTAGAGGACGTCGTGCCCGTTCCAGAAAGTCCAATTTTATCAAAATCGGAGCTCAGAGTCAAAAGTTATGGCCGTTTGAAGTTTCCGGACCAAACGTTGACTTTTCCTTCTGTGACACATGTCATGATTTGATTGGTCCTCGGCTCCTTCGGGTTTTCGCGTCCCACGCGTCCCTTTGTCCCATTTGGTACAGTGCTCTTTGTGCTGATTTCGGCCGAACCGGCCGGTTCGCGCCTTTTTGTCCCATGCGTCCCTTTTGCCTTCCGGGCTGCCTCGACTCTTTTCGCCCGGTTCGACCGGTTCGCACATTTTTGGCCCAAATGTCTCATTTGCTTTCGGACCATTTGTTCCCATTTCGGCTGAACCGGCCAGTTCGGGTATTTTTGTTCCACTTGGCGAACTTTGTTTTGGACTGCCTGGACTGATTTCGGCCGAACCGGCCGGTTCGGGTATTTTTGACCCAAACGTCCCAGACTGTCCCTCTCAGCAGTTAGTCGATTTTTTCTCTGTTGAACTGACATTTCGCGCCCGCCACGTACTTTTGTCCCATTTGTCCCTACTGCATTTCAGACTGTTTGTGCTGATTTCACCCGGTTCGGCCGGTTCGCGCTTTTCTGTCCCACACGTCCCAGAGGCAACCTTGAGCAGGACTTAGCCAATTTTCATGATTTTTCCTGAATCGACCTATTTGCCTTTTTGAACCTTTTTTTTCACATTTTCTCAGAACTTACTCTCTCCCTCTTGGACAGGGGAGTTAGACAAATATGAGGGGACTCTAGAGACATGAATTTTTTGCCCTGACTCAAACTATTTGCCTGAGACTAAAGAATTTGATGCACGTTATCAAAATTTACCTTGGGGGTGAATTTTGGATAACAGGACTAACCTTGAGTACCACCATGTTAGCGGTTCCCTTGGCTTTAGAATAGTTAGTTTGTGGCTTCGAAGAAGAAGAGGTATCATTTGAATTAAACGAAGTATTCTTATTTTGAAGCTGGATTTTATTTTCTTCGATGGCCTGAATCTCTAGCTTTTGTGCCATAGTGAATGCTTCGTCGAATGTTCGGAATGTCTACACCTATAGGGTCAGTGAAATATGTCTAGCGCAAGTTCGTGTGAAGAGCTCTATGAGTTCGGTTTATGGTAATTAGAATGTGAGTTGATTGATCAGGCTACACCAACGAGCAACAAAATCTGTGATAGATTCATCGTCATACTGACGCATAGAGTAAAGGTCAGTCATGGTAGCCTTCTTAACGACATTAATCGAGAAGTGATCCAAGAAGGCTTGGGCTATCTGATTGAATGAGAATATTGAATGTCTAGGTAACCCACTATATCAGTCCAACATGGGCCCGGTTAGAGACATGGGAAAGGTACTCAGAAGCAAAGCGTCGTCATGGGCAATAAGATAGCACCCATGTTTGAAAGACCACAAATTTGTTGCAGGTCCTCTTTACTGTTGAAGCGGTTAAATTTTGGCATCTCCCAACGCATAGGATATGGATGAATTGGAATGGACAGGTGAATGGGCTCATTACAAATTTCATCGTAGGTGATAGAATTGTGTGAGTCGGAAACCAATGCCTCTAGTGTCTGCATCTTGTCCATCATTAGCTTGATGAAGTCGTTCCTAGGCTGTGAAGATTGGGTACCCTCGGTAGAGAAAATGGGTTGGTGTTAAACATATGAAGAGTGTGACATTCCAGTGTATGGTTCTTCCAAATAAGGAGGTGGGAATTGGTGAACTAACATAGGGGGTACATACCCAGAATGAACAACAGAGGAGGCGAGAGTTGGCTGATAGTAGGTGTATGAAGGCGGGATGGTTGTAGTGAGTCTATTAGAGACAGGGGGTAGGGACTGTGGAGTAGAGAGGACTATGTTTTGATATGAGGTAGTGGTCACGACACCAGGGGCGGTTGTGTTGCAATTGGTATGTATGAGACAACGGGTGCGGATGAGACTATGTTTTGTGTGGTTGATGAAGGTACCATGGAGACTGCGGGTGCAACATATGTGGCGGTTAAAGCTGGCAAGGGGCCTGGCTGCGAAATGACTGGGGAAAAAGCGGGCAAGGGTAATGTGGAGCCAGAAGGGGCTGACGCAAAAGTAGGAACAAGTGCTGGAGGATTGGACATGGGCATGTCGTATATCAACTGACCTGAAGTATCTTGAGTGGATGAATGGGTGAGGTAGAACTGCAACGCCGCTGAATTTTGATCAAGGAGTCGTGCAAACTCCTCGTCACCTATGGAAATAGTGATAGGTTGGTTGGGATCCATGGGTGATAGAATGGAAGGTGGTGAAGGGCTAGGTGGGAATGGTTGATGACTAGCGTGGAATATGAAAGTGTTTTCCTGACTACGAGTCTGCACCATGTGGATAAGGACTGATCTGGTAAGACTATATCCTATTTGAATAACACAGAACACAACAAAAGCAGGAAAACAAGAAGTGGTAAGGAGATTAGGTCAATATGTGAGCTATAAAATAGCATAGGTTGATCGACGCTAGTTATGGTAGACCGATGTCAGTTAAGGGGAACTGATGCCAGTTAGGGTAAAATGAAGTTGGTCACTGTGAGGAAAGAACAATTTGTTAAAAGAGGAAACAAACTGAATATTTTCCAGATAGATAAGTTGTAGGATGGATGTTATCAGAACCAGGAAGGCATGGAAAGTGACAGGAAATTTTAACAGAAAAGAAAATGAAGCAGGTGTCCTTTTGGGCAGGTTAACCAAAAGGATTGTAAACCGATTCCAGTTGGGTAAAACCGACGATGGTTAGAGCGTAACCAATGATGGTCGTTAGACTAACACTGGTTACTGTGAAATTAAAACAAAGATGAAGAAAAATGTGGTTGTGTTTTAAATTAAAGTGTGGAATCAAACCCAGAATTATGAGAATGATACAGATGAGGTCTAGGCACACTCAGACCAAGTCAAAATATATAAACTATGATGAGGAGTGCACAAGGAGAAATAAAATATGAAGAACGTAATCTCGCACCTCAAAACGCAAGTTAAGCATAAACATTAAGAAAAATACAATCCTAAGAGTTCCTGTCCTATTATGTTTGTTCAGCTTATGCTATTTTCAGACCAACTGTATGAACTATAAAACAAATAGAATTTTTTGGTGAAAAAGGCTTCCTACGAAGAAGGATATCTAAAAGGTGAGGTTTCAGGAATGTTATGGTGGGGGCGGTCCATCCTCTGAGATATAACTCGATAGAAGTAATGAGCTGGGGAGTACCTGACAATCCTCTGATCAGTGCGATCGTTGGCAGGCGTTCCCAGGAAGGAAATTGTTTCAAAAAGATGTGTTAATTAAAATTTTGTGCAGTTTGGTAAGACTCAGAAGAAGAGAGAAAGTGATTTCTATGATTCGTTTATCAACCATCAGCTAGGCATGGCTTCCAGTGTATAGGTTTCCCTCATTTAATGTGCACTAATGAAGCATACAAGGATGAAACGCAGTTAATTTTAAGCCCAAATCGAAATGTGATATTCAATGACACAAAGAGGTGAACAGGAAGAGGGATGCTCTTTCACTAAAATGCTGAAAGCTAGAAGGAATGATTCTTTTTAAGTACACCAAAATAAATATTTCCTTTTGAGAAAATAGAAAGAAAAGAAGATTACCAAAGAAGAAAATTAATGTGTATGCTTTTGGAAGGGAAACAAACACACAATTTTTTCCTAAGAATGAAGAAAATGCAAGGAACCCCGAATGGGTCCTACTGGGCGCGCCAAATTTTTTCACTTGATTCTTTGACGTTTCTAGGAAGTTAACGAAATAGATAGGGTAATGGGCGTAGGTGGAATACCTATTGAAAATGGTTGAAGGTTGTTACGCGTGTGTTGACTCATTGATCCATAGCTGACCGTGAGAGCTTCCTTGTGGCTGGGAGGATTTACCTGAAATAGAAAACAAGACCACCAAAAGGAGTTAAATAGTATATGCAGTGGAATGCCTAGCGTATGCTAGATCTGGGAAGTGTGATACTTCCTAAATGGCTGTCAATCCACTATTTAAGCAATTTAATGCGAGAAATAAAGTAAATGTTTTCCTAATGTAGTTAATATGATTTAGGTATCTCATACAAAGTACAATAAGTAAGACCTAATCTAACAGGATTAGGCTAGAATACGATCCTGGGGTCAAGTGACTGGTTTTAGGTTTTTGCAGGTCTGACAGAGGACTAAGTGAGGTCACATGTGGTTATAGATAACTGGGTAACAGGTAGGTGGGTGTTGTTCTGGGAACTACTGGTAAATAAAGATATCGATGTAGGTCTAGGGATAACCGATGCCGGTTAAGGGTGACCTATGCCAGTCACTGATAAAATGATAGAGGGTTAAGAACATAAGTCTGGGGAGGTTTTTTGAGTTGATAAGGAGCTGAGTGGGGTATCTGAGTGGGCTAGGTGGGGTATTAGGTCAGTGTGAAGGCTTAATAGGATTTTGGTGGAGCTGGGTTGAAGTACAGGTTGAGTTGGAAAATGGTGGTATGAGGCTAGTATACTGTAGGCTAATTGACGCCAATTAAGGATAACCGATACCGGTTACTGTGGGATAACGTGAAGTATCATAGGACATGTTTTGGGTACCCTCTGTGGTTGCATAGAGGGCTAGGTTGGTCGAAATGAGGTACTAAGTCATTTGGATGGGGTTTGGCAAGGTTTTGATGGGAATATGGAGGGGTAAATATCAAAGGAGGCAAATGGGTGGGTAGGAGAGCAACTAAAACACAAAAGGGATGAAAATACAATTAAAGAGTAATTAAACCCGAAGAGTAAGATGACCTACTTACTAGGAATCTAGTTTTGGGTGCCTGTTAGTGAGGAATGAAGATGTTAGTAGGAGATTGAATGCTATGGAGGATCACCAAACTTTGAAGAGCTCTTGCATGGGATGCCTGTGCTCTCCTTCTTGCTTGGCTGGATCAAATATCTGCTGGGGTGAGTGCTGGATGGTTGTTGGGTGAGTGTTGGATGTCTATGTGAGAAAGAATGCTTGCTCTAGGTGCTTGCATGTGTACTCATGCTCTCTGAATCTTCCAATCTCGAGAATGAGGTTGCCAAAAAGAATTAAGGGTGATCGACGGCGGTTACGGGCTGACTGGTGTCGGTTTAGGGATAACCAGTGTTGATTAAGGTGGGATTCCCCAAGTTAACTAAAAATGGGAGATCATTGCTATAGTTACTGTTTGTGTCTGCGGGAATGAGGTTTAGGCATTGATTTCTAGGGTGTTGGTTAGGTCTTAGTTAGTTATGACAACATACTAAGAATAGGCTTAAGGTGAGGTGGATAGGTGAGGTGGAGGGGTGGGTATTTAATTTAATTAGGATAATTAAATAATACATGTGATGAGGATAGGGATCAATTTAATTAAATTAATAGTTAGTGTGGGGTGAAAGGGGTCATGGTTAGGTAAGTGTATTTGAGTTTGATTAATAACAAGGGGCTAAGGGAAGTGTGACTTGATTTTGGTGTCTATACTATGAGGATCTAAGTAATCAGTTTGTGCTTAAGAGAAGGGGATATCACCATTAATGGCTTCAAGGCCAATGGCTCTTCCCTTTTACTCCATGTTTTTGTTATATAATGCAAAAGCCAAGCAAATAACTAAATAAAAGAAAGGAAGTTAGCTCTAAACCCTAAGTAATATATTTTATATTAGGAAGAGGGAGAATTCTTAGAAATGAGAGAGGGGGTCTAGCCCTATTTATAGTTTTCTATTTGGGAAAGTGGGAAATTTAGGTGCATGTGGGACAAATGAATAATCCAAAAATCACTTTTAACAAGTCAAAGTAAGATTTGACTAGGTTTAGAAGAGATTTGACTATGGTTAAGGCTAGTTAACCATGCTTAGAGAGTAATTAGGGCATTAGAAGGGTTATGAGAGGCTTAATCAATCCAATGAAATGGATTGATAATCTAGGAAGCTAATAGAAATGGCCTAGAAGGGAGTGAGCAAATGGTTTAGCCAAAACGAGGCTATAACAGTCTGTTGAAACGGTTTATAAGAGGAATACGACCAAAAGAGGATCGTAAGAGGGGAGTTAGACAAGTCTAATTGACAAGGTATCGTCAATTTGCGAGGAGTAGAATAGTTAGTGCAATATTAGGAATAATAGTGCTTCGATCAAACTACAAGTGTCAACATTTTCCCCTCTTTGGGGTGACGTAAGCTACATCATTTCAAAGAAAGTAGACAAATATAAACAAGTAGAAAATTTTGAAAGGGTAGAAGAAAAATTAATAGGATGAGGGATGCCCCCTCAATTGTCGATGGGGTGATAGAAGAACTCGATCGATGATCGAAAAGAGAATAGAAGAAAGAAAAGTGTGAAGAAAAGGTGAGGAAACAAGAAGAAAGAGGGATATTTGAGCTATCCACAAATCAATGCCAACAATATTCAATCATCATTTTTCTTAGAATACTCCTCATTGATCCTTATTAACGTGTAAGCATACAAAAAAGTGTAAAATGACATGAAAAGCCAAGATACAAACAACATTCCATTGCTAAAATAACAAATCCATGCAACATACAAACATGCAATGCAATACGAGAAGTAAAAAAACTCACATAACAGGGAAATAAGTACAATCACACACACTCAAACCAACAACGTTCAAAATAGTTGCATAATTTTTTTTTATTAAGTTGCAATCCCAAATGTTCTCATAAACGACAAGGGTTGGAATGATGCCCCAAGAATATTGTACCTATAAGGGAAATGATGGAGGACACTTGGGTCCAATGGAAAAGTAATGTGCACGACGAAAACAGTACTAGGCAACTGATTGTGCCCCAGGGTACAAACAAAGTAAGCAGTGCAACTTTTGTAAATGGTTGAAGATTCAGGAGATCTACGAGTCGTTGTTTCTAAACATGTGTAAATGCCAACCAGATCTAGGAGAAATGCCATGCAAGAGACACATATTTCAGCCATAAATGAGTTGATTACCAATTTTACTTCATTTTCAGAAACAAATGTTACAATTTTTTGGATTTTCTGGATGAATTTTTAATTTTTAATTTTTTGATTGGTTAGAAGATTTTTCAAGAGATCAAGAATCTTCTAAAAGTTTGCGCTAAAATGTTAATGTGAAGGCAGGGTTGTCAGAGTGCCATGAAAGGTTCCGACGAGAAGAAAGATGGGCCAGACATAATTATTTAAATAATTATCATGACGGGTGAAAATAGAGGAAAAATAGAAGAAGAAAGGCAAAAGGTGCCTAAAAGGTTCGTAAACTATTTTAGTGCAATGAAGAAGTGACTGCAGAGCGGCACTGAGTGCCTTTGCGTGCGAAAATTAGTAAAAATAATTATTTTAATAGAAAAATAATCACCGTGGTGGGTAGAAGAAGAGTTAGAATGATTACAATGGAGAAAACATGCCCCAGGGGCATCACAACAACCTAATATACCCACCCGGGGGGGGGGGGGGGGGGTAAATCAATCATGAGCAGTTAATTCATACTAGAATTCTTGCAAAAATTTTACCGCGAGCGAGAGAGAAATACCTGGAGTTGAGACATATTATATTGTATACCGAACATTTTGAGACAAATACTTTATACATGTATCATATGGACATTCAGTGTTTTATTATATCTTGTCTTGTTTTGATATGCTCTCATGGTGATGATTCATGTTTCATTAGATGTATGTATATCATGATGTATGATTTTCTCTTTCCTCTATGTATGTGACATACCTTAGATTTAGAGATGTGTATGTTTTCATATTGATGATACACTTGAAGTTGATATTGCATGTTTTGATGTCATGATGTTTTAATTTCACTCTCACACTTGGGATGATACTAGATGATATTGGTGTGGGGGGATAAATTTGTAATTATGTGCAACCCCTCTTGCCCCCATTGATGATACAACATGTGATTATTAGCTTATCTTACATGCATTATGTAATACTTAGCATTTATGTATATATGATATAGTGAATGATGTTAAAATGTGATGAAATGGTAAATGATAGATCTGATAACAAGAAAATGTGTAGAAAACAAACACGCAAGCAAAAGTTAACAAAAATAAACAAATATATACAAAACAAAACAAAAAAATGCAACCAAAATGAATTCATGCAAATGCTAACAATAGATTAAATTGGGATTCAATCTAAGTGAGTAAAATGAATCATAATGTACGCACACAACAAACAATGAAAACACACCAATATCTTACAAGTATGAAAGCTATGAATTAACACATTGCAACACATAATTAAATCAAACAAGAACTAATCTAAGGCAAGAAAATGAACCATTCAAAGAAAAAACAACATGAAAAGATAAGTACATCAAAACTATACATACCAACAATTAAAAGAAATCTAAATACTACCTTGTTTTTGCGGGACAACATTGATATATGTTTTCTAATGTTTTTGGGTTATCTTTGAAAGATAAGTTTTTGAAAGCTACTTTCTGCATTGTTTCCATGGGTTTCTCCAAGATTATGTCATGAAGTTGATGTAGCTTGATCCCTAAAAGGGAAAATTTTCTAAATGTTTTAGGCCTCTGTGTGTATTTTTCTAGATGTTTTTGTATTTTCCAAGGTCACTTTTCAAAAGCAATGTACAAGAACAAAGAAGCATGGATGCCCCCAGCGTGATGTGGGAATATACAAAAGGAAGAATGCCATGTGCTTATGTACGAGGAAGAGGAATAAGAAGGTGCCCCTAGCATTAGATGGGAATATATAAAAGCAACACCCTTCATGTTGGTATAAGAGTAAATAAACCAGATCACGGGCCTTGCAAGGGAGTCTCGATAGGGTTCCTAGACCTAGCAAGGGAAACTAATCCCAGAAAGTGGTAGGAATTACCTGTCCCAAGGCAAGAGTAACTTGTGAATGACAGATCCTCCTTGAGTGTCAGAAACCAGTTTTCACTCAAAGCCCTGCCCACTGCGCCATAATTCCTTGGTTTTCACATGTGGCCAACCTGTTTTTTCTTTACTATTTTTCTATTTTTTAGTTCTTATATGATATTATTTCCATGCTTAAGCATAGAACTGCTTAATGTGCATGGCATTCATAGGTTCTGGAATCTCTTCACCATCTGAGTATGGAAGTTTATAAGCTCATGATCCATACTTAGCAACCACCACATAAGGGCCTAGCCAGTTAGCTTCAAACTTACCTTTCTTTTCTCTGTCTTTGATGATGTTCTTTTTATTTTCTTTTAGGAGGAGATCACTACATCAAATTCCTGATGACTGATGTGTTTGTTATATCCCCTAGATACTCTATTTTGATACACTTTCAAGTGATTGAGCGCTTTGATGCACGTTTCATCTAACAGTTCTAGCTTTGCTAACCGAGTGACTCTGTAGTCCTCATCTTTATCAAGATAGTCTCTAAGATATATTCTCAAGGAGGGAAGCTCCCCTTCTAGGGGTATGATGGCTTCAGTTCCATAGATAAGTGAATATGGAGTCACACTAGTAGGAGTGCGAATGGAGTTTTGGTAGGCCCAGAGGGAAAGATGGATTTATAAGTGCCAATTACGGCCAGTCTTACTTACCATTTTCTCCATGATCCATACAAGAGTTTTATTAGTAGCCTCTGCTTGTCCATTACATTGGTGGTAATAGGGGGTAGACCATTTGAGATGAATGTGGAAGCATTGGCACAAGGTTATAACCATTTTATTCTTGAATGATTTACCATTACCAGTGACAATGGCCGAAGGGATACCATAACGATAGATGCGATGGTTCATGATGAACTTGGAAATCTGCACACCAATGACATAAGTAATAGGGACAACCTCTACCCATTTAGTAAAATACTCAGTGGTAGTGATAATGTGGGTGTGGCCATCTGAAGAGGAAGGATGGAGGAGCCCTATGAGATCTAAACCCCATTTGGAAAAAAAGGCCACGGAGTTGTAATAAGTTGCAAGGTATATGTTGGCGCATGTATTAAGTTTCCATACTTCCGGCATAGCTCACATTTCTTTAAAAAATTACAGCAATCTGATTCCATGGTAGGCCAATAATAGCCTACTCTTAACATTTTCTTAACTAAGACCATGCCACTAGTATGTTCTCCACAAATACCACCGTGTACTTCTTTAATGGCGTGGATCAAGTCAGTAACATCCAAACAATGAAGTAGATTCCCATCGTAGCAACGTTGATAGAGGGTGCCTCCTAGGAGGGTATAACGGGCTATACAACGGGTAAGGGATTTATTTTCAGAGGGGGTGATATCTGGTGAGAAAGTGCCATATTGTAGGTATCGAAAGATAGGTTCATACCAGGGGATAATGGACCAACAACTTCACATGCCAAACATGACTCCGACATATCATATGTGGGCATTTGTAGATGCTTGACAAATAAAGACATTTTACTCTCCTCAGGTGGTATGTGTGTTGATCAGAGAAAATACTTAGCAGAATTCACACAGAGAGTTCGCATGGAAAATTAGGCCAGATTCAAAGGCATTGAAGGATAAGAATGACCGACGCGCGGAAGGGCGAGTTTAGAGTTCAATACTTAGCCGTTTTTGGAGCATAAGGTCTATTTTGAGGAACTGGCATGCGGAGCACATAATCAATACCGAGACTTGCACGCCATGCATTATCTATCTTTAGAGGATGGAACCAAAGTGCTTTTGCATGTAGATGGTCTACGAATAGAATTAGCAATGTACTTAACTATCAGTGATTTATAGATAGCACACTTACATGTGTGGTTATGATTTTAAAAGGTGCGTGGCTATTATTAGCATGTGACCTATTTTTTGGAATAGTTAAGTGGTGAAGGGAAAGTCCCCACCCTATCTATATATGAGTTGAATCACTTAGTTGATCCTCCAGAGGAGAGTTAGAGATTCATGTGTGTATATGACTAGATAATTGTATCAGATCCATACAATTAATATATGAAGAATATTGGCCGAACCAGAGTGTCTTGTATGTTTTATCATTGTGTATGTAAAATGACTGTTTGTATTGTATGAAGCTTATGTATTGTTACTATGATTAATATATGAAGAATATTGGCCAAACCAGAGTGTCTTGTATGTTTTATCATTGCATGCTATTGATCCCTTATAATTAGAACTTAAGTATACTCATTCATAGATCTAGTTCTATTATACTGTGTAATGATGGATTAGTTTTTAAGGGTATGTTCTTATTACTTCATCATGCTACCATCCTGCTGCAGAAACCCTAAAGAGGGACCTGGTACATTTGCGTGCTTCGGGTGAGTGCTCAGCCTATGCTGAGTGATGTGCCAGCGCGATTAGGTGATATCTGTAAATTCTAGGCTGCATCATTGGTTCCATTTCCGAGACCTCTTTTTCAGTTGTTCCCAGGATGGTTCATGATGAAGACATACCGGTTAACTTTGGCAAGCGTTGAAGAGTGGATTCACGATCTGGAGGAAGAATACGCATGAAGTTTAGCACTGGATCTGAATTTAGCGCACGCACTTAGGTAGAGCAGAATTTGTATGATAGTTTTTACGAGAGCTTCTTTGTTATCTTTCCAGTAGATTTTTATGAATGGTTGACTGCATATGCATCTAAGTGGAATTGGAGATATCGCACAATTGTTTGGACACAGGAGGAATTTCAAGCACTATATGATGCTGACTTGATCTAGACTCGCACGGTAGATACCTGGTTTTGTGGTGTTCTAAATAGTTATATTATGGAGTATTCAATATCGACATATTCATGCCTAGAGGTAGCTGAGTTCTAGTTTTTGCGGTATCCCAGGGGGACATAGTTGTAAGGTATTCTGCTGGCATTCAAGATATTGATGGTAACGTTGAACTTGGAAGATAAACCTATGGCTATCTAAAAACCTCCACGTGTGGGGGCATGACTGGTGAAAGATGGAAGACCTGGTGGTAGCACGGTAGAGGGAAGAGAGGCGGCTGAAGTATGATGAGGCATGCGAGAGGGATTTATGAAAGCAACGAGAGGTTGCGAAACGGATGGCGTTGTGGAGAGAGATGGCTCATGAAGGATTTGAGGCTCGTGAAGATGACGAAGAGCTAGAGCATCAGGGACTCCCCCATCTAGGAAAGCATGACATAGAACCCTCTTCGGCCTCACATGGAAGCATGCCAATAGATATAACCTGGGCTACAGATGCGCATCTAAGCCAACCTGCTAACCTAGCCCTTGCGCTTAGTTTTCCAATATCTAGTACAATAGGGAAAAAAATTCATTTAAGAAGTGAAAGAGCGGGAGCAAGTCAACAAGCAAGTACATCAATGGCATGACAAACAACTTCATTATTCATTGGAGGAACATTTTCATGCTCATCATCTGCACAGAATATGAGCACGCCGAATGTGGGATTCACCTCTGAAATTAGAACTACTTCACAGACGGGGTTCAGTATAGTACTACTATTTGAGCATAGGGGAGTGCATCTACAGGCCCCATTCCAACTTTAGGTGGAGGATTGGGAGGTATGGGTAGTTCTAGTTCTGGTGGATCTGGTGGTTTTGGAGGTAGAGGAAACCCAGGGGGTTTTGGATCAGGTGGACAAGGCCCACAACAACCTCAAAATATTTATATGGAGATGTCCCTTCATCTACTGAAGTATAGGGGTATCGAAGATGCTTCTGAACATGTTCATATGTGTGAAATATTCTGGTGCGTAAAAGGAATCATGGCTTATGAGCGTAAGGAAAGTCAATTTGCTACTACATTATAGGTGCGCACGCACAGCTGGTATAGGAAGTTTGACCCCAATAAAACTTGTATTGATTATGCAGCATTAAAAGATGCTTTTCTAAAAGAGTTCCATATCCCAGAGTTTGAGCAGAAGAGTATAAGCACACTTAAAGATATTAAGCAAGGCACTACTGAAAGTGTATGTGAGTATGATGCCCATTTTAAGACACTTTTATCAAATCTCTCTTATGATATACATGCGAGTCAGCATGCATAATGGTTTGTTGGGGGATTGATTACTCCATTTCGAAGGGCATTATCACATAAGACATATACTAATCCACACGAAGTATTGGAAGCAAATTTACATGTTGAGGTAGTTGGGATTATTGATACTGGTGTTAGTCCATTCCTAGAATCTCAGATAGCAGCTATGGTGAAGTAATTAGAGAAATTATCAGCAAATTCATCTCATGCGATGCGCTCAAGAATCTAGTGTATAGATTGTGAAGTAGAAGGTCACACCAAGGATAGTTTTCTACGTAGATCTATACATTTAGTGTTGTTGGACTGTGATATTGCCAGTTAAATCATGACGCTAGTCACTGCCCTTTGCTGCAATGCGTGATCAAGAAGAATGTATCTTCTTTTTGTAAAATTTACAGGTCCACGACCCATGATACTGAGGATTGTAGATTGATTGGCCAAATCCATGATGCCATTGATATTGGGGTTCGACAGGCCAGTGTGGCTGATAATTCTAAAGGAAATAATGAGCACCAGGACCGGGATTATAATCAAGCGCGCTATGAAAGGAATGATGGGATATTTGAAGGAGGTTGTGGAAGAGGATGGGGATATCGAGGCAGATATGGAGGACGAGGCCGAGGTGGAGGAAGAGGTGAGTTCCCTCAAGGAATGTGTTATACATGCGGATCACCTGACCACTATAGGCATGAATTCCCGTAGAATATCTCCTGTTCATTTTGTGGAAAGGGTCATAGTTATGAAGAGTGTCTGGACTTGTATGAGCATTTCAGCAAATAACACAAGCAAGAGAACAAAGGTGAGGGGATGGTTAGGATCCAGTGTGGGTAGAGAATCAATAAATGCCCAAGTTAACACCAGAACCCAAGGAAGTAACCGTGAAGATTACCACAGGAGATGAAGCGGCACGCACGAAAGAGGCATTGCACCAGAAACCGACAATCACTAGGGAGGAGATTTTGCATGCTAGGTATCCAGATCCACTTATCTCAACAGATGAGTTGATTTTCAAGTAAACAATGACAAATTTTTCCTTTAACATCCAATATTTTTTTCATATTAATTCAATCCACTCAGAACCCTTAAAATAGATGAAAGTGTGCCCAAATTTCTTTATGAAGGGGCAAAATTGGATTTTGGGCATTTTGTTCCTTTTCTACTCGCCCAAGAGGATGTTTTTGTTAAAGCTAAATCAATCCACTTCCTATACTCGTAGTAATACACTCTTATGTTGTTGCCTGCTCTAATTATATAAGGTTCCACAAGAAAAATAGTTGGATCAAATGACATCAAGCAAATTCGTGTTGATATAATTTTTGCTCCATTGGATGGAGAGCATCGTGTGTAGTTCAAATCAAGATAAACTTAATTTTAGATATAATTGCAAATAAATGAAAAGAATAATATGCTTATTACGTTTGTGTTCTCTTTAAGTGCTTTGCTTGCATGATCCCAGATCATGTTAACATGGAAAAGCATAAATGTAGGTCCAATGTTAATCTTGTGATGAACTTCCACTTGGTTGGAGGATTGAACTGATATAAAAAAAGGTATAATAGTTTATTATTGTATTAATTTTGTGAAGTCAATATGATAGTAGTTGGGTATTGAAGTGAAATTTGTAACTAGTTTTTTAAATTTGTTAGAACTGGAACAAAAGTGCAACTAGCCTTGTGTATGTTAAAAGTTCTTCGTAGTTGTAGGATTTAACTCTTACATGACTTAAGACCGGTGTGGGTATATATATTTTAACTTGAATCAATATTTTTCTGTTCCAAGTAACAATCGACATATGGTTTCTTAATTGCATTTATTTCAATGAAAAATGAACACTCTATTAAACTATAATAGGTAGGACTTATCTGCTTGGTTCCTAAAAATAGGCATGATCATATATGATCATTCTAAGTTATTTACATCTACAAGATCCTCTCGAGATCCTCACAATCCCCGATTGTTTCAAACCACATAAAAGGTACTCAAAAATGATGCATGCATCTACACTTGGAGCAAGAAGAAAGGAGGAGGCAAGACTAATTTCATTTAACCAAAGCAACCCATCGTAAATACTATTCTCTACTTAGATAACACCTCCACTACTACTTTACTCAACATTACTTGTATCCAAAGCGGTAGTCTCGTTCAAGGGGCAACAAATGTATTCTTGTTTAGTGCAAATAAAATAGTCCACAAAAGGCTACCACTTATCATATAAGATTTGAAAATGTATATGTATGAATTTGTAACAAATTTTAAATGTACAGATATAACCTTTCAATGTTTAACGTATCCCAATAAACCAAATAACTTATACTGTTCGGCATTCACATTGCACTTTACATATAAGATTTCTAGTTTCATACTCTATGATCAATTTATATTAGCCAAAGGTGTAAAATATAGCTCAATGAATGCCCCCTATTTTGAGGTGTGTGTGATAAAGCATTTGAGTGTGCAACTCAAAAAAAAAAGTGAACCCATATGAGACAAACTAATAATCTACAATAGATAACATATGAGGAAGTAATGGTGGCCAACATTGAGATCATGTTCTTGCAAGAGGGTTGCATGTGGTACAGATTATGGTACGCAAAAAATATGTAACATAAATTAAGTAAAAGTAGCAAGAGTACATACATATGGAATAAACTTAACTCGGCACGTAATATTGTTGGGAAAATTAACATAGGCAACAAAAATTTAAATTGAAGATAAGCACAAAATAACATTCACCACTCCATGGGGAAAATTACGTTCTCAAGTAACGCCATTTGGATAATGAATATCAAACAAAAGACGATAAGTTAATTCCTTACACAAGTGAATATTTGATAGCTTCAAGCAATGCTTTCAATAAATCCACTTTGAACAAGTCCCTCATGGAAGTAAAATGTTATGATCCTGGTGTGTGGATTCACTAATGCCTTGAGGTTTTGGTGTAACTATTTATTGCATTTGGTATCTGAGCGACCACCCAGGTTCGAGTCCTGATATGGGTGGCTACGCAAGCATTGCAGTATTCGCTTGGGGCTCATATAGGGTTGGGTGTGGTGCCACTATACGAGCGCAAATCTAGTCTGGGGCCTGACATACAGAGCGTGGTGGGATGTTATGATCCTGGTGTGCACATTCACTAACACCTCGAGGTTTTGGTGTAACGATTCATTACGCAATAAATTTTTCGATGTCATGGCCACTATTCCATCCTTTCTCAAGATGCATCAGGAAACACAACAGTGTTAGTCTTTGGTTGAACATCTTATGTTTTCCTCATATGACATTCCAAAGTCAAAGATGGTATGTCAAATTATTGGTCCAAACTCCCCCAAGTATGAAGAGATATATAACTACATACGTAATACCACTTTACCACATAAATTAACTTGATCCCAATGCAAATACTTCATTCAAAAAGATTTTCGTTTCACTATTATTAGTTGCACGCTCTATCGTAGAGGGTATGAAAAAGCCCTGTTGAGATGCCTAAACTCGGAATAAGCCAACCTAGCAATCCAGGAAGTCCGTGATGGAACTTGTGGCGCACATACTTATGGGATGGCCTTAGCCAAGAAAATCCTCCATGTGGAATATTATTGGTCGACCATGGAACACGAAGACCGTCAATACATTAAGAAGTGTATAGCCTATCAAAAGCTTGTGGATCGCATCAATTCTCCCTCACAATATTTGCATCCTATTGCATCCCTTTGGCCCCTCTCTTAAAAAATCAATGTTATGTAGGATGGATTTAAGAGGAGGCCATCCCATATATTCTTGAAAAGCATTTAAATGTGAATCATTAATAACATGAATATTTAAAGAAGACATTTTCCCTATGTTATCTTTTTCACCTGGAAAAAAAAGAGTGTTAAAACTAATTCACGTATTGCACTATTTCTTTCTAGCAAGTAAAGGAGGGTTAGGAGAAGACAAAGTGATGGTGTATACTTTACAATCCTTCATAATTTTGTAAGTTTGCGGCAAACATCATGAATTACATGAAAATCATACTAATAAAGGATACCTAAGGTCCACCTTAATATTTTCCTATGGAGTTACATTATATTGAAAAAAGAGTTTGATGGAGAAGGCTACTACATATAGCCTCATTACCATTATTGCATTCCTAACATATTTGACCCAACCCATGGAATAAAGACTAGGATGGGTTGTATTAGGAAGTTGTAAGTTTTTAACTTGTTATAAACTATTTTGTTTTACTACCATTGTCAATAATAAAATATCCAAATGATCCTTTACCTGGAGATTTGGGGTGATCAATGCTCCCTTAGGACTCTCTGGATAGTCTTTGATCATCATGAGTAGTTGTAGATCTATAGTGGTTGGATTGTCATTTAATATTTTTACATCTTTTAGATCAATGTGTTACTTTTTTAAAAAATCCTTGGTCTCTCTCTCTCTTTACTTAGACATTTGTATTTTTTAGTATAATGGATGCATCCCACTCTTATTATGATAATGACACTATTTATTTCATTTATCATCAAATGAAGATGATTAGTTTAAAAAATTCAATTGTGCATAGGGTTATACGGATTCATGGAGGATAAAGGGTGAACCGAAACCTGAACTTCTCTTTGGAAATGTATATCCAAGTTTGTTCCAATAGATCTAGTTAGTTTATATGCACGTTCCAAAGAATCCACTTCAAGCAAAGTTAGTTATTTATTAGGACTAAGAAGTAAAGAGAAAATTTTGATCATAACTGCCTCTCTTGGATCTATATTTTTTAACTTGACCTAGATCTCGTTGAACATTTCAATATACTATTGGATTGATTAACCTAGAGAATTTATGAGTTGAAAGCATTGTTTGAATAGATTTCATAATATGCAATAGAATAGAACCTTTAACTTCACGAAAGGTTTGAATTCATCCCATTGGGTAGTATGTTTTTCTTAATTTTCTTTGAGAGAAAACATATTCTTATGATTCTTCTACCAATCTTAGTGGATTCTTTCATATTGTTATTGATAGCTAGGATCTTGTTTATATAAAGAATCTTAGGGGGAGTCCTTGAGATAACCTCAAGCCTATACAACTAAGATTTGAGATTATTTCCATTAAATATAATGTAAAAAATTAGATATATTAAATTATTATTCCCTTTGACAAGTGATTTATGGCACTAGGTTTACCCACAATTTATTTGGAAAGTGCATTGTTTGCAATTCTCTCATTATTTCATGTATTAATATGATTTTTTTCCTACTTGGCAAGGATGTGTCTGTGATAATTACAGTTGAACCATTCATAATAGGATTCAACATGTTTTGATAAGTAATATTTATCTAAGCATGAGATATAGTTTCCCACAAAAAGTGCAAGAGAGTTTCCTTCTAAATGGCGTAGGCTATAACAATCTACAAAACTCAAATGGATGAAATTATAAAATAAGTTGTTAACATTATGAATATTCAACAAGGGATTACTTTTTAAATCACCTCTAAAGTATGTTTCCTCAAATATTTCCACATTGCACCCCTTTCTCCTTTATCCCTTTCGGCACTTAGAATTTACACATCCACTATACATGCATGCCTTCTAATTCCTATGAAGGAAATGGAACCATTTGAATTCTAATAAATAACAACTTTCTAGTATTATCTCAAACTTGTGAAATACATTATCATTGATGAAATATGATTTTTTGGCCCATATTAACTCTTTTTTCAACATGCACCTACATGAGCCTCTCCCCCATCATAAATGTCTTTAAAAAGTATGTCAATCATCCTCGATGGTGACAAGGTCTAATTTCCTCCAGTACCTATGTATGTTGGGAGTTCATATGAGGTGACCATTTATATAAGATTTCAAATTTTTATGACTTAGAAAATATTCTTCCTCCAACAAGGTTCAAACTCATGTCATGTGCCAATTTTCTTTTGTTGAAATAAAAAATGAGTTGTTTTCATTAACGCGTTCGTTTGCAACAAAAAACTTAGTTGACCACCACAAGGAAAGTTAAAATCATTGAATGTTTATATTTATCTCTGTAATGTTGAATATATAGGACAAAAACATCATCCGACCCTAATGATGAACAATTACAACTCATAATTTTGCTTTGCAATGAGCTTTGTTGGCCCAAATATGTTGTCTTTTTGACCTGCACTTTTGAGAGCCTTTCCCCCATCATAAACCACCCCTTTCAATAATAGGTAAATCATCCTAAATGGTGACCAGGGAAAATTTTCTCCAATCAAAGGATATACCTACATATGTTGGGCATTCATATAGGGTAACCCTTTGGGGAAGCTTTCAAATTTTTGTGAATTTACAAACATTCTTCCTCTAATAAGGTTTATACCCAACGCAAGTCTCTTTTCATCATCTTATTCTTAAGATTTGGAATGTTTAAGTCTATTTCAATGATTGGGAAACACTCACATCTTGTGCCAATTCTTTTTTGTTTAAATAATTAAAAAGAGTTCATTTCATCACCGTAATTTTGTACAACAATCAATTGACCACAACAATAAAGAATGCTAAAATCTTTTGATATTCCTATTTTTCATGTTATGTTGAATATACAAGACAAAAAACATCAACTAACCCTAATGATGATCAATTACAACCCATAATTTTGCATTGCAAACGTCAAAAGTTAATGTTTACTACTAATATATGGGTTGAAGTTGGACTTGTGAATGGACTGATTGGATGAACAATTATTAGAATATAAGGCTTATAAATTACTGTTATATTACTATTAGTTAAATAATAACTAGTAAATTGTTGTAACCACTTCAACCATTTTGTAGCCATATCTCACATATTAAAATGAGAACACACATTGAACAATGTGTGCATTCTAGTTTTTCTTCATTTCTTCTTTGTGCACATTTTCTAACAGTAATTGCAATCATCTGGAACATTGTGGAAAATCCCATGAAGTGTTTTTCTGTGTAGATATCAAATTTGATAGATACATAGGTCTTGCATAGGGTGCGAACCACCCCTCTATGTTTCAATCCCTTTGATTCCATGGGCCAACCATGGTAAAATTCCTTTGAAAATGGCATGGGCTATGACAATACACAAAAATCAATGTCTAACATTACACAAAGCAACTACAAATATTAGAGGCACTAACATGCTCTTAATTTCACTACATGTTTCTCCACATTAGGAAAAAAATGTGGGACTATAATCCCTCACCAATTCTCCACCAACTAGACATCTGTAACTCATTCTTACTCATTAATTATTCATTTAACTCTTATTTTCATTTCCACACCATGTTCCACTTTGTTGCACTCATCCATATTGACTTATCCATCACACCACCTATGCATGAAATCACTAGTTTCATGAACCAGACACCTTTATTACACCGAAAAATTGGGCGTGGTCTCCCTACAGTCACTTTCATAGTCATATGTATACTATGTACTACTATAAATTACATCATAAAATAAATAAAAATGTTTAAAGAATCATGTATAGAATAATCAATATGTATTATAATACATATCTATAATAAGTCTAAGTAAATATAATAAGGTAATATATAATAAGATACATATCTTAGATATATCTACATAAAAGGTATCAAGATGTATTATTATCGAGGTTTTTATATCGAGTTTGTGACATAAATGAAATATGTGCCTCATGAATGATATATCATGGTGTATTTACAAATATTTTTCTATATGTGTACGCTAGATCCACAAGTATTGTATTTTTTTTTACCATATAATGTAAAGCTTTTCAATCAAATGTTTATGTGGAGATTAATCTTTAAATGGAATATCTAGGTAACTATCAAGATGGAACATTAGCATATTTCAGACCTCCATATCTATATCTACATCAAGATGTCAACAATATTGTATATAGAACCCCCACAAGAAAATCTATGGACTACATATGGAAACTAAAACTGTAACAAAAAACATTCCCCTCTATATTTGTGAGTTCAAGGGCCCCTCCCCCTTATATAATATAGTTATTTAGCCTAAATTAACAATTTTTTTGTTAGGTGATGTTTTAAAAGGGAACCATTCAGCTATATTGTGACATATATAGAACCATATATATAGATATGGTGCATCACAAATCAGCTTATCCCTATCCATACTAGTAGGGGACCTTGGAATGTATAAAGGCCAATCCATAGCTATATCTAGTTGGGATAGGACCATAATAGTTCTCAATTTTAGTGGGGTGTTCCCCATTGTGTATATTATACTTCAAATACACCCTATAGCTTCATATTTAAGGCCTTATTCTATCTAAAGAGTGGAGGTCGATATGACCCTTGCATCATTTGCAATTAATAACTCCACATTATGTTCCTTAGATAAAACCCCCATTATCCTTTATATGGTATAAATAAAGAAACTATGACTAGAATTTAAAGGGTTGAACATCCCCCATTCTATTTTTGGGAGATCGAGGGCACCTCTCCCTTATAATATCTATTTAGCCATGATTCAGCCATAATCAACAATTTTAGTGAATATGAAGATGGATTAAAAAGGAACTATCCAATTATATCATGACATAGATAGAGCCAGTTACATAGATATGGTACATCACAAATCATCTTATGTATATCCATATCAGTGCGAGATTTGGAATTTATAAAGGCCAATCCATACCTATATCTACTTGGGATGGGGTCATAGTGGGCATGTACATTTAGGTGGGATAATCCCACATTTATATAGTATACTTCAAACATACCTTGGAACTCCTATAAGACTTATTTTTAACATAAGAGTATTGATATGACCCAACATCCATTAGCCATTTCATCTGCATATAACTTCCAATTTTAACCAATCACCTTTGTATTGGCACTAATTACTTTGATTACAATGCTACATATAATAGGTTGTTTCAATGAAGCATTATTCTAGTCTTGTTACATTGTCAATTGTGAGCAAGTTGATGAATTTTTCATCAAGTCTCTTCTAGGGTTTAGTTTATTAAGTCTTCACCTTGGCCATTTCATTTAGTATAAATCCATTTGTAAAAATTGCATTACGATACAAATTGATCATTGATGGACGTAATCCATACTAACAAGTATCTACTTGGGAAGTTAACTCTTTTTCATATAGTTTTGTAAAATCCTTAAGTAGAAGTGGAAATTACTCTAATGAACATTTTGCATCTTTAAAAAGTGGAAAATGACTCACAATTTCATAGGATTTTCTTGATATTGATGGTCTCTTACAATTATCATGTTTAACAGATAGGGTTTTTTTCCTTGAAATTATTGCATAATTATCAAATGATCATGTTGGTTTGGCACCTACCATATGTAACTTAAAATTGTTCATGGAGTCATGTTCATTCACAAAGAATTATTATATGTGCAAAATCTTCTAGTGATTTAAGAAGATTATCTTAGGTTTGTCATCTTTCCCCATACTTTTGATGGTACATTTGAGTAAATGTGAAGTGTAGCATGTAATTATTCAATTAGGGTAATTCAAGGGAGATTGTAGGGAATGGTACTCACTACCCTATTGTATATATACTATGTGTGGTAGGCTAGGTGAATCAGAGTGACAATTCATCTCAGTCGACCTAATAAGAAATAAAATAATTCTATTTTGAAGAAGTATTATGAAATGTATGTTTTACATTTGATATTATTACCTCAGAAATATTAAAATGACATAATAATTTTTTTATAGAATAAACTGATCAGTATTAATATGCATGGTTGTGGTATGTGCATGAAAATCTAGATGTAGGGAGTTACAAATGACTTAAATATCTATTGTTTTTAAAATAGGTGAATGGAAATAAATGCCAGAGTGAATAGAATCAATCTCTCTACACAAGACAATACTATTTTTCATTATTATTATGCCAATAAGAAAATGAGTGAAACACTTTTAACTACCCTTCTACGAAAGATATCAAAATCTCTAGAAATAACTTCCGGTACAAGTGCCTAATCCAAAATATCTGTTGTACTTTGTATCTATATGCTAGCATTGTTGTGTTTGATGTCATCGTAATGGTGTTAAAAACATTATTACTAAAGAGGGAAAAATCTTTCTATAACATTGACTCACATAATCCTCCAATGCCCACCTTCTCACTTGCCATTATATATCAATTTCAGCTTAGCTGGAGAGGAGGTTTATGACACTAAGATACCGCATGTTGTTACTCTAGTCGCTTAGCTCAGATCTATATCACACAAAGGAAAATAAATAAATACAAAAGCATGTCAAAAAGGACGGAACGAGCAAAATTTATTTGCCATCCCACGGGTTTTGATTATATCCCAGTGTAAGTATCATATGAATTTTAAAACACTAAAAACTAATACCATTTATTTGCCATTGTTTATAGTAAGTATTAATGTAGACCAGGGTAAAGTATGAATTCTTAAGTTCGTTAAAAAGTTTTGATAAAAAAAATAAAATCAGAGAGGCCCCTCATCAATCGTATCAAATTCCATTGCATCACTTCACTTAGTCTTTCCCCCTTCACTCTGCACATCAAAATTATTGTCAGCTAATTAACATTTAAATCTAATCATATTTAAGCTACCTCCCGAAGAAATAGAAATAGCGTGCAATACAACCAAAAAAAAAATCTGTAATTCGCCGGTAGGCGTCTACTATGAAGAGAGCCCTGCTGGAAAGCGTCAAATTCCGGCAGGCTCTTTTCCGGCGATGGAATCCCGGCGACACCCGTTACATGTGTGTTTTTCTGCATACCAGATTGGCCGAGGCACCTGAGGAGGAGGCATTCGATGATATTGAGACTCTGTTTTATATTTGGGTGCTAGAGTTCTGAGCAACCATTTCAGGAGAATCAAGGACTCGAATTTGGAGTCACTGATGGAGTGGATTCTTTGATCTGCAATAAGCCAGGTGAAAGATGAGTTCTGTGTATACTCACAAAGGATTTGAAATCTGTTCATATTTTAAGGGTATTGATGAAGGATAGAGGAATTTAATAGATGGTGGGATGTAGTTGGATTGATGGATATAAAATGGTGAATGTTTTTTTTTGTGTAAGAGACGAATCACCCACATAGGCATAGAATATTAATGCAAAGTTGCAGAGATTTACAACAGGTTATGGACATCCACCAAAGCATAATGGAAGTGGTATTTCAGTATTTCCAGTTTTTATATCACACTACCATCCTGTGCCAAAATATGAGCTTTGGAACAGGGTATGGACATCTACCAAAGCATTGCACAGAAGAGAATTTTGTTAGATATTTTAGTTGCAAGTATCCTGGTAGATATGTATGCATAATGTGGAAGCATGTGAATTATTTGACAAAATTCCTGAAACAAATGTTGCTTTTGGTGGTGTAAAAAAAAATTGTTAGGATTTTGGCAACTTTGTCTGCGAAGTGTCAAAAAGAAAATTGGAAGGCCACTATTTTTATTCACTGGAGGCATCCATTGTGAGAAGAGCCTTTCTGGGAAGTGTCCGCTTCCCGGAGACCTCTTTCCAGCTGCGTTGCTAGCACATATGCTATGGTTATCAATATCCCCTATCACTCCTAGATATGGGCTTGACGGGTATCCATAATCAAACATAACTCTAATTTTTGTGTGGTTGCGAGGTGGGATTTGACTCACAGATTTCTTTTACTATGGCGATATATGGTATATTAGAATTGCAGCTAATAGAAGGGGACACAAGTATCTTCTTGGGAAGTTAACTCTTTTCCTTCCTATTTGTAAAATCCTTGAGTAGAAATCAAAATTATAAAATGATCATTAATGCACCATGATAGAAGTGGAAAATACTCCCACAAATTCATATTATTGTTTTTGATATTGATGGTCTTTAGAATTATCATGTTTAACAAATAAGGTTTTTGACCTTGACATTATTGCATAATTATAAAATGATCTTGTTGGTTTAGCAGCTACCATACCTCACTTTAGGTTGTTCATGGAGTCATGTTCATTCACTGAAAGAATTATTATATTTTCAAAAGCTTTTTGTAATTTAAGAAGATTATTTAGGTTGTCAAGGGAGCCATACTTTTGATTTTGATATTTGTAATTACAGTTTCATTGAGTTTATGGGAGATGTATAGCATGGTACTCACTGTCCTCTTATATATATACTATGTGGGTATATATACTATGTGGATGGTTGGGTGAATTAAAGTGACAATTCATCTTTATAAACTTAGTAAGAAATGAAATAATTCTATTTCGAAGAGTATGATGAAATGCATGTTTTACATTTGATGTTTATTGCATAAAAATATTAAAATGTCATCATAATTTCTTTATAAAATAAACTGATCACCATTAATATCTGTTGTGGTCATGTGATGAAAATAATAAATTTAGGGAGTTATAAATAAAAGCACTTAGTTTTTAAAATAGGTGCATCCAAATGAATGTGAGAGTGAACAGAATCACTCACTCTACCAAGACAATACTATTGTAAGAAAATGAGTGAAACACTTTTAACTACACCTTCTACGAAAGATATCAAAAATCTCTAGAAATAACTTCCGGTACAAGTGCCTAATCCAAAATATCTGTTGTACTTTGTATCTATATGCTAGCATTGTTGTGTTTGATGTCATCGTAATGGTGTTAAAAACATTATTACTAAAGAGGGAAAAATCTTTCTATAACATTGACTCACATAATCCTCCAATACCCACCTTCTCACTTGCCATTATATATCAATTTCAGCTTAGCTGGAGAGGAGGTTTATGACACTAAGATACCGCATGTTGTTACTCTAGTCGCTTAGCTCAGATCTATATCACACAAAGGAAAATAAATAAATACAAAAGCATGTCAAAAAGGACGGACGGGCAAAATTTATTTGTGATCCCACGGGTTTTGATAATATCCAAGTATAAGCATCATATGAATATTAAAACACTAAAAACTAATAACATTTATTTGTCATTGTTTATAGTAAGTATTAATGTAGACCAGGGTAAAGAATGAATTCTTAAATTCGTAAAAAAGTTTTGATAAGAAAATAAAAATCAGAGAGGCCCCTCATCAATCGTATCAAATTCCATTGCATCACTTCACTTCGTCTTTTCCCCTTCACTCTGCACATTAAAATTATTGTCAGCTAATTAACATCTAAATCTAATCATATTTAAGCTACCTCCCAAGAAATAGAAATAGCGTGCAATACAACCAAAAAAAAAATCTGTAATTCGCCGGTAGGCGTCTACTATGAAGAGAGCCCTGCTGGAAAGCGTCAAATTCCGGCAGGCTCTTTTCCGGCGATGGAATCCCGGCGACACCATTACATGTGTGTTTTTCTGCATACCAGATTGGCCGAGGCACCTTAGGAGGAGGCATTCAATGATATTGAGACTCTGTTTTATATTTGGGTGCTAGAGTTCTGAGCAACCATTTCAGGAGAATCAAGGACTCGAATTTGGAGTCACTGATGGAGTGGATTCTTTGATCTGCAATAAGCCAGGTGAAAGATGAGTTCTGTGTATACTCACAAAGGATTTGAACTCTGTTCATATTTTAAGGGTATTGATGAAGGACAGAGGAATTTAATAGATGGTGGGATGTAGTTGGATTGATGGATATAAAATGGTGAATGTTTTTTTTTTGTGTAAGAGACGAATCACGCACATAGGCATAGAATATTAATGCAAAGTTGCTGAGATTTACAACAGGGTATGGACATCCACCAAAGCATTATGGAAGTGGTATTTCAGCATTTCCAGTTTTTATATCATACTACCATCCTTTGCCAAAATATGAGCTTTGGAACAGGGTATGGACATCTACCAAAGCATTGCACGGAAGAGAATTTTGTCAGATATTTTAGTTGCAAGTACCCTGGTAGATATGTATGCATAATGTGGAAGCATGTGAATTATTTGACAATCCTGAAACACGTGTTGCTTTTGGTGGTGTAAAAAAAAAAATTGTTAGGATTTTGGCAACTTTGTCTGCGAATTGTCAAAAAAAAAAATTGGAAGGCCACTGTTTTTATTCACCGCAGACATCCATTGTGGGAAGAGCCTTGATGGGAAGTGTCCGCTTCCCGGAGACCCTTTCCAGCTGCCCTGCTAGCACATATACTATGGTTATCAATACCCCCTATCACTCCTAAACATGGGCTTGATGGGTATCCATAAACAAACATAACTCTAATTTTTGTGTGGTCACCAGGTGGGATTTGACTTACAGATTTCTTTTACTATGGCGATATATGGTATTATTAGAATTGCAGCTAATAGAAGACACAAGTATCCTCACGAGGCATCAACCCAGTTTCACTTTGTCAGCATGCTACCAGCCTTTCCAAAAATAAGAGCTTTGACACAGAGCGTGGGAAAACAATGAAAAAAATGGCAGCTACACCAGTAATCATAGCCATTTACAGATTCATTGACTGCACTGATTGATATACATAAGAAAGTTTTCTTACGAAAATACATTTTGGAGAATTAAAACCAGACTCCACAACCTGTTTCCTCATACTCCCAGTTTGTGCCAAAACAGATATATCATGAACTGTTTGACAAAATGCCTTAAACCGCTTCTGTTTCGCTGATTGCATGATATGCACAAACTAGGTGTGTGGAAAGGCCTCGACACCTTTCCAGAAAATGTAATTGGCAGGTGTACATGCGGACTCCACAAACTTTTTCAGCATCCTCCCAACTTCTGCCAGAATGGGAGATTTAGAAAAGGGCACGTGAATTGTTTGATGAAATGATTCAGTTAGATGTGGTTCTGCTCAGAAAGTAAAAGCAAACTACGACACACAATATAGATGTATATGTAACTACAGCTTTGTAAAATAGGTAAAGACAAACTATTAGATTATCAGCTTTGGTCCATAATGTACTAGGTATAACCATTGTAAATGGAGACATAACTATTAGATTGTGTATTGCAAAATTTCAGAGGGCCAAAATACATTGGTACCTAGATGGTGTTATTGCTCCTGATCAAAGTTAGCTGGCCAATATCTGTCAAACTCAAATGCGGGATCTAATATTTGTCAACAACCAGTCTGCAATCAAGGCCTTGAACGAGGCTCATCACTTGCTTACCCAACCTTGATGCAATTAATTGTTGTATAACCATTGTAACTTTCTCATGGAGGATCAAACTATGTAATTTGTGAACAAGGGAGTAGTTGGTAGATTATTAGAATCTTTAGTCTTTATTGCTAAATTTCAGCCATTTTAAAATTAAAATCTAATCATTTATTCATTTGGAGGGGTATCAAGCTAGCAACTACTCTACTTTCTTAGTGATGACATGCAAAAATACTGGTAGTTGGGTTCTTACCCCTAGATGCAGATGTTATTGCTCCCGTGGTACAATCTCTTCATAAAATCAAGCCTCCAAACTCCCATCCCGTCAAGTTAGTATGGCGACTTTCAAAGCCAGTTTACTTTAAAGATCCTTGTAAATGGACAGAGTCAATGTTTTGGGAACCCATGCAATAAATTTTTTGGGCTGCCTTCTTACATTTTCAAAGTGGAGTCTTACAAGTGGCATGATTTCATGTTGGGACTCTCCCAAAGTCAGCTTCGAACAATTTCAGTGCTTGACTTTAGCAGTGACAAGATTTCTTAAAATGGTTCTTTGAAGTACCAGGATATCCTTGGGTAAGATTTGTTCTATTTTTGCTTATACTTTTGGAAGTTTGGCCCTAGAGATATAGGTGAATTGGTGTGGTGAGATTCCTTGTGAGTTCGGCTTAGACTTTTCAATTCTTCCTTTTATCTATCATCCAAACTGCTCAATGTTCTTAGTCTTCATACATCTCTAAGATTTGGCATGTATTATTTCTCTTCTATCTGCACTCCCCTCCAAAATTCACCTATTGAATTTGTAATATGATACCTGGGTAGCTTTCAACTTCCTAAAAATGCAGAAATTGATTTTCTTCTGATAAACATGTATGCGGAAGTAGGCAGGTGGTGGTGTGAGGTCGAAATGGTACGGAGATTGATGGAAGATAGAGGAATTAAAAATGTTCCTGGGTGTAGTTGGATTGAAGGTCATAAAATGGTACATACTTTTTTTTATCTGAGCTATTGTTTTATTCTAATAAGCTTTCTGGAACCATTCCCAAAGAAATTGGGCTTCTGAAGAAGTTGGAAGTTTTGAGGGCAGGGGATAACATGCTATATGACACCATTCCAGAGGAGATTTCCAAATGCACAGAGCTTAGAACATCGGGGCTTGCTTCCTGTGCTCTAAATGGATTCATACCCTAAACAGTTGGGAAGATTTTACACTTGAGAATGTTGAATTTGCAGGAGAATTTTTTTAGCGGCTTCATACCTGCTAAGCTAAGACATTGCAAACACCTTGAGAGATTTTTAGCAGCAGAGATTATTCTGTAAGGGACATATTCCTCCAGAGTTTAAAAGGCTTCAGAGATTGTATTAGTTGAATCTACTCGGAAATCACTTGGATGGAAAGATACGTAGGGAATTTAACCTGCTTTGGCAATTGTAAATTCTAGATTTGTCAAGAGAACAAACTTGAAAAGCTTTGGTACTCGGTTTTGTCCAAAAAAAAATTTATAGGCTCTATTCCTAATAATATGTGTGCTAGAAGCATAACATTGAAATATCTTTTTCTTGGAGGAAATAATCTTTCAGGAACTATTTGAGCCAATGCTCAAATCTACAACAGCTGGATGTCTGACAACGCCCTTAATTGATCAATTCCTAGAAAATCTAGATATTCTTAGGAATCTGTGTGATCTTCATTTGCATAACATATTAATAGGAAACGCCCCTTCTGCGATAAGAAATCTTAGTAGATTAGAAACATTTTCCCATCATTTCAAACAAAGACATGGTTCTTGCCGAGATTATTGGTGATGTATTCAATAAAGCCCCTTTTTATGACTCCAGGAAGGTGTCGTGACATAGAACTGTTTTCAGGAAACCTACACATATCTGGAATGAAAAAATGAAAGGGGGGGTGGAATGTGAGTAAAGTGCTTACAATCAATCAAATGCGTGGAGATGATGGGTAGAGGATATCATCATAGTTCACTACTCCAACATTTGTCATTTGTTATGGACACCAAATTATGTGTAAATTAATATATGAAAATGCTGGTTTTGCCTCATTTATGGTTAGTGATTTCTAATTTTGTTTTACATCATATATTTGTGAATCACATCATATATGTGGTAGCTACCACACTACACTCAAGATGTTCTTCAAGATTTGTTGCAAGAGATTATGTTTCTCTTCAAGATGTTGCAAGAGAAATTGAGTTTCTCTTCAAGATTGTTGCAATAGATATTGTTTTGAGAGAAATGGGACAACACATGCAATCAATAAGTGTAAAGTTAGACTCCATAACCTTTGCCAATACCCTCCCAGCATTTTCCAAAATGGGATATTTAGAATATGTCAAGGACATCTTTCAAAGTATAATGGATAGCTGTTTTTTGTTAGATTTAGTTGTAAGTGCCCTTGTAGGCATGTAGGCAACCTGGGAAACCATACACAAGGAAGTTAAAGTATTCAGAAAAATGCACTTGTTAATATGTATTTAATATGCGGTAGTGTAGACAATGGATACAAAATGTTTGACATAATTCTTGAACAAGATGTTGTTTCTTTGTCTGCAATAATTATGTAAGATGTGCTCGGAATAGACATGGATCTCAAGCCCAAATGATCTTTTCACGTATGAAACGGGTAGGGTTCAAATCCGATAAGTACATCTATCATAGTGTGTTAGGTTTTTGCAACATTCTAAAAGGATTACAATTAGGAAAGAAGGCCGACTCTTACATTAACAAAAGTGAATTGAATTAAATGGTCGAACCTAATGTGGTCACATGGACAACAATACTTACAGGCTATGCCAAAGGTGGGCATGGTTACAAGGAACTAAAGCTTTTTCCCATGATGCTTATGGTCACGGACAACTCTGTATACCTTTAGTTCACCAGTGTTTAAGAGGTACGCATAGACCTAGCTATTGCCAATCAGAGCAGACAATTCCATTCTCAAACCATCAAAAGAGGATTTCAATTGGCTACCTCCATAGGATAGGCTTATAACCAAGGGGCATAAATTTAGAGGCACACCCCCTATGAAGGACATCCATCAAGAGATAATAGGGAAGTGTTTTACGCCGGATGTTGTAGTTGTACTACATTGTTTGCTCCTCCGCTTCACACTTACTAAAAACAATTTAAGTTATAGCATACATTTCACCACAAATTACACCAACAAACCTAACATTGTTATCCTCTCCAGGCGTAATTTGCAACTCATGTGCAATTGCTAGTGGTACTCCATCATAAGACAAAGGCCCACATGTAGAACTGCTGAAAACCCACCCAGATTTTTTTGACTTTAGCAAGATATTTTCTTGAGTAAAAAATTTTAAAATGTAGGTAGATTCACCATCAAAGTCATGTCGTGATTCATTACAAAGTCAAAAAAGTTATTCATTTCCTCCCTCGGAAAAATTGAGATACATCCTTCTAGATTTTTTTTGTTTGTTTAGCGAGATATTTCCTCAAGTAAAAAGTTTTTAAAATGTAGGTAGATTCATCCACCAAAATCATGTCCTGACTCCTTACAAAGTCAAAAAAGTTATTCATTTTCTACCTACGAAAAATTGAGATACATCCTTCATGCTTCAAATACGATTGACCAGATTGTTTTGAGCGCACTAGGTACATAGTGAAACCCAATACTCTTTTGAAGGAGCATTTATCCAACGAGATTTTATTGTGATCTTTAAGTTACTAAGTCATATGGTATGACAATCTGATTCTTTAACTGAAATCCACTTCCTGACTGGACAAACTAGCATTCACACGCAAATGCAAATGTTGCGATAGAAATGTTGAAGGGGATCCGTCGAGGTAGTTAAACATGAGGGAGAAAAACACTAAAGGAGGACGAGGGGTAATGAGGGAGGGGTTTGAGGGAAGAGAAATCCATGGGGGCAGAAAATGTTGGGGGGAACCAATGCGCAACTCTTCTTTCTTACCGCCAAGCACATATGATCCACGTGCCATTTTTCTCAATTGTTTGAAATAGAAAGGTGGTGTGGTATACAGGGTGTAGAAGCAACGTACTTTGGTTGATCAATACTTACAATGTGAATAGTTGTTCGTGATGTCAGCTCTTGGATTTTGCGGGTAGTTAGAATTCACTACAAAGTAAGGGGAATTCAGTTGCACATGTTACATGATACTTTAGAAAAAGGAGTATGTGCAGTTGACTCGACATTCCTAATTGAGTTGGCATAGTAGTTGAATTTGATAGCCAAAAAAAACATGATTGGCGAGGTAGTTTTATGCCATTTTTAGAGGTCATTATCTTAGGCCATTCTCCATGCTTGCCTAGGCAACAACTATTATCAGGAGTGAATGAATTTGTAGACATTGCCTCCTCAACAATCCAAGTTGTTAACACTCATCAAATTTAAAGAATTGTCACATGTATCTATATCATGCAATATTTTCAAGACCGACACTATTTCTATGACTTTATCATTGCTACCAAAGTTATCATCAAGGTTTGAACACATGGATGTCAATCAAGGATAGTTAGAAGAGATGCCAACCCATATGGCAATGCATGGGGACATGCAAGATGCATTATCTAGCCATTTGGAGATTCAACCAATACAATGTTTTAACCACCGCATGCAAAGTTGGCAAGTTGAGGAAAGATGCAAACTCAAATAATACTATCATTGGTACAAAGGGGCTGCCAATGCAAGCAAGTTTGAATCGCAATACTCAATACAAGATCCAAATGCAATACAATGTCAGAAAGACCCTCAATACAGAGATTGATGCCTATGGATCCAAAAACCAAATACAAATCTAAGTCAAGGGGCGAGGTTGAGCTTGGGGAAAGTACAATTTTTTATGCGAGCACAACGACGCAGGGGAGAGTCGAGGCATTCACGTTACAGGGGTCTAAGGAGGAGAACAAGTTAAGGAAAAGGGTATTCGAAATTCCGAACCCAAAAAGAATTCCCTAATATGGTTGGAATTCCGAATAAGGTTGGAGAACTTCAATAGTACTGAGATGGCAGCCCAAGGCCTTTAGAGATAGGGATATGTGAAGAGAAAAAACATCCCAATTCAAGTTGATGCAGTTGTTGAGTTTGATTTACCATAAAACATGGCTAGTCTAGTGGTTTTTGCCATCTTTATAAACCATTGTCATAGGCCATTCTCCATGCTTTCCCAAAGCAATAACAAATATCAGTAGCAAAGAGTTTACCTAGTGGATTTGTAGTGAAAATTGTTTTAACTACACCACCTCCTAATATTGGCTTGTGACATTCGATCTTGTTCCGTACTAGATTGGTCTGAACTAGTTGAGGGGTACGTTTTTCCTTAAAAAAAAAATTCCAAATTTAGCTTTTAGATTACTTTTTCCCAACCCTAACCCTAAAATGATGCTATATAGACCAACGATTAAATGATCTCGTCTTCATGCAATACAACCTTCAGCTAAGGTGCAACCAATTACTGAATAGGATACCTATTACAAATCCCATTGTCTTGGATGATATTGATCCAACCTCAAAATGGGTAGAGGAGAGTCACCTGACAGAGTTTGATCCCAATGACTTGGGGTGGATGGCTTTGGATGATGAACCACTAGTAGCACCAAACATGGCAAACATTAGTCATGCTACTACAACTACTGCAGATGTCCGTGTGAAGTCTGATGTGTGTGAGCCAAAGGAACATGATGGCATTGTTGAGGACAAGGATCCCATTCTTAGCGATGGTGTTAAGTTTGATGGTTAATATCAAACATGTAGTATCTTGTAACATATTGTTTTTTGGACTCTATAGGCCATTTAGAGCCTCATTGTTTATGTATTTCGTTTCGGATATGTAGTGTACTCGGTTTTGTTTTTCTATATTTATCCTTACATGGTATATGTATGAGCTTGAATTGTACATATTTTGTCTCTAATTTTTTGTAATCATGGTTTGGAATCTTTTAAATTTCTTGTTTTCATTAAATTGTACTATTTTATGTATTTTTTAGTAAACCATTTCATAAGTTTTAAACTGATCCTGTTTTGGTCTGTTTCCAATTCAGTTTTGATCCAACCCTCGGCCAATTCCAAGTCCGGTTACGACTTTTAAAACATTGCCCTCAACACAATGAAAAATGGTCATTACAACCACATAAAACTTTTCACCCCTTCCTTACTCCATAAAGTATTGATTGATTTCTCAAAACAAAAATCCCACTTCCACTTCCACCCAAAACTGCCAATATATGAATAATAAATAAAAATCATTATTTACATTTAAAAACTAACACATTGTGTCAAAAGTATAAGAATATATATACACATATGTACAAAATTAAAAACCAACATATTATCTCAAAATATATATATATATATATATATATATATATATATAATTAAGAACTGACACATTATCTAAAAGTATATAAATATACAAAATTAAGAACCACATTGTTTCAAAAGCATATTAATAATATAATACATATACAAAATGCAAATTTAGAAGTAAAAATAATAATCTCAAAAATAATGCCAAACGAAGGTAAAAATAATAAATTCAAAGAGTGCGAATCAAAGTAGCAAACAACGTTTTTTACTTTCCATTTATAATGTAAGAGTTATTTTACTTTATGTTTTACATGTAAATATTTCATTTAACATCAAATTTTTAATATGGATATTTCTATTACTATTTTTTTATTATGTATTTTTTTTAAAATTATCAAAATATTTGCCACTTATTATTTAAGAGTGATTTTATTATTTTATTTTTTATATTTCTAACAAAATATATAAATATTCTAAAGTGGAATAAGAGCCTACGAATAATATCTCTCAACATCTTTTAGATAAGGTTATCTAAGATAAACTTACTAATCTTTTATGATAACCCAAACTCACTTTCACACATCCCTTTGTTTTTCTACTATCATTTTGGCCATGTCTTACACCATATTTTTCTCAAACCCCCTTTTGTATCGATACCATTTCCATTGCTTACTCGATTCCATCCAATCTTTTCCTTCAACTAGCGATACCTAATGCCCTTCTCCCTTTTCTTTCCCAACATTATATTTGGGAAGGGAAACCGTCGAAAGTTAAGGGAACTTCCTTTAAAGCAAATTTCAGCATTAAATAAGAGATGTAATATTTTGGGAAAAGTAGAATGACAATCTAATGTTACGGTAAAAGATGGAGGTCCTATGCAAGTTTCAAGTGGCTACTCAAAATGTGGAAATTGTCTTTAAAGCAAAAATCAACATTAAATAAAAGGGTTAATATTTTGAGAAAAATAGTGTGACAATCTAACATTAGGGAAAAAGATGGGGTCCTAAATCATTACACGATTAATTCACTATACAAAAATTAAACGAGTTCGGTTGTAGGAATGTTCATAATTAAGTGACAAATATTGGAATGGGATTATTTACAATAGCAAATTACAAATTATCGTTGTTTAACTGCAAAATTATTTATAGTAGTAAAATAGAAGCTCCACTTTTTGTCTCTGAACTTAAGAGGTGACTAGAGAGTGGTGGGATGGGAGCTTCCTTCTATAGTTTAGGCTGAGTTTTATTCATGTGGCACATAACATGTATTCCTGCCAAGATTTTTTGGTAATTTTAGATGAACATATAATCTTTATTTACCTGCAAATTACCATAAAACTGTAATGGGATCCTATAATATCTAAGTGAGTATTACTGAGGAAAATAATAAAAAATATGAGACCTTAAAACTATTAAGTGTTCTTAAAAAATTTCAACATCACCTACTAAAACACTTATGGAGCCCCACCTCTATGGAAATATGGCCTACATCCATGAGATTATAGAACAAGTAGCTTCCATATTAAAGACATGGCTTTTATGGGCGCTGTACAACTCCTACCATTAATAAGGGTGGTTTCATGACAGATGAAAATTGAAAATTTGTGGATTTTTCTAAAAAACACGAGACAATTTCTTTGGTGCAAAGTTTGAGCCGGTGGAAATGGGATTCAAAGCAGAAGGATATGAGAGTTTCCCAAGGCATGATTGCCCTCCTTGAAGGGTTCAATCTCGAGTACAGCCTCTATCGATCCTGCCAGGCAGTCGGATCCATCCAAGATCTAAGGCTTTCCATACTTGACAAGCGACAGCTAATTCAAGACTCCATTTAGTAGCCTCACGGATCACTTCATTACCTTCACGAGCGAGATCACGTCCTTCATTACGAGCTTATACACAAGCTTCTAAGGCGACCCGATTAGCTACTGCACCAAGTGCATTTCCCCAAGGGTGTACCAAAGTACCTCCGCCACACTTAAAAAATTACGGGAAACACCTACTAAGGAATTTAGAATCCCTTAGTTGGAATCACTTCTTGAACCCCTGTTCCATGGAATCATTTATTAAGAGTCTACTGGCATCAACAGTAACGCTTACATTTTTAGAGAACTTCAAAAATTATTCTTAACACCTGTTATGAAATTTTGGAAGCCCTTATGTGGAACACTTCCTAAACCCCTGTTCCACGGAACCACTTCCTAAAAGTCAACTAACATCAACAGTAAGGCTTGCATCTTTAGTGCACTTCAAAAATTACTCTAAACACCTGTTATGAAATTTAGAAACCCATATGTGGAACACTTCCTAAACCCCTATTCCATAGAACCACTCCCTAAAAATCAACTGCCAACATTAGTAAAACTTGCAACTCCAGTGCAACTTTTACTCTAAACCCGTGTTATAAATATTAGAAGCCCAACCACCTTCATAAACCACTGTTCCATGGAACCACTGGCAACAAAAATAAGGCCTCTTTTGGCTGAGTAATAGGGGAGCCTCCCTCTATCGCACAATAACAAAGGACCACAGTTGATACCAAAATACCCTCACAGTCGAGTACTCTCAGAAATCCACTTAAATCTATATTAAAATACATATTACTAACAGAAAACTTTATGTTGCATGTTTTAATAACTTATTTTGCTCTTGACGTCTGTCATTAAAATGTAGCTTTAAAAGAAAGCAACCAACCATTACTTTTACAAATCAAAAACTCAACTTTGACATAATCAAAACTCATTTTACTGCAATTGTGTGAGAGTGTCATGTTGATATCATTTACGGAGTTAAGGCATCTTACCGTGGAAATTACCATCAAGCTTCGCTTGGAAGCATGGATTATGTCAATAGCGAGAAGCATGGATTATAAACTTGTGTATGACCAACAAAGGTGAATTATGAAAGAGCGCAAGCCAAAGGAGGTATAAAACCATCTTGTAACTGTTTTGAGAGTCATTGAAACCAAGTATGGAGCTCCAAAAACATGTGTTGAGAAGATTTTTTTGCAAACAGTTAGGAAAAAGACTATAATATGTGCATGAATCTTGAACAACTATTGATTTCCATCTGAATGATTGAGGGAGGAGTTATTGAGTTGGTAAGAGTTGATTTCCATGTGATTAATGCACTTGTGTATGTATTTGTTGATTGTATGTAATTGGCACAATTGTGAATCAGACAACTTGTAGTAAACCGTGTATCTTTCATAGTTGAAGCAAGCTTTATTCGAGGAAAGAAGACTTTTCAAAACAAAGGGATGAGGACATACATGACTACAAGGTAAGGGATTGTGTTTCAAACCTTTATAGATCCTGAAGACAAAAGGAAGTGTTAATATTTTTTCTTGGGGAGATCAACAATCAAATTAACATGTTCTGAGAAGGCAGAGGACGAAGGATTATGCATCAAACACGTGCTCCAAGAAGGGATAAACTCTACTCGTAAGAGATCAAGACTCTAAATGATTATATAGACTTGTTCGAATTGATTTAGGGCTTTGAAAGTAAGTGAAATCGGTTTGGTAAAGAAAATTACATCCTCAAGCTCACTGTGACAAACCCTCCTAGGGTTTGCAATCCAATTGTAATTCAGAGTCTTAAACATCTTTCTAAAGCCTAAAATTTGCAAGTTATAACCTTGAAACCTTCCTTGACCAGATTCTCAAGAAATTTTCCATAGAAAGGTTGTCAAGAAGGAGAGAAATCTAACAATTTAGTCAAGAATCTTGTACCATGCATAAAGAGACCTGATTGAGGTCTGATACAGAGAGTTTGTGTAAGATTTTCTAAAAGAAAGATCCTGAATTTTTGTTTACAAATTGTTGGCCCAAATGGCTGCCTGAAAAGGTGGATATATTAATTGAGTCAAGAAAACAAAAGTTACATCAAGTTTTGACTTGAAGCAGGGCTAATAGTGAAGATCAAGCCTAAAAGGAAAGGGGTGAAGAAAAGGACATTTCCCTTAGAAGTTGGATCAAGAAATTTTACCCACACCTGAGCAATGGTAAAGGGTGCTCAAAAATGTATTTAGGTTGTCTGAATGAGTTGGATAATGCTCTAACTCATAACTCACCACCATCATCTTTCTCAAGAAGCATTATTGGCAGTTTAACAAAGGGTGAACAAAACAACAAAACCTAGTGAAGTTGATCCTTTTGATGGTTGTCTTAACATGATGAGTCAATGCGGAACATGATGGAAGCCTTCAACAAGCTAAATTGTGCTTTTAGAGCAATTTTTGCATGTTTGATGTTTTTCTAGTTTTGGGAAAAGAGTCCATTGTTGCAAGATTTAGACTAAGTGGAAATTATTTGTTCAATCTAACCTCTTTGTGGGAGTGTTGGCATGATAAGCTCTGCATCAATTGTGGACTAAGTCACTAGATTCGTGTTTGGGTTCGTGTTCGGGTTCATGTTCGACAAGGATACAATTTGAAAAAAAATTGTTAACCAATAAAGTTTGAGAAAAAAAATTCGTCAATATGTTCGAATTATATATTTCTATATTTTTATTAATTTATTTTTAAAATAAATAATAAATATATAAGAATGTTTGAAACATACAAATATTAAATTCCTAAATATTAAAACTAACTACTATATTAAAATCTCACACGCAACTTGAACATGCTCTAATCATAATATTTTACCTTTTTGAAGATGTAACTAAGATTATCTAAATAAAGTTGTGGTTTTATTTTTATTGAAATAGACAACAAGAAATATTTATATATTGATGAGATCCCAATTTACGTGGTCAAGGTGTGTGCTATATAATAAATAATATAGCATGGAAATAACTAGCATACCTATCTTAAAAAATATATGTAAAAGACGCAAAGAGGTATTATTCTCGAAGCGCCTAATCCACTTATTTGCGGAATCAAATATAAGCACCTCGAGAATGGATACCTCTCGACATCTTTTACATAAAGTTTCTAAAATAATTATACTAGATATTACCTTTTTCTAAAATAATTATACTAGATATTACTTTTTTCTAAAATAATTATGCATTATTTTCTTAGGGGATGTATTATTGTTAATCTAAATTAAACCTAATAGCATAAAACAAACTACCCCTAATTTAAAAGCCTACGTACCCCACCATATTTAGTATTACTTTATACTTTATATAAGTATAAAAAGTAAGTTTACATTTTGTTGATTATATTAACAACCCTAAACCTTAAAAAAAACTCTAAGCGGCCCCCATTAAGAGTTAGGTTTCCCCCTTTTTTAGGGTGAACTAATTTTATTGTTCTAGGTTATTTGCAGGGTCAAGGAATGGAGGCGGCGGAGGATAATGGAGAGGGGAGTGGTGAGAGAGGAGGAAGCGGCCGGATTTTTTTATAATAAAATGAGGATATATCACAGTTACAGATTTATTTCTGTGTGCAGGTTGATTTATCCCCCGTAACGTTCTGTTTATATAAATATGAGAGGCAGAAACTTTGGCATTCACTGTAACTACCCAATCATTGCTAAATTAAAAATAAATGTCGGCAAATACCTCAAGAAAACCTTAATAACATTTCCTACAAGATTCATACAGAAATAAATAATACATTTGCTGTTCTTTAATTTATAAAATTTCAAACAACAAAGAAGAATAATCAAATAACAATCAATACCTTCATTAGCAGCAGCAACTAGGACGTCAATTTCAAATAAACTACTGCTCCTACGAAGATCAGACATGAAGATAGAATTAATTGCATCAACTTTAATATCTTTCTCTTGACGACTGGTTCCATTCTCAATTTCTACATCCATTATACGTTTGTTTTTTAAGAGCTCCGCCTCCCAGTCTCTCTGGATTCTGTTTTTGATAGCCGTTTTTATGTTTTCACGCTGGGTGCAGAATGTTCGCCTGCACAGAAAAAACTTCATTCCTCCCGCCATAACTCTCTCCTTCTCTTTGACACTGAACCCGAATTATCATTATAAACCCTGAAAACCCTAATGAAAGAACCCTAATCTTAGCGATTGAAAAATAACAATAGCTCGTTTGGACCGTGCATGTAAGTATAGGTACATGCATTTGAATTTTATTTCTAACAATAATTCAAGCATTCTTTCTTAACTTTAGAATATTGTTTTATTTACCGGATATTTTATTTTAATCGTGAAAAACCAAATATTTTTCTTTCATTAAAAAAATTGCGTTCTATTCATGAGTTCATTCCTCAAAAGCATCTAGCCCACACTCGTGCAGGAGACGGCTACCCTCCACTTGATTTACACCCATGTATGTGTGGACTGCATAAGAATGACCATGTTTCCCATCACATGCGCATGTAAAAGGCATGACCTGGCAAGAAAACCCGGCACCGAAGGCAGTCAAATCAGGCGGACCTGCTCGTGTACGGAAGATAATTTGTTGATTTTATGCAATGTGCCGCTGCTCGGGAGGGGTCAAATTTATTTAAGGAGGCAAGTGAAAATTACGCCAAATTGCTAGCTACCCTTTGGTAATTACCAAACCGGTGAAAATTGTCAATGGAAATCATACCGCACAAACCACTTAACATTAAATTAAACCAATATTGGCAAAACTTTCTTACTAGAAACAAGCTTTCGCATAACCATAGGAAGAAGAGGAAGGCATCTGTCTGAATTGGGTTGTGATTATTCTACACCATCTCTACAAAGATAATCACCAGTCCTCTGCTTCACATTTGCGGCCACATTTTCCAGGAAGGGACATTCCACAACACACAATCAAGTATAGTAACAGGTAATTTGACATGGATCTTAACGAATATACAATTTGGTTTGTTTTTCATTAATTTCTTTTATATACAACCATGGCAAGGGAAATCTTCTTCATTTTTCTTTCTGTTGTCACATTAAATATGGATCTACAACTAATTTGATTTAAAATAAAACCATGTTTATTAATTTTTCAATTGATTGTTAAATTTGGTTAATCTAATTCATCACCAAATATGTCTGCAGTTGTGAACCAAAATGTAAATCAAAATATTCTTTCAATGTTTTTTTATCTACACTTTTACTATTCCCCCCAATTTCACCCTAATATCTCTATTATATTCGTCATAGATAAATAAACACACCTACTAAATATTAATATTTTGTTAATAATGTATTGTCCTTATCTAAAAATGTTTTCAACCAACATTCTGGTTTTCTTCACCAGTCCATATTCTTGATGAATTCCTAAGCAAAGAGGGATAAGGGGGTAAAGAAAACCAATATATAATCATTCTTACACCGGTCTTTTTTGGTTGTATGCAACCTTAGGTTTGTTGAGACCCCTTGTCCTCGCCTAATTTCTTTTCTTTTCTACAAACTAACCAAGAATCCTCTTTTCTCGCTTAAAACTATTATCACTTTTAGCCATTGTGAAGCCATGAACTGATGAAAGAAAATGAGAGAGACCTGCATCACTAAAACAAGGGAAAGAGAGCTCCAAAAATTGATATTATTTGGAAGCCAAGTAATGGTGCAGTTATATTCAACAAGAGATAGGGTGAGAGAGAGATGGTTAAAGGAAAGACAAAAGACAACAATACCACCTATACAACTATTTTACCACTCTTTGGGAAGAGACGTGCTTGAATCAAGGCATGTTATTTTAATATAAAATGTTATGAATCTTACATACAAGGGAGAGTATACTTTTCATGATTGATTAGGTCAATGATTAACATGAGGAAATCACAACGTGTTCTTCATCTTGATGAAAAACATGACGGTTTTCCACACAGTTTCATTTACAAAATTTAATTTTATGAAGTCACACTAGTATGAACTTAATATTTGAATTCATATTTGTTAACAAGAACCTTAATAATAAATGTCTTGAAATACAATGTTCGACAATCTCTATTTTTTCCATCTACATCTAGATATATAGTTATAACATTCATATTTGGATTAAACAAATGTTATCACCAATCATGAGCCAAGGGACCACATATCATACTAAATGCATAGTTACATTTTTTAAGGGAAAATGTTTTCCCTCTATTTTAGTGAAAAATAAAGGATTAAACCCACTGTCCACTATTTACCATTTGTATTTTATGTACGTTATAAACTTTCTATATATGATAATAATTAATTACATCAGTTAAGATGGAAAACACAACCCACTGTCCATAATATTTTTTTCGTTAAGATGGAAAATGCAATGTGTTTTTCATCAAGATGGAAAAAACATGACGGTTTTCCACATGTTCAGGGTGGCCTATTTGAGTGCCAAGTATTAGTTTGTGTTTGTTTCCATCGATCGAGCCCTAATACACCTAATGTGACAATTGAACATGTATTAGGGATAGATTTGGAATCATTTATACGAATTGAACCCTAATACATGTTAAATTAATGTTAGGTGTTGTATTATAGTTTAGGGTGTTGTAATTGTGTTATTTAAGATGACAAGTTAGTGTTTAGGGCATCATATCAATGTTTGGGTGTTTAGGGTATCGTATGATTGTTTAGGATGACACATTAATATTTAGGGCATTCTAATTGTGTTTTGTAAAGTGGCCAATCAGTTTGTAAGGTCTTATTATAGTTTTTAGGGATTCATATCAGGTTTACAGTTGTTTTGTTAATGCTCAAAGTATCTTGATTGTCATTTATGTTACTTAGGTTTACCCATTAGTGTTAAGGTTTTTGTATCAATGTTTGAATGTTTAATATGAGTGCTTATGATATCAAATTATTCTGTAAGGTGTCCTAATTATATTATTTACGATGATCCCTTAATGTTTATAGTCTTCTAATAGTGTATAGTGTTTCATATTAGTGTTTATCATGTCTTATAATTTTTTTAGGGTAAAACATTTGTGTTTTTTTGTGTCTAAATTATGTTATTTAGAGTAACCCATTAGTGTCCAAGGTTTTGCATCAATTTTTTAGTGTTTAGGATGTCAGACAAGTGTTTAGGGTGTCATATTAGTGTTTAGGGTGTCGTATGAGTTAATAGAGTATTACAGTGAGGAATATCATTTTGTATGAGACCATGTGTTTCATTAGTGTTTAGGTTAGCCTAATTATGAAATAGAGGATGAATCATTAGTGCATAGAGTATCATGACATTATTTAGGGTATTGTATCAATGTTTAGGGTGTTGAATTAATGTTTAGTGTATCTAAAATATTTTATGTGGGGTGACTAATTAGTGTTCAAGGTGCCATATAAGTGTTTAAAGTGTCCAAAATTAATTTAATGTGTTTTACTTATTATCGTTTATGATGATAGAATTAGAATAATTATAGCTAATACTTTGTTTTCATTCATCATTAGAATTAGAATTCTTTTAGCTAATACTTCTAGACAATTTTTAAATTTATTGTTCATTTTATATAAACAATCATGCAAAAAAATTGAGTGTTTTGTTATGTGGAAGGAATGCAAATCAAATCTACAATATTATCTAAATGAATTTAGTGATCATATAATCTTTCCAAGAATAAGTAGGAATTACACTAGTATGTTAATAAGTTAGATCAGTGAAAAATATCTATTACCTAATAATGTGAAAATAGGAACAAATTTATGTTCTTGATGTACACATGGATGGCCTAAGAAAATACTTGTGGAAAGTTTTTACACAGGTTTTTGGGCATGCGTGGAGGATGGCCTAAGATAATGGTCTAGAAAGATGGCACAAAACAACCTAACAAGTCATGTTCTATGGTTAGTAAATTTAAATAAGTTACATCAGCTCAACTTGTGATGTCGATATATTCTGCTCCACATGTCTTGAACTCTATAGTGTCATGCGCAAGTGAAATCCCTTAAAATTATTGGGTTCTAACTACTTGTAAAACACTATGATTGCATTGCAAAAAACAACTATTGACATTGGTAATATTGAACAACAAGGACTTTCTTTCTGAGATATCTCAAAAGTACAGTACCTCAACAATATGTGTATAAAACCCCTTTTCTTCTTCAAATGATAATAAGAAATGAAGTATGGGGCTTATGTTTAATTCTAATAGAATGTGGGAGGATAATGGTTTTAAATGTATTATAGGCACACATTTATAGGCACAAGAAATAACTACAATAGTTGAAGTGGGTCACCTTCTTAATCCTCTTAACTATTTGGATGTGACTCATCAAATTTTGATCGTTGTGTGTTCTCAACCATCATGGTCTTCCTTGTGTGACATACGACATTTAACCAACAAAAAATATGACACTTACATGTCACTTCATCTCATATTTGCTGAAGTTTGTGCAAGTAAACAAAGTTGCACTTAAGCCTTTATAACCCATTGCATGCCCCATTTTGTAAGATGTTGTAAGTGCATAATACTCCCATTATGATGCACAAGCTTGACCTTTATGCCATGCTTCAACACTTCTACACCTAGGGAGTAACTCCAACCTTTATGCAAGATGACTACTATATATAAGAACAAAAGTCTTTATTCTATGACACTACATTGTGTATGCACAATGTTGCATAAAACACTTGTCCCTAATTTTTTTGGGTGATGTGCATTGCTTGTACATTCTAATGCTCCTACATCATATAACTTAGGTAAGAGAAATGAACCATGAAATCCTCCTCGTGTATACCATGAGGTCTTCAATAGATCCTTTATGTTTAGCAGTTTTGTATACACTTAACCATGTTACACCTTCAACTTACCTTCGTTTCCACTTATCTAGATACTCCTGGTATTCCCTTCTACACGTCTTCTTACAATGGTTTCAATATCTTATTCATTCTCCTCACACACTTTCTTAAGCAATCATTGTCTCCAATCCAACTCTTTAGAGGTTGCACTATCATTCTATGTTTGTTTTTCCCTTGATGTATGGGTACAAATCCACAACATGGAAGATAAGTGATATAACTATCCCATAAGGAAACACTATCTCATATGTGTTGGTTGTAAATTTCCTCAAAACCTTATACGGTCTGATCTTTTTCCACTTCAATTTGTCAAATTTAGAGTATTATAGTAAATGGTACAAAGGGAAGAAATACAAGACTTGGGAAGATAATAATGACAAGTGATGTGTGTGTGTGTGTGTGTGTGGAGAGTTTTCAGTTTATTAATTAGGGTGTAGGTTGTGATTTTTATTCTATTCAAGTACACACTAATACACTAATAAGGATGCAAGTTAGGAATTTCATTTTACTTATTTTGTGAATAAGGTTATTTTTCGCTAAACTTAGTTTGGAGTTAGGTAGACCATAGGGGCATAAATGTCGACCTCTAATTGACCAGCAGTCAATAGCATGCTATTTAGGGAATTTTAGCGAGTCAAGGTTATTTCTTAACAAACTTAGTCCATACTAAGGGAGACCTTAGATTTCAACATCCTCGTTGCATCCTAACAAAAATTAGTGGCCGTCTTGTCTGACATAACACATTTCCTAATTGCTTCCTCCTCTAGAGTTAGTGTCCTTAACATAATCTTGTAATCTCACAAAACTTAGCGTTGGTCTTGTCCAAAAATATCACATTACCTAATTGCTACATCCTAGAACTTTGATGTCCTTATTATAGCCCCACAAAAGTAATTGTTGCTTAATTGCTATCATAATACTTTTATGATCTTGTTATGATCTTGCAAAACTTAATGTCGATCTTTTCTATCGCAACACATTGTGTACTTACCATGCCCTCAAAAATTATGGTCCGAAATTGTAAACCTCAAAAATCTTAATATTGGTCTTGTCTAACATAAATTGCCTAATTTCCACCTCTAAAATTTCATGACTTTTAAGGATTTGGTAGATAATCCCTTAAGAATCATTTCTTTAAATTATTCATAACCATGAGTGGGCCCTTATACGCATGGAAGGGAGGTCTCACTTTAACATATTTGAACGAGAGTCATGTTATATGTAACATGATCTTATAGTTCATTGGGCTAAACTTAGTTGATGACTCAACAACTCTACATGTAGCACGATCTTATAGTTAATTGGGATAACTTTAGTTGATGACTCAACAACACTACATGAATCTCCTAAACCAACCAACACTACAAACATCTCCTAAATTAAATCTATAATGTTTGTGGAATTTGACCTTTGTGTGTTTTATCTCAAAATGGCCTCTAAATAGTTGTGACATTAATAATTTTTTTAAATATTTGTCGATAATAATCACAAGATAAAATGATTCACTTAACACAAACAACTTTAAAATTTTTACCCTCTAATATATTCGCTAGTGAGTTTGAATGATGAAGAACTCATACTCTTGAAAAAGAAGATCCAAGTTTGAATCACACGAAAGACACTTTATACAAAGTGGTCACATATAATATAAAATATCTTCTTCTATATACCAAAAATACAAAATATAGACTCTTCTATATACCAGAAATACAAAATATAGACTTAAATACTAAAAATAAGAAATAGTCTCATATACTCTTAATGACCTTATAAACCTTGACACTGAAAGTATATATTGATTTCATATACTATAAACTATCTTATAATTTCAAAACAAGATACACCACATCAATCTTTAGGGTATTGTATCAGTCTTTAGGGTGTTAAATTAATGTTTAGTGTATCCCAATTATTTTATGTGGGGGTGACTAATTAGTGCTAAAGGTGTCGTATAAGTGTTTAAAGTGTCCTAAATTAATTTAATGTGGGTGACTTAATATTATTTATGGTGAGAGAATTAGAATAATTATAGCTAATATTATGTTTCCATTCATCATTAGAATTAGAATTCTTTTAGCTAATACTTCTAGAGATGTTATGTTAATGTTATAAACAATTTGTAAATTTATTGTTCGTTTTATATAAACAAACATGCAAAAAAATTAAATGTTTTGTTATGTGGAAGGAATACAAATCAAATCTACAATATTATCTAAATGAAGTTAGTGATCATATAATCTTTCCAAGAATAAGTAGGAATTACACTAGTATGTTAATAAGTGGGATCGATGAAAAATATCTATTACCTAATACAGTGAAAATAGGAACAAATTTATGTTCTCGATATACACATGGATGGCTTAAGAAAACACTTGTGGAAAATTTTTACATAGTTGCTTGGGAATGCATGGAGGATGGCCCAAGATAATGGTCTAGAAAGATGGCACAAACAACCTGAGAGGCTATGTTCTATGGTTAGTAGATATAAATAAGTTGCATCAGCTCAACATGTGATGTCGATATATTCTGCTCCACATGTCTTGAACTCTATAGTAGTCATGTGACATGCGCATGTGAAATCTCAGTAAATTATTGTGTTCCAAGTAACTGCAAAACACTAGGAGTGAAATCCCTTAAAATTATTAAATAGTCTAAGTAACTGCAAAACACTAGGAGTGACATAACTAAATAGACACTAAATAATATTGTGAACTATTTTATTATTGTAATATTTTGTTTAGTATATAGACACTAAATAATAGTGTGAACTAGTTTATTACGATATTATTGTATTCACGTGTTTGTTAATAAATGATAGAGGATTCGGTAATTTCTACAATTTGTGTTTATTAATCATTGGTATGAGACTAGTTAATTATGTTGATATTATGTTGGTATTGGTTAAATATGCATGCGATCTTCAAGCTGTTAGTTGTGATTTCATTGCTCTTAGCTGTTTTAAATTAAATACATTAGGAAAAGTTTGATTTCTTGGATGCGTTATAGTTGTAAATATTACGAATGTGGAGATCATTTGTATATATATATATATATATATATATATATATATATATTAATTGTTAAATATTGGTAATTTTAATGTTGTGAATGTTTAATGAAAGTTGAAGATATAAAAATTATGTGATATCATACTCTGACTCTCAATTTGGCATATGGGGGCAAGTGCCTCTGCAAAGATAGGAATCGGTGTGTGCTGAAGGGGCTTGCCCCTTAGGATTCCACATCGATAAACCCAACTATCGTTGCGTGATGAATGGGCTTGCCCCTTAGGATTCTGCATCGATAGTATGGTGGTATACTGTGCCGAGTAGAGGTTTTTAAAGTCACCCGCTGACCTTCCACTCAGAAATGCACCCTCCCGTAATATCACAACCATCCCTTTTGCAATGGATGGTTGTGATATTATGGGAGGGTGCATCTTGGGTGAAGGATAGCCATTGGCATTTATCGATACTTGAATTTTTCATGGATATTGTGATTATTTTATCATATTGGATGACGTATATTTGATTTGACATGTATCGTACTAATGTTAATTGTATATTTTTGTTTTGTACTAGTTACTCTTTTGTGCAGTGAATATGAATACCATGAGCCTAATATCTCCCGATCATGTTTGTAAAACGAAGAGATACAAAAATATGAGTTTCCGCGTAAACTGAAGATGAAGGGTGTTCACATAAAAAGTTTGAAAACTGCAAGAGTTCCTAAAAATAGTCATCAATTTATTAACAATTTATAAATTATATGTATATTATAGATAGTTCAGTATGCCAATGAATACTAGTTGTTCAAAATGTATAACAAATAATTTTTAATACAATTCAAAATTTTAGTACCAATTCTTATATTAAAAAAAAAGTGTGAAAATTTTGAATTATCTATATTCCTCAATTTTAGTTTGTAAGTTCAATTTTTTGAAAAAGAACTGTATGTGGGTGTTGTGATAATTATTATTTTATTGTTGTTTATTTATTGTGTTTTGGCATATATATATATATTAAGATGTAATTAATATTTTAATTTTATTATTTGTAACTTCTGTTTTAAATAAACATGTTCTTGTTTTGATAGTTTTTAATGTTTTTAGCTAAATGTCACATTCTTTGTCACATTATAGATGACAATATTGTAACAGATATAGTCACATTCTTTGTGCATATGGAAGCAATAGGAAGTAGTATGTATAAATTGTTATTTCCTTGCATTTCAATACTGTCTTTTATACACATGGCTTTTGAATTAGAAAAAAATTCGAATGCTTCTAATGTTCTAAGATGGTATTCATGTTGATGATGAATCACAAGTCAAAATTTATTTTGGTAAGTATGAAATAATTATTTCATTAACGATACAAAACTGCATGTAATAATTTTTAGGATGGGAAGGAGGCCCAAATGGCAGAGCATGATCGATCTTCTTGTCCAAGAGATTACAGAGGAAAAGAGTCAATTTTCATATGATGACCTAGAATGGACACCAATAGGGGATGATCCAAATGTCGACATTTGTGCCACCATACCACTCGCAAGACTACATGCATTTCTAAAGGGGGAAGGTTCTAACAAAAAAATTTGAGACTACCTTCTCCCGCACAAATCACAAGTCAACAAATATAGAAAATCCAAAACTGCATACAACCAAGTCATATTCTAGGTTTGGAAATTCGCTAACAAATTATTTTTTTGTACGTTCTTTTCGTAAACAAGTTGTATAGCATTTGATGTTACCATTTTTAATGCAGCTATTGGTGTTCGTATGGTCCAAACGACAATAGAAATAAGTCAGTAACAAGTGACAAAGTGAGTAGGTGTATAATTAAAAGGGGTTGCCAATGTCATTTCAATGTGAAGGTTTTTTATGGGAGACCGACAACGGCCATAATATTATACAACCATCCATTTCATTGTGATGTAAATGGTGAGTGTTGTCATGGGAAGAACGAAAATACCATTAATGATCCTCGTCTGAATGTTGCCCCGTACTTATCAAATGAATGCAAAACTTATATTGAGAGTCTTTTGTTAATGGGAGTCACCATGGACACGGTGTATGATAAATATATAGAGGATCCATCAAACATGGGTATATCAAGCAGGAGGGACGAATACATGACAAGAAAGGACGTGGTGAATGCGTGGAAAAGAGTTCACTGCAGAAGGTCTCAAAAGCATGTCGATGATGCCATGAGCGTGAACTTATGGCATGCAGAGGAAAGAGACATATTTTTTCTACTATCAACACCCAAATGGAACCACCGTTCCATTCATTATGGGGTTGCAAAACACCGTGGATGTGTGAGAGAATGGTTCAACATTCGCACAATTCCATAATCTCCATGGACTCAACGTTTGCTACTAAAAATATGGCATAAGTAATTGGAATGAATTTTGAAATGATGTGTAATTTATGTATCATTAATAATATTCCCTTTCTATTGTATTAAACCCCATGTTACCATTTGATGTCATATTTCTTACAGTACCAATTATACACATTACTTATTTTTGACGAGTAAGAAGCTGGGGTGCCCGTAGCATGGGCCATTTCTTCGAGGAATAAAATTGAAGATACTTACGGGTGGTTGGTGGAAGTCTAAAAACAAGGAAAATGCCTTCATGCTGATTAGTAGATCAATGCGTTCATTAAGGATGATGCATTGGCTGAAATATAATCCATCAAGTGTGTTTTTGGTTGTCGTGTAGTGCTATGCCTATGGCACATGTGCAAGTCATGGTTGAAAAACGTGCACATGTATTGTAGCAAAGAGACTAGGTGGAAGATTTTTGAGAGACTAGGTACCATCATGTATGGTTTTGAAATGCATCACAAGCACACATTTCAAATAATTCAAGACTTCTTTAATGAATTCAAAGAGGAAACTAATTTCCTTGAGTACTTCAGGAATACATGGTGTGAGAGCAAAGAACATGTTGGTGAGTGCGATCCTTTGTGTGTTTCCTTATTAATTATCATCAATTATAATTCTTGGTTTATAATGTCACTGATTTTTAATCCTTGTCACTTGACAACTATGTGGGCAACAAATTCTAGAAACTTCTCCCATGTAAATCAAGAAACAAATGCATCCATCGAGTCCTACCATTGTTTTTTGAAGACTAGATACTTGTGTGATAGACAAAAGAAATGTACTCGTTGGATGGACTATTTGTTCTACACACTTGTGTACAAGGTGGAGCCATTTTACAAACACAAGAGGAAGTTGTAAAAATCTGGCTTCTTGACCAATTTCAAAAAATAAAGACATCTATTGACAGTGGTTGAGAGAGCAAAGAGTATTCCTAATACTGATTACCTTGCAATTATGCCTGATTGCAATCAATTGTGGGTTAGGATCCAAACAACTAGAAGCACATGGTATTTGGTAAGGAAATGTAGAGCCTTGGACGTATGTGAATGTGCTTGGGCTATCAGAGGAAACACATGTAAGCACGTGTTGAAGGCGTTGGATTTTCACAAGCAATATGTGTCAATGTCATCATATCAAGCACCAGAAGTGACAGGTAATTCAATGCCATCATATGTTACTGATGTAGATTGCTAAGCATAAGTCATAACGAAATAAGCATCGTGTTGAAATTATTTTCATTTAATGTGCAGGATGCAATACTTATGGGGAGACAAGCAGGGTAAATGAAGACACGTTCTGACACTACCCCTCTTTGTCATATCCAACATCAGAAGTTGAAGGTAATTTAATGTCATCGTATGTGGCAAGTAGTGATATAGATTGCTAAGAATAAGTTGTAACAAAAAAAGCATCGTGTTGAAAATGTTTTCATTACTTGTGCAACAACCAATACCTATGCAGAGACAAGCACTGTAAACGATGGCATGTTATGGGATGGCCCCTCCTCACCACCTCGACACTCACTGATAGTTGATGGTTAGTTGTTAATGCCTTCAATCAATTAATCGATGCCAATGATAATGTTCGTCACGCATATTTATGATTAGGTGGCAGTGTGTATTCATGTGTACTATGATATTGAAAAACCTAGTGTATAAATAAATAATTTTCTATAATGTCTTATACGTCACAGGAACTCCTAAAACAGTTGGGGCTGGTGGTTTGATGATAGAAAGTGATTTAGATTTTATGGAACACACATCCAAATAATTCTTGAAGTCAGTCTCTGATACACGACTGAGTACAGATGGACAGAAAAAATATTCTTTGAATATGTTCAAAGGTTTATAAGAGACCTAGAGGCATCAAATATGTTGGATGTTTCTTTCAAAGGATATGTCAATGAGATTGCAACCACCCGCATGCGTCCATGGTTTAGTGTGAGTAAAAAATGCCACCGCAGTGTAAGAGGCCAGTCGTTGTAAAAGATTTGAACAATCATGTTGAAGACTATGAATGCTTCCAATTTCCCAACGGCAATAGTGCAAAGAGGAGATAAACCACACAAATGGATCATACATGTTAAAATATTGAACTATTAGTGTGAACTATTCGCAAGAAATTTTAAGTGTGGAGGTGAAGACTAACATATTGATCATTTATTTTGCAGGTGGTTCAAATGTAGCTGAAACATCTCCCCGCCACCGCTTATCTTTCAGCAATTTAGCATCTGCGCAAGGTGTGTATTGAATGTCCTTAATATCATAACATTTATTTACTATATGTAAGGTAAAAATCCTTTGATACCTTGTCTAATATTTAATTCATTGTGTTGCAGATGCAATGGATATGCAAATGGTGTATCTTAAAGAATGAGTAGGTTGAGCTTTGGAAAGTAAATGTATGGCATGTTGAGTGGGCCTAAATTATAATTGTAAACATTTCCAATTCATGTATATGAGATTGTACATTACGTATATTTAAAATACATAAATATGGAACGTGTACAACTGACCTACTCTTTGACTATTTTTAGAGTGTTTTTAAAAAGTGCTTGGTGGTGTTAGCCAACGTAGAACCGCTCACGTAATATATGGATAGTATAAAATATTATAACAAAAAAAAAAGTGATGTAATTATGATGAAATGATGTAATCAACAGTAAAAAATTATCATGTCGAAGTTTAATTGCTACTATCAAGGTGCTGAAAAATAAACCTTTTTCAACACTATATAAAATATTTCAACAAGTAGAAAAAAGCACGGTGTTTTTCAGTAGTTTGAAAAACCCAACCTTGTTCTCCAAAAGGCAAAATATGTGGCACTTTTCCTTCTTGTTTTAAACATTGAATCCACATCAAAAAATTATCAGGTGGTGAAGGGTTGAGTTTTTCTAATGCCATCAAAAGTGTGGTCCATTTTCCACATTGTTGAAAAATGCACAGTGTTTTTCAGCAGTTTGAAAATCATGATCGCATTCTAAAAAAGCCACAACCCATGGTGTTTTTCCTTCTTCTTGTAAACATTGAATCCACATCAAAAACTTCTAAAGATGATATGGGTTGAATTTTTCAAATGCAATCGAAAGTGGGGTGTGTTTTCCACCACGTTGAAAAACACACGGTGTTTTTCAGCAGTTTTAAAAACATGATCACGTTCTCCAAAAGGCACAACCCACGATCCTTTTCCTTCTTGTTTTAAACATTGAATCCACATCAAAAACTTATCAGGTGGATATGGGTTGAATTTTTCCAATGCGATGGAAAGTGGGGTGCATTTTCCACCACGTTGAAAAATGCACAGTGTTTTTCAGCAGTTTGAAAAAACCCAACCACGTTCTCCAGAAGGCACAACCCGTGGTGCTTTTACTTCTTGTTGTAAACATAGAATCCACATAAAATACTTGTTAGGTGGAGAAGGGTTGAATTTTTTCTAATGCAATAGAAAGTGGGATGCATTTTCCACCACGTTGAAAAACGCACGGTGCTTTTCAGCAGTTTAAAAAACCCAACCCCGTTCTCCAAAAGCCGCAACCTGCGGTGCTTTAACTTCTTGTTTTAAACATTGAATCCACATCAACAAATTATCAAGTGGATAAGGGTTGAATTTTTCCAATGCGATGGAAAGTGGGGTGTGTTTTCCACCACGTTGAAAAATGCATGGTGTTTTTCAGCAGTTTGAAAAACATGACCCCGTTCTCCAAAAGGCGCAACCCGCAGTGCTTTTCCTTCTTGTTTTAAACATTGAATCCACATCAACAACTTATCAGGTGGATATGGGTTGAATTTTTCCAATGCGATCGAAAGTGAGGTGCGTTTTCCACCATGTTGAAAAATGCACGGTGTTTTTCAGCAGTTTGAAAAACATGATCATGTTCTCCAAAAGGCGCACCCTGCAGTGCTTTTCCTTCTTGTTTTAAACATTGAATCCACATAAACTACTTGTCAGGTGGAGAAGGGTTCAGTTTTTTCCAATACGATGGAAAGTGGGGTGTGTTTTCCACCACGTTGAAAAACACAGTTTTTTTAGTAGTTTGAAAAACCTGACCCCATTCTCTAAAAGCCGCAACCCACGGTGATTTTCCTTCTTGTTTTAAACATTGAATCCACATCGACTACTTATCAGGTAGAGAAGAGTTGAGTTTTTCCAATGTGAGGGAAAGTGAGGTGCATTTTCCACCACGTTAAAAAATGCACGGTGTTTTACAGCAGTTTGAGAAACACGATCATGTTCTCCAAAAGGTGCAACCCACGATGCTTTTGCCTTCTTGTTTTAAACATTGAATCCACATCAACAACTTATCAAGTGGATATGGGTTGAATTTTTCCAATGCGATGGAATGTGAGGTGCATTTTCCACCACATTGAAAAAAGCACAGTGTTTTTCAACAATTTGAAAAACACGATCACGTTCTCAAAAAGCCGCAACCCACGGTGCTTTTCCTTCTTGTTTTAAACATTGAATCCACATCAACTACTTGTCAGGTGGAGAAGGGTTGAGTTTTTTCCAATGTGATGGAAAGTGGGGTGCGTTTTCCACCACGTTGAAAAATGCATGGTGTTTTTCAGAAGTTTGAAAAACCCGACCCCGTTCTCCAAAAGCCGCAACCTGTGGTACTTTTCCTTCTTGTTTCAAACATTGAATCCACATCAAATACTTATCAGGTGGAGAAGGGTTGAGTTTTTCCAATGCGATGGAAAGTGAGGTGTGTTCTCCACTGCGTTGGAAAATGCACGGTACTTTTCAGTAGTTTGAAAAACACGATCACATTATCAAAAAGCCGCAACCCGTGGCGCTTTTCCTTCTTGTCGTAAACATTGAATCCACATCAAAAGCTTATCAGGTGGATATGAGATGAATTTTTCCAATGCGATGGAAAGTGGGGTGTGTTTTCCACTACGTTGAAAAACCACAGTGTTTTTCAACAGTTTGAAAACCTGACCTCGTTCTCCAAAATGCGCAACCCGCGGTGCTTTTCCTTCTTGTTTTAAACATTGAATCCACATCAACTATTTATTAGGTGGAGAAGGGTTGAGTTTTTCCAATGTGATGGAAAGTGAGGTGCATTTTCCACCACCTTGAAAAATCATGGTATTTTTCAACAGTATGAAAACCCGATCCAATTCTCTACAAGGTGCAATCTGCGGTGCTTTTCCTTCTTATCGTAAACATTGAATCCACCTCAACTACTTCTCAAGTGGAGAAGGGTTGAGTTTTTTTTCCAATGCGATGGAAAGTGGGGTGCGTTTTCCGCCACGTTGAAAAATGCACGGTATTTTTCAGCAGTATGAAAAACCTGATCACATTCTCCAAAAGGTGTAACCCGCGGTGCTTTTCCTTCTTGTTGTAAACATTGAATTCACATCAACTACTTCTCAGGTGGAGAAGGGTTGAGTTTTTTACAATGCGATGGAAAGTGGGGTACTTTTTCTGCCACGTTGAAAAATGCACAGTGTTTTTCAGCAGTTTGAAAAACACGATCACGTTCTCAAAAAGGCGCAACCCGTGGTGCTTTTCCTTCTTGTCGTAAACATTGAATCCACATCAAAAACTTATCAGGTGGATATGGGTTGAATTTTTCCAATGCGATGGAAAGTGGGGTGTGTTTTCTACCACGTTGAAAAACGCACGGTTTTTTTTCAGCAGTTTGAAAAACCCGACCCCATTCTCCAAAAGGCGCAACCCATGGTGCTTTTCCTTCTTATTGTAAACATTGAATCCACATCAACAACTTAACAGGTGGAGAATGGTTGAGTTTTTTTCCAATGCAATGGAAAGTGGGGTGCATTTTCCACCACGTTGAAAAATGAACAGTTGTTTTTCACACAGTTTGAAAATCCCTCGATCACTGTTCTCCAAAAGGCACAACTCGCATAGTGCTTTTCCTTCCTGTTCGTAAACATTGAATCCACAACAAAAAAAACTTGTCAGGTGGTGAAGGGTTTAATTTCTTCCAATGCCATGCAAAGTGGGGTGCATTTTCCACCACATTGAAAAATGCACAGTGTTTTTTAGCAGTTTGAAAAATGTGATCACGTTCTCCAAAAGGCGCAACCTGCGGTGTTTTTCCTTCTTGTCATAAACATTGAATCCACATCAAAAAATTATCAGGTGGATATGTGTTGAATTTTTCCAATGTGATGGAAAGAGGGGTGCGTTTTCCACCACGTTGAAAAATGCACATGTGCATTTTTCAGTACTCTGAAAAAACACAATCATGTTCTCCAAAAGACGTGCACCACGCGATGCTTTTCCTTCTTATTGTAAACATCGAAAATCAACTACTTGTCAGGTGGTCAAGGGTTGATTTTTCTCCAATGTGATGGAAAGTGGGGTGTGTTTTCCACCACGTTGAAAAATACACGGTATTTTTCAACTGTATGAAAAAACCGATCCTATTCTCCAAACGGTGCAACCCGTGGTACTTTTCCTTCTTGTCGTAAACATTGAATCCAAATCAAATAATTATCAAGTGGAGAAGGGTTGAATTTTTCCAATGCGATGAAAAGTGAGGTGCGTTTTCTACCATGTTTAAAAATGCATGGTGTTTTTTCAGCAGTTGGAAAAACACGATCTTGTTCTCCAAAAGGCGTAACCTGCGGTTCTTTTCCTTCTTGTCGTAAACATTGAATCCACATCAACTACTTTTTAGGTCGATAAGGGTTGAATTATTCCAATGCGATTTAAAGTGGGGTGCGTTTTCCACCATGTTGAAAAATGCATGGTGTTTTTCAACAATTTGAAAAACACGATCACATTCTCCAAAAGCCGCAACCCATGGTGATTTTCCTTCTTGTTGTAAACATTGAATCCACATAAAGTACTTATCAAGTGGATATGGGTTGAAGTTTTTCCAATGCATGATGGAAAGTGGGGTGTGTTTTCCACCACGTTGAAAAACACATGGTATTTTTCAGTAGTTTGAAAAACCCGACCCCATTCTCCAAAAGGAAAAACCCCCAATGCTTTTCCTTCTTGTCGTAAACATTAAATCCATGTCAAATACTTGTCAGGTGGAGAAGGGTTGAGTTTTTTGCAATGTGATGGAAAGAGGGGTGCATTTTCCACCACGTTGAAAAACACACGGTGTTTTCAGCAGTTTGAAAAACGTAACCCCGTTCTCCAAAAGCCACAACCTGCGGTGCTTTTCCTTCTTTTTTTAAACATTGAATCCACATCAAAAACTTATCAGGTGGTGAAGGGTTGAATTGTTCTAATGCCATCGAAAGTGGAGTGCATTTTCCACCACTTTGAAAAACACACAGTGTTTTTCAGCGGTTTGAAAATTGCGATCACGTTCTCAAAAATCCGCAACCCGCGGTGCTTTTCCTTCTTGTTGTAAAAATTGAATCCACATCAAACTACTTATCATGTGGATATGGGTTGAATTTTTCCAATGTGATGGAAAGTGGGGTGTGTTTTCCACCACATTGAAAAATGCACGATGTTTTTCAGCACTTTGAAAAATGTGACCCCGTTCTCTAAAAGGCGCAACCCACGGTGCTTTTCCTTCTTGTTTTAAACATTGAATCCATAGCAAAAATTTATCAGGTGGATATGGATTGAATTTTTCCAAAGTGATGGAAAGTGAGGTGCATTTTCCGCCATGTTGAAAAATGCATAGTGTTTTTAAGCAATTTTTAAAACCCGACCACGTTCTCCAGAAGGCACAACCCATGGTTCTTTTGCTTCTTATTGTAAACATAGAATCCACATCAAATACTTGTCAGGTGGAGAAGGGTTGATTTTTTTCCAATGCAATGGAAAGTGGGATGCATTTTCCACCACGTTGAAAAATGCACAGTGTTTTTCAACAGTTTGAAAAACCCGACCCCATTCTCCAAAAGCCACAACCCGCGGTGCTTTTCCTTCTTGTTTTAAACATTGAATCCACATCAACAAATTATCAAGTGGATATGGGTTGAATTTTTCCAATGTGATGGAAAGTGAGGTGTGTTTTCCACCACATTGAAAAATGCATGGTGTTTTTCAGCAGTTTAAAAAACACGTTCATGTTCTCTAAAAGGCACAACTCACGGTGCTGCTCCTTCTTGTTTTAAACATTGAATCCACATAAACAACTTATTAGGTGGATATGGGTTGAATTTTTCCAATGCGATGGAAAGTGAGGTGCGTTTTCCACCATGATGAAAAATGCACAGTGTTTTTCATTAGTTTGAAAAACACGATGACGTTCTCAAAAAGTTGCAACTCGCAGTGCTTTTCCTTCTTGTTTTAAACATTGAATCCACATAAACTACTTGTCAGGTGGAGAAGGGTTGAGTTTTTTCCAATGCAATGGAAAGTGGGGTGCGTTTTCCACCACATTGAAAAATGCACGGTGTTTTTCAACAGTTTTAAAAACCTGACCCTGTTCTCTAAAAGTTGTAACCCGCGGTGTTTTCCTTCTTGTTTTAAACATTTAATCAACATCAAATACTTATTAGGTGAAAAAGGGTTGAAGTTTTCCAATGTGATGGAAAGTGAGGTGTGTTTTCCACCACGTTAAAAAACACATGGTGTTTTTCAGTAGTTTGAAAAACACGATCACGCTCTCCAAAAGCCGCAACCGGTGGTGCTTTTCCTTCTTGTTTTAAACATTGAGTCCACATCAACAACTTATCAGGTGGATATGGGTTGAATTTTTCGAATGCAATGGAAATTGAGGTGCATTTTCCACCACGTTGAAAAATGCATAGTGTTTTTCAGTAGTTTGAAAAACATGATCACGTTCTCAAAAAGCCGCAACCCGCGGTGCTTTTCCTTCTTGTTTTAAACATTGAATCCACATCAACTACTTGTCAGGTGGAGAAGGATTTAGTTTTTTCCAATGCGATGGAAAGTGGGGTGTGTTTTCCACCACGTTGAAAAATGCATGATGTTTTTCAACGGTTTGAAAAACTCGACCCAATTCTCCAAAAGCTGTAACCTGTGGTGCTTTTCCTTCTTGTTTTAAACATTGAATCCAAAAAAAATACTTATTAGGTGGAGAAGAGTCTAGTTTTTACAATTCGATATAAAGTGAGGTGCATTTTCCACCACATTGAAAAATGCACTGTGTTTTTCAGCAGTTTGAAAAACACGATCACGTTCTCAAAAAGCCGCAACCCACGGTGCTTTTCCTTCTTGTCGTAAACATTGAATCCACATAAAAAACTTATCAGGTGGATATGAGTTGAATTTTTCCAATGCGATGGATAGTGGGGTGTGTTTTCCACCACGTTGAAAAATGCACAATATTTTTTAGCAGTTTGAAAAACCCGACCCCGTTCTCCAAAAGGCACAACCCGTAGTGCTTTTACTTCTTGTCGTAAACATTTAATCCACCTCAAATACTTCTCAGGTGGAGAAGGGTTGAGTTTTTTCCAATGTGATGGAAAGTGAGGTATGTTTTCTGCCACGTTGAAAAATGCACATTATTTTTCAATAGTTTGAAAAACCTGACCCCGTTCTCCAAAAGGTGCAACCCGCGGTGCTTTTCCTTCTTATCGTAAAAATTGAATCCACATCAACTACTTATCAGGTGGAGAAGGGTTGAGTTTTTTCTAATGTGATGGAAAGTGGAGTGCATTTTCCACCACGTTGAAAAATACATGGTGTTTTTCAGCATTTTGAAAACCTGACTCTGTTCTCCAAATGGCGCAACCCGTGGTTATTTTTCTTCTTGTTGTAAACATTGGCTCCACATAAACTACTTGTAAAGTGGTGAAGGGTTGAATTGTTCTAATTCCATCGAAAGTGGGGTGCGTTTTCCACCATGTTGATAAATGCACTGTGTTTTTCAGCAGTTTGAAAATCACGATCCCTTTCTCCAAAAGGCGCAACCCACGGTGCATTTCCTCCTTATAAACATTGAGTCGACATCTGTTACTTGTCAGGTGGAGAAGGGTTGAGTTTTTCCAAAGAGATGAGAAACAGGTCATGTATTCCACCACGTTAAAAATGCATGGTATTTTTCAGCACTTTGAAAAACCATTTATACATTTACACCAAAACATTTACATTGAATCTATATAACATTGCAAAAAAACTATGAGAAGATGAGAAGTTACACTTGAACCAATGAGAACTATTTTGTAGTTTTAATGAATGGTAACACACATTTAAACTAAGATCATTCCATTGTAATGTATACACAATATGAAAATTACATGCTTCAATGAGAACTGGAAATTCGAATTCTCTATAATATGTACATTAACTAAAAGTAACATTCACAATACTCGCACATTTTAAATCTTATTCCAATTTAAATATTTTATTAGATTTTAAAACCTTCTTATTTTTTATTATGTTTTGATGGTATAATTATTATTAACTCTTTTAAAAACTAGAATATACGTTTAACCAACACCTGTTGATTTCAAAGGTCACATGGAAAGTGTCATTTTATTATAAAGTCATATTTTATGTCAAAGGTCACTTGGACAATCTTTAGTGTGAGTGATTGGTACTTTTTCCTCAGTTGATGCCTTGGCCAGGATGTACATCTTCTTCCATACTTCCTTATGATCTTTGTGTATTTTAAGAATGGTATTAAATTTTGCTAATTGATTTGCAAACACGTTTATGTCCGCTTAACGCATTGTCTCCCAATTCTTAATTTCCAATTATAACTCCTGAACCTCGACCTCCAAATCCATCTGCCTTGAGGCAATTTCTCCTATTTCGTCCAATATTTCCTTATTTTTTTCGTAAAATATAAATTTTCCAATGAAAAGCTTTCACAGTGGTTTTGATACATCTTTGTCTTATGTGTTACAAGTTTCATTTCTAAATCCATACGAACTGACGGGGGAGGCTCATCTTCTTGTGTATCACCGACATTTTTGTTTGCAGAGCTCTTTGCATTCTTTTTGAAAGCATAAGTGTCACTATCGAATGTTTCATAATCATTTGGTACCTGCACTAGCGAAGCCTTACACTTTCTAGTATTTTTTGTATTGTCATCTAAATAAACATGTATTAAAACAATCGATTATTATATGTTACCATTCAAACATAATTAGAAAGGAAATAATGCACTTAACTTATACTTAACAAAATATTATCATGGATGAAATATATACAAAATTTTCGTAAGCACATCAAACCCAAGTACGCATACATGGATGAAGAATGCAACTATGTAACCATAAACTACAAACTGTAATCCATAAGACACAAAATTTGAAAGCAAAATTGTGAATTATCTACGATAAATTACTGAACACGTCAAACTCAAGTAGACATATAAAGAAGAAGAACACAACTATGTAACCACATACCATAAACCGTAATCCACAATCCATACTCACATTAATACATTAACCAGATACATAATGACAACATCATCATTTATATAGTAAATGGAATGTCACATAACAAGAATAAAAACCATCTAATACATTATAAACAGAACGTAAATGGATAACTCTATGTAACCGATAACCAAAAACCATATTCAATATATCAATAATGCAATGTTAAATCATAAAGCTTAAACACATTAAAGTAACATGACCATCATATACACATATATAGTGTTAGCATAGACAATGCATATATTATTATATTAGGATAGTGGTTATTTTATTCCATTATTCACTCTTGTTTGTTTGTAACAACTCCTATTCTTGGGACATAGCTATATATATTGTACGTGCTTCTATGATTTATAAGATGTGTAATAGAGATATTTAATCTCTATTTATTCTCCTCGAAATCCTGCTCACAATATGGTATTAGAGAAAATCTGATCTATGCCTGTGCATTGGAAAGGAGAGACTAGTTCTTTATTTCTGAACTGTTGCGTGGAGGAGGAGATCATTCTCAGCGTGGAGAGAAGAATTCTGAGTCTGGACCTACGTGGAGGTTTTTCTACTTACTTTTTTCCTATACACCTGTCAACATGGCTAGAGATAATTAAATAAAAAGAGAATTTCTCTTTTTTTAGTATTGCGTGGAGGGGTAGCGATTTGAGGATCAAAATAAGTTGGACGTGGAGATTTAATCAGCCACCTGCGTGAAAAATTTCACCTGCCCGTGACCACATGGGAGAAGTCCTTTTTTTGCGTGGAGAGGCTTGTGTTGCGTGGAAAGGAGAACTTCTTTATTTTTGTCTTTTTTCCTTACTGACTTATGTGGCTGCATGAGGAATTTTAATGAAAATTTTATTTTGTGTGTTTCTGCGTGGATTTCAAATTCACCTGTGTGGAAAGTAAAAACATCGAAATTTTTTGCAATCATTTCTGGGGCGTATTTATTTTGACTCGAGTATTTTTTTTCTTCTACCTCCTTGTTGAGGAGTGGGACACTGCTGCGTGGAAAATTGTTGCAATCATTTACTCCTGGCCGCCTAGTCAAGATGATTGGCAAAGAATATGTGGAGTCTTTGATTTTCTTGATGCACGGAGGTGTATCCAGTTTGTTGTGAATCAACGACTCCATATTTTGAATGTTGCCTTGTTTATCAAGGTTCAACGTGAAAGTTTCTGAGTGCTACATGCTCCCCAGGACATTAGCGCAAACAATCTAGCTTTTACTCCTCTCTAGTTGTCTGCTGCGTGGAAGTTTTTTTTAAAATTGTTGTGTAGTGTATTTTTGAATGATCTTTTACAACAGCATACTCTTGGCTGACACAACGACTGCAAATGTAGATCATTGTCAGCTGTTATGATCTGATTTGTTGCGTATAAGTATCACTCTCCTTGTTGCGATAAAGAAGAATAGCTGAATATAGCTAGCGGCACGGAATCTCTGTCTCGGATCCCAGCATCTCAATTCTCGAGAGCTTACAAAGGGTATGAGAAAACAAAGAAATTACAATTAAATCCAAGGCCTCCAAGAAGCTATATTCTTAATTAAAAAAACTTTTGCTGAATGTCGAATGTGCATTAGCATTTTAAGACTGTCGGGAGCCAATCTGACGACTCGCAAGCCAAAGAACATCGTGAAGAAGCTCCTAAAAGCTCTAGGTTTTATTTTTCCTTTCTCAACAAGCTTCAAAACACCGACAATCTAGTCTTAAGGGATTCTTGAATATTTCCTCTTCAACGTTAGCTGGTAGGAGAAGCGAGAGCGAGTAGAGCTTGAAGCCAGCTACGACACTGATTGTGAAGATGAATAAGACGAAGAAGGACGTCCCCTAAAGTGTCGTCGTCTCTTAGCATGCGAGTATTATGAGCATCTACTAGCTGGTACTTCTCATCAGTGAGTAACATTGTAATATTTCTTGGAATCTATAAATAAATAAAATTACAATGTCTGCACCAAAGTTTCTACTCTCAGATGCTCAGTTACTTAAAGGGCCAAATTTTGCGTCCTGGAAAAAAAAATGAGGGCAATCCTTCAATTTGAAGGATTATGGAGCATTTTCACAGGGTCTATAATAGTTCCCACATCCCCTGATGAATTAATGAAATATGAGATGGCTAAAGCCAAAGCCTTGATGCTGATAATGCTCAATATCAGTGACGATGTGTGTTGGTCCAAAAATCTGTCGGGAGGGCAGATCTATGAATAGACGAGCCAACAGTGTGCAGGGCATAGCCCCTCTTTGAGACAACAAAGCGAAACTAGTTTATTGTTATTCTACCAACAGGAATCTGTGCAAGTCCCACAATATTCTGCTTTCAGGGGTTTGGGATCTCATCCCAGCAAGGGTATTTCTGACTGTGAATAGAAAGGAATGAAGGGAGGAACGAAGATAGGATAGATCCGAAGGGAGAAAAAAAATTAATTCCAAAGCAGAAAGGTCGGAGGGTTTATGTTTTGGGCTGGTAGTAAACAGAGTCAAACCTACTTGCATAAACGAATAAAGCAATACTGATGAGCAAATGACAAAAAAGTAGAAATAGATCTAACAGAAAAGCAACATAGATCTAACTTAAGAAAGATCTAATGCACATAACACATCCATTGAGCACAAAGTCTTAATTTTTGTATTAATATTTTTTGTTACAAAAAGTACAAAGCCTTTTTTTTCCCACTTCTATTTTTCATCTAAAAAATGTTCACCCCGAATACTACAAGTATCCAAGTATTTATAGAAGAAGGAGAAGAGAGAAGGCAAAAAGAAACCAACAACTAATTACAAAATATCTACAAAATATCTACAAGTCAAATGTTGACTTTGGGCAACTTGATGGATGACAACATCCCATGGTACAACATGGATGATGTCATCATTTGTGCCAACACACTCTTAAATATTTACAAAAATGGGATAAGCCAAGAGGAATAAGGATATTCATCATCGTCTAGCGGCTGAAAGGGGGTATCTTGCTTCTGCTGTTGTTAGGGAGAGGTAATGTGGAACTGAGCTCGATATTCCATGAACTTACTGACCATCGGCTTGAAGTTGATCCTGGGCAAGACCCTTGGTATGATCGCCAATGACTTCGCAAGCCTCCCGCTCATCTCTGAGTTTTTTAGGGAGCTTGAAATATTCATTACCTGCCTCCATCAGGTACCCCACAAAATCATGGCAAGCCAGAAGATTGTTGATGCATTCGGTATCGAAAGTGGCTTCTGGCCCTAGCCCTTATGAGATGATCTCCTTGAAGATCCGAATAGTTTCATCTGCCTTCCTCAAGGTGAATCTGGACCGAGCAAGCCTGGAGACATTCTTAGGACAATTTGCTCCATTTGATGCATGGCATCTAGGGCTTCCTCTTTGACCTTGTCTATCTTCTCCAGGACAAATTCCATCTGATCAACCCGGTAATCCAAAGCAACAAGGATCTTTGTTGGGTACCCTGGGGTGATCGAAAATGCCGAATTTTACCAAATCATCGACTGAGCAGTCAAGCATCTTTTGGAATGTCTAGTGTTACAACCTAGCATGGTCCAACTCTTCGGAGATAGGTCCTGCTACGATCGCCTAGAGTTCATTGTTCACCTGACTGATGTTCTGATACAAGCCCGGTGAACTTGACAATTACTTCCTCACTATCTTTGAGGATCTGCTCTCTCCAGGTGGATACTGCCATACCTTGTTCGCCAATTTTGGCATATTCATTTATCTTATCCTGGCTTAGGACCTCAGGAGTTTCGGTGGCAGTTGTAGGAGGTGCACTGCCCATTTTCTACAGGGCGTGGAGAAGATGCTTGTTTTGCTCTTTTAATAGCCTCTTCTCTTCCTTTGCTTCTTGGAGCTTCTTGTAAAGGGCATCCACCGCAGATAGGGCCTCCCCTTGCAGGCTTTCTGAGGACGTTCCCATTGTGACCTGCATCACTGTATAATCTGTAGGAGACATATCCTTTTTTATCCTTTGAAGGATTCAGGATACGCAATCTCCATAACTCTTTCTCCCGATGCAGTCTGAGAGAAGCGGGTTATCGCCTTTTGCTTCTTAGCCCCCTTTAGTTGGGATGACGGAGAAGTCCATAGGTGCAATAGGGACTTTCCTCTTATGTTGGCTCAGGTGCTGAGAAAGCCATGCTAGACCTAAGGGAGTGGGACCAGAAGAGTGGAACAGGGGTGGAGGGAGTAGCTGCAGTGGGATGAGGGGAAATGCGTAGAGACACTCGGTGTAGGCATCGAGAGAGAAGCCAACAAAGTGCTCACGGAGGGGGAGATACTGCAGGAGAGGTAGTCGTGGGAAAGGAAGGGAGCTGAGAGATGAGAGAAGAAATGTTGGGGGATAGCTCCGTGAGAGAAGAGAAGATGGAGGAGGAGGAAGGGGGAACAGTAGAAGATGGGGGAGAGGACACAACCAAAGGAATGGTTGGTTGAGTCACATGAGGAGGAGGAGGAGAGGGAGATGGGATGGTGGGAACCTCATTAGTTACAGTAGTGGCAACATCCTGAGTGGATGTGCCCATTAGAACACTCTACCGTTGCTTCTTTCTCTGGGGATACCAGAGCTTACAACCTGTTCTTGTGCGGCGGAAGAGGACTCTCAGGAGCTTCTTCTTGAGCAGAGCTTGATTCTCCCTCTTTATCTTTGACTTTTCCCTTTAGCAAATGCTTCAGTCTGGTAGGGGCACTACCCAAAGGAGACGTGGTGAAATGTACTTCGAGGTAGATAAGGCTATTTATTCTGCACCAGTGTTCTGTACGCTGCAAAGTTTCTTTAACCCTTACCTCCATGGTCTGAGGTGCCTTTGTTCTATCTATTTCGGCTAATGGCCAGATGTCCCCATCCATGTCTAGATACACTTGATCAACTTCTTGATCAGTTGTTTGATAACCTTTTGGAACAATGGGGACGCCATACTGAATAATCTCTGCTAGGGCCAGGCGAGAGTGATCTTTTCTTTTGAGTTCAACCTCATGATATAGGTCGATGTAGATATCCTCAATCTGTGGAATGTGGATAGGATCGAGTTTTTCCTTAGGGAGGCAATTCCTTGGATCCATGGTGGGCCTAGCCGGGAAATTGTGCTTTACATTGAACAGTTCTAACTCTGCAAACACCTCCCGCGCTTTGTGGTGGGAAAGGCAGGTGTACCTTCCCACTGTAAGGGGGAAAGGATTTCCACCCTTCTTTCTCTTTAGGCACTTCTCATGGTATGTTATGAGCTATCTAGACAGCTCCAACAAGATCAGCTTAGGGCTAGCATACCTTGGCAATTTAGTGGGCACCCCTAAGAAGTTGGCTGCTCTGAGATAGGTGAAGGTGGGGAATTGGGTAAATATTGCTCCCCACTTCTCATTCGTTGTGACTATGCTCTTGGTCATCCAACCATGAGTCATATTTGGCCTCAAAAGGAAGACGATGCCATAGAAGAAAGCATCATTGATCTTGGTGAACTGCGAGATGATGTTCTCCAACTTCAACTCTGGGTAGTACTCATATCTTTACCTAAGGCCAAACCCTGAATCTGCTCAGTGCTGGATAATCCCTCTTTGAGGCTGTGGCGTAGACTACATAGGAGTTCATGTAGAACCTCCCCTTCATGGTGAGTTGTTGGAGCTACTCAGATATGGTGTTACTTATTATCTCTGCCAATTCAAAGTGCTGATCAGGCACATTCTTATTCATGGTTTCTAGGTACCTGAGCATCCATTTGTGAAAGTAATTGGCATCAGAAAGCCCAAAAACTCTACTTAGGAACGTGATGGTATCACTTAGTTCCTCGAAGAAGTCACTACGGTGAATAAATTGTGGCCATATAGTTATCACCTTCTTGCTCTTTAAGTACACTTCATTCATCAGCTGCATGCACTTGTCTTCATTATCCTCCCATGCCTTGGTACATTCCTCTTGGCTTACACCCACAAAATGTCGGTGGTAGGGATGCCTAGCATGATTTCGAAGTGCCGGGTAGTGAGGTTGATTATGACCTTGCCCTTTTCATTTTCGACACACCTTGTGTCTTTATTGTAACAGCAGGCCACCACCATCATAAACTCATTGTTTACTGCACTGATGGGGATCTCCCCAGCAAAATTCAGACCACTGCCCACCAGCTTGTCCATCCAAGGACTTCTTGTGACTTTCCTAGTTTTGGCCTAGAAATCTTCCATGTTAATGTGGCCAAGTTTAGAATCCCTGATATCCAGGTCACATTCCACCTGGGACTCGGGCATTCTGACCCTCTGATACTTGTATTTCATCTCTTCCTCTGTAAGCTTAACCTTACCCTTTGACTTGGTTGGCCTTTTGCTTGATGTAGACATATATGGATCTAAGTTCAATTGCTGATCTGCAATAAGAAGAAGCGAAGTTCAACACCAAAGAGCCATATTAGCTGTCAGATCTTCCATTAAAGCTTTACAAAATGAGGAGTTAGTGATTTTAAGGCTTCTGGGCGTAGGGCGCAGGGACACTGCAGGCTATAGATTTAAAAGAATGGCACACTGAAATGGAGTGTTACAAGGAATAAATCACCACCAAAGGGCGTAGGGCGCAAGGATTTTGCATATGACATTATTGTTATTGTAAGCAGGGATGCGCCTGCACCATTTATGTGCGTTTTATATTGGGCGCAAATAATTTTTGTGTTGCACTGGGGCAGGGTGCGCCAATGGTGCAAGTATTTTGCATGCAACATGGAATTTTGGTGTGCCAAAGGGTGCAGGATTATTGCGTGTAGCACTTACTTTATGTGCACAAATGGGGCCTTCGGTGTGGCGCAAGAAAAGATTACATAACATGTTTGTTGTTGTAGAAGGGGTTGCGCCAGCACTAGGTTTAGGTTTTATTTGGTTTATGCATGGCGCAGGGTTTTTACATGTTGTAATCAAGGTCAGTGCGCCCTCTTGGTGCGACCGTGTTTCCTGTAACAAGGGTGGTGATTACACCAAGGGAAAAATGAGGCCTGGAACAACTCTTAAGTTTTCTTGCCTCCTTAGTTCGTGATTTTCAGGTTTTCTTGACATGATTTGATAGTGGGAGGAAAAAAGCAAAGAGGTCTAGGTCCATTTTTGAGACAGAGCCTTCTTGGCCAGTAGATCTGGTAAGAGGGTAAAAACGTCTTGGGAGGGAAGATTTGCAAAACGGGTAGGAGGGGTTTAAAGCTTCTTAGGTCCAATGCATCCTACCTCCAAACAAACAACAAAACAAAACACAAGAGGAGTAAGAACCACTTACCTGGAATATATAGAATGTGAGAGACGAAGTGGGGTCCACGAACGCAATTCAAGAATGAGGGGCGTGCTGACAGGTGTAAAGGAATAAAGTGTTTCACGTGTTTTCTGATTGTGAAAGTGATAGGGCGGATGCGCCTATATATAGGCATAGGTGTAATAAATGCACCAACCACTTTTTAAGGGGCGCACCAAAACACGTGTCGACACGTAAAACTTTGCGCCCTTTGGCATGGATATGGTTATGTCAACATGAAGTTATTTGCGCCCTTTGCGCAATTTTAGGACTGTCGACACTATATTTCGAGCACCTTGGCGCACCAAAACATGGCGCAACTTTTTTGTTGTTGACAGGAAGGCACATGCGCCTTGGCGCATGCAAATAAGGCGCATCGCGGGAAGGCGCAACAATTGATGTGTCAAAACTTCAAAGGGTGTGTCATCACCAATCCGGCACTATGATAATTCTTCACCAGGAACTCCTCGTGCTATGATTATTTACTAATGCACAGCCTTTAGTTTGGTGGATGTAATCTGGAAACACAACAACAAACCTAACACAAGAATACCATAGACTATGATAAGAAGGAATGATGATAAATCTGAAATATCAAAGTAAATTATAATATTAACATGAAATTGTTACAATCTCACCCATGAGGTACTTCAAGTGTTATTGACTTCACTTACCTTTCACCAAGACTATGGGAGAAACTTTACAATTACACCTCTTAATGGCTTCTTCAACACACTTTTAAACTGATGGATTCCTTTACACACTTCATACAATATTTCTCACTACTTCCTTCTATGCTAAATGAGGGGGTGGCCTCTTTATTTATAGACTTCTAGGCTTATCCATCTTATCTCTAAGATAGGATAAGAAATCCACTCTGACGAATAATATTCCATACCTTAACTCTTATCTGTACATGTAAGCTTATCTTTTAAGATAAGATAAACCTTATCATTTCACATAGGTTCCACATTTTTAGACTTTTTACAAATAAAATATACAAAATATTTATGACCTCACTCCTTGTTCTTATTACCAATATAATATTTCTAATTCCTAATCATGTAGATCCTACTTCTCTACTTACCCCAACTTTGACATTTTAACATTACTAGACCACTTACGACAACTATTTACTTTTTACCACAACATTCCTATTGTACTTTTGACTATTACCGTACTATACATTATTGGTGGCGTCGTACTGGCAGCGCCATTATCTTCTATCGAACGCTACTACTAATTATACTTAACAACATCCTATTCCTAATACATACATTAATGAAATAGAAATTACAGAGGAAAATTTTAGTGTCGACATCTTCCCCCTTCCTAATTTCTACTCCGTCCTCGGAGTAGACTATTCTGGTGCTTGGAAAATCTTCAACTTGTCGTGGTTGACCCATTTCGTAATGGGAGTGCCATCCAATTCCTCCAGTCGGTACGTACCATTTTCATGCACAGCTGCTATTTTGTAGGGCCCCATCCATTTTGGAATAAATTTTCTCTGTCTTCTTTATTTGTATCTAGAATCATATACTAGAACCAAGTCATTCACATGAAATGGAGACCACCGGATCTTTTGATCAAAGTACTCCTACTTCATTTTCTTCTTATGGCTTGTATCCTTTGCTATTTCCCTCATTTCCTCTAGCAAATGAAGATGTACCAACCTTTCTTTTACTAAATCACTTTCATCCATTCTTTCATTTTTCATTACTCTGACCGTGGGAATATCAAACTCAATAGGAAGAACTAGATCAATGCCATAAGCCAACTGAAATGGGGAGTATCCTATTGCTGACTTTGATGTTGCCCTATATGCCCACAATGCTGCATGAATCCTTTTATCCCATTTATGTACCTGCAAGGCTGTATTTTTTGCTAGAATTTGACACAACACAAAATTTGTTCGTTCCACCTGTCCATTTGTGCTTGGCTTGTATGTTGTTGCCTTCCTGTGCTTAATAGAAAACTTATTGACTAGGGCTTCTACCACCTCATTAATGAAGTGGCTTCCTTGATCTGTTACAATTTCTAATGGACAACCAAATCTGGTGATAATGCGTTCATATATGAACCTTGCCACTTCATCCATGGAAGCTGTTTTCAATGGCCTAGCTTCAACCCACTTGGTTAAATAATCTGTGGCAACTACAATATACTTATTTTGGTATGAGGTAGTTGGAAGTGGACCTACAATGTCTATTCCCCACTTTTCAAAGGAACCAAGTGGAAGAATAGGGCATAATAGAGCTAATGAAGTCTTACGGTTGCCATGTGTTTGACAAATATCACATGTCTTACAATAATTATAACAATCTTTAAAAAGAGTGGGCCAGTGATAACCTACATCCAAGATCCTTCTTGATGTAAGTTGTCCAGAGAAGTGCCTTCCACATGTACCATTGTGGAATTCTTCTAGCAGTTCCTTCCCTTGATCACGTCCAACTGCCCTCTTGTACTGTCCATCAGGTCCTATTCGAAATAATACTCCATGCAGAATAGAATATGGACGACTGGCTTGAGTAATCTTTCACTTAGTCTTTGCATTTGTACCATCAGGAAACTTGAATTCATTCAGATAATTCCAAATATCTATGTATTCACTAGGGATTGTGTCAAGGGATAACAATGCTGCATCGAGGAAATCATCATCATCACAAGATGATCCTAAACCATCATAGGCTTGAGAGAGTGCATCTACATTGACATGCTTCTTTCCTGGCCTATCTATAATATCAAATTCAAATTCTTATAGAAAAATTATCCATCTTGCTATCCTCCTTGATGGGTTAGGCTTATTTACAATATATTTTAGAGCCTGATGATCTGTTACAACTAGAAATTTTTTCCCTAGCAAGTAATTCCTAAACTTCTTTACAGCAAAAATGATAGCCAGAGCCTCTTTTTCAGTTACAGTATAATTTACCTCAGCACTGCTCATTTGTCTGCTCCCAAAATAAATTGGATGTTCATTCCATATTTTCATCCTTTTGGCTCAAAGTACTTCCTAGTGCTGCATCTGAGGCATCAGTGTACACAATGAATGGCTTGCTCCAATCTGGATTCTTTAACACAGGTGAAGACACCAAGGCTTCCTTCAGTTGTCCAAAAGCTTCATGCACCTTATTTCCTGGTTCATAAGTAACATCCTTCTTCAAGAATTGGGTTAGTGGCTATGCAATCTTTGAGAAATTCTTGATGAACCTTCTATAGTACCCCACATGGCCTAAAAATGATCTCAACTTACTTCTATTAATAGGAAATGGTAACTCTTTGATTTCTGAAACTTTATCAGGATCAGTACCAATATCATCTCTGGATACAACATGCCCTAACAAAATGCCTTTAGAACATCCAAAGACACACTTTGTAGGGTTTAGTGAGGCTTGTGCTTCATCTAAGCTTTGAAATGCTATCTCCATTTAGTGCAGGTGGTCCAACTTGCTCCTATAGATGCAAAAATCATCCAGAAATACTCTGATGAAGTTCCCAATGTAGGGTTCGAACACCATATTCATCAAATGTTGGAATGTTTTTGGGGTATTACACAACCCAAAAGGCATAACTTTATAAGCAAACGTTCCCCAAGGAGTGGTGAACGTGGTCTTCAGTTGATCTTTCTCTACTATATGAACTTGGTTGTAGCCACTATATCCATCAGCAAAACTATAGCACTCCTGGCCAGCTACTTCGTCCAAGATCTGATCTGAAAATGGAAGAGGGTAATGATCCTTCTTTGTTGCCTTATTAAGCTTCTTGTAATCAACAAAAATGCGTAGCTTCCCATTTTTTTTATTGAGATCACAATGGGAGAAACCCATTCTGAATTCTCCACAGCAAATATGAATCCTGCATCAAGTATTTCTTCTTTTATAGTCTTGGAAAAATTAGGATTCATTCTATATGGCATTTACTTTATGGGCTTAGCACCATCTACCAGCTCAATAGAATGTTCTACCCAACTTACTTGATGGAGTTCCTTGTAATCAAAAGTGAATATGTGTATGTACCTTCAAAAGAGCTGGAGGCAGGATTCCTTCCCACTCTCCATCACAGCATCACCAATCTTTATTTGTTGGAGACGATTATCAACTTCTTCTTCAGATAATTTTATGGGGTCATGAGTTAGTGTGACTAGAAGGATATCCATGACTGAAACATCAACCTCACTTTCTTCATCTTCAGTGTCCACTTCACTGGTACTAGAGTAATCAGAGGATGTCCAATCATCAGTTTCATCACTTGAATCCACAAGTTTTACCTTATGATGTCGAGGGATCACGTTTATCTTCACCCTCTCTCTACCACATCCAAGCGTTATGAAACCTTCATTCCAGTAGTTTCTTACATGAACTCTCCTTATCCATGGTCTTCTCAGGAGCATTGGGTACGCAACAGTACCATTTTTTATCACCTGAAAGTCTACCACACATACAACACCCATAACAGATATTGCAACATTTGAAACTACACCTTCTGGTTTAGTTTTTCCTTTATTTAATGACCTTAACATAAGTGTTGAAGGGCGATCAATTTTTAAACCCAACATATTCATTACAGACTTAGTCATTACATTAACTGCAGCACCTCCATCAACTAAGACATCATGAATTGAAATACCATTACATAATACCTCAGCTTGTAGAGCATAGGGATCCGCCTCTGCCTCCAAAATAGGGACCTCAACCTCCTTCCTTCGTCGAGCATTGAGTCCACTTCACAACTCCTGCCTCTTCTCAGAAGACATAGCCAAGAGTTGACCATATGTAATATTTGCAGGCCTTTTGGACAGATCTTCCAAGATGGAGTATGGTCCTTGCCCCTGTGAAATCAGAAAATCCTGCACACCCAACTTTCTTCTCCTATGTTTCTTACTAGTTTCTCCTTTCATCTTCTTAGGATCATTTCCATCTTGATTATCTTTTTCTTTCTTTCTTTTTGTTACAAACACATCTAATTCATTATTTTTGCTCTTATCTACTACATCAAAAGAATTCACAGGTGCTTTTCCTTTATCATTATCTCCTTTACCAGATTTAGAAGCTCTATCTGGACAATTATACTTATAATGACCCTTTTTATAACAACCATAACATACAACTTCAGAAATATTTCTTTTTGGACCTCTATCTCCTCCCTGAGAACTAAATTATTTTCCTTGAAGAAGATTAATAGTTAACTGACCCATCTTTTTGAGCAGATCTTCATACTCAGTAGATGTACTAGGAGAAATATTTGTGCTTACCGGGAGTGGTTGTGGATTCTGGACCAAAGGTGCTGGTGTAGGCTCTACTTTAGCAACAATTTCTTTGGGATCCTCTTCCATGCTTTCTTCTTGCCTTCTTGCAATCTCATTTACTTGTTCAATGGTAGCTGGGTGGTCATACTTCACTCGTTGTCTGATCTCTGGCTTTATCCCAAGAATGAAGTGCTTACATAGGAGATTATCCACACCATTCATCAACCCATCCGCTAATCCTTCCTTCCAGATCTGCGCATCGAGCTTCCTCCTTAGCTCTAGAACACGAGCATGATAATCCCTTATCTTCTCCTTCTCTCCTTGGGATAGCTTTGTGATCTCGATCATGAGATCTGCATATTTCTGTTGTTCACCAAATTCTTCAAGAAAACTTTTAGTTAATAAATCCCATGAATTTTTCACATTTTCACCTAGTGTTTCAAACCACCTAAGTGCTGAACCATCCAAAAAGGTAGGAAAAAATTCAGTCCATTGTTCCCTTCTTATAAGGCCATTACAAATACAAGATCGTTTAAACTCTTGAATGAAAAATGAAGCATCTTCATTAGATTGGGCTAAAAAAACAGGAATCTTCCCCATTTTCAAAAGTAACCATAGTGAAATACCAACCCACAAATACAATTAACAAGATTTATGTGCAAAAATAATTGAAATCACTATAATAGAAAATAGAAATGACTACGTGTTGGTTTTCAAATAGGACATTTTAGAAGAGCAACAGTCAGGGGACAAGAAGTCCCTCCTCTTTAATGGGAGAGGTTCCCTTATTCAGAAACAAACCTATTTACAAATGTACAGAACATGATTTGTTGGTTAAACTTGGATACCACGAAAGTGTTTTCTATGAAGGTCATCAATTACAAAAGGACTGAGGAAATGAGAGCATGGAAAAGAGTAGAAAGGCAAACATACAAAATTATAGATATCAGAGTAATTCTTTATGTATGCGAAGTCACCGTGAATTGAAAACAAGATCATTCGTATAGAACAAGTAAGATGGAATTTAAAGACACAAAGTTCTGTAAATAACATCTGCCAGAACGCAAAGTTTCTTAACGTAACACAGATTCATTAATCAAGGACACAAAGTTCCTTCTTGGTTACACAAGATCACCGAGCTTGCAAAGTTGAAGAGTATGCAATCGATGAGACTAACGAATTTGAGATAAATGATCTTCACAAAGAAAACAAATGAAAGCTTAGAACAGACAGAGATCAGATAGACAAAGAAAGGAAAGTCCTTCTGTATTGATTTCTCTATAATCTATTTACACTTGTAGAAAATATGCCAAGTTATTCCTCCTTTCGAATGGTGTAGAAAATACCATTATATAGCATACAATTCAGTTACTCTTCGTAACCGTTTCTTTCAACTAAAGAATAGTTAAGGACCGCCAAATCGCAGTACCTCAATCTATTACAAAGAAAACTGAAAAAGAAAGGGAAGAAGAGAAACGTATGGGGAAGAAGATAGGTGGTCGGTCACTAAGAGGGACCCATCGACTTCAGAAACCGCTGCTTGAATTTCTTCCACGTCTCAGCTATGTCTTTGCCACGAGGGACACACAAGAATTTTCATTTTGAAGATGACAATGGATATCTTTGAAAACTGATATAACCGACGTCTTGAAAGCTTCGTCTTTCTGCCAGCTGTCCTTGGAATTTGATCTTCAGATTGATAGTAACAGAGCCGCAACTTAAATTCATATTTAGCATATTCAGGTAGAGCGGGAAAAACTAAGTATGGATGACCGTTGGTTCGCTTGGGACAAGTGAGACGCAAATGCGCGAAACACGCGGCTCGGCCAATTCGGGCGAAACAGGGAGAGGACGCACAAATGCATTTTGGGACATTTGGGACGAAAATGCGCGAAGGACGCGGTCCGGGTGAACCGGCCGAAAATGGAACAGTTTGCATTTTTTGATTTGGGACAAAGAGCTCTGAAGTACGCGACTCGGGAGTTTCGGCCGAAAATGGGCCAGCGTGCACTTTTTTAACTTTGGGACATTCGGGACAAAAAGTTCCGAAGGACGCGGTTCGGGTGAATCGGCCGAAAATGGAACAGAAGGCCCGTTTGGACTTGGGACATTTGAGACAAAAAGTTCCGGAATACGCGACTCGGCCGGTTCGGGTGAAATTGGAACAGAGTGCACTTTTGAAATTGAGACATTTGGGACAAGAAAGTGGGAAGTACGCGGTTCGGGCGGTTCGGCCGAAATTGGAACGTCTCGCACAGTAACTTCGGGACACTTGGGACAAAAACTTCCGACGAGCCCGAAAATGGGACAAATTCGGAGGTTTCGGCTGATCGGGGAACAAAATACACTTTCGTACTTGGGACAGGCGGGACAAAAATGTCCGACAGGCCCGAAATACATACAAAATGACCCGAAACACAGATTTTCTCAATTTTCACGACTTAGGCACTTTAGAGGAAAACACTCATGACTCAAAATTTTGAAATTTTACTTTCATTAGGGCAGGGAATTTTGAGTGGACAACACCACGGTAAACTATGGTAAAACTCGACTTACTGCAGTAAAAACTGACTTTACTGTGGTAAACACTATTCACAGTAAAAAGTGAAGTTACTGCGGTAAATATTATTCATGGTAAAAAGTGACTTTACTGCGGTAAATACTATTCACAGTAAAAAGTGACTTTATTGCGGTAAATACTATTCACGAAAAAAATGACATCACCATGGTAACTACTATGCACAGTAAAAACAAGGTTACCCTCCAAATGATTTTTGACTAAGTGGGAATATCTCTCCAGAAAATCCACCAACGAGGAATGGTCCCGGCAACGGAACCAAAATGTCAACACCAGTCTGACACTATCATAATTCTTCACCAGGAACTCCTCATGCTATGATTATTTACTAATACATAGCCTTTAGTTTGGTGGATGTAATATGGAAATATAACAACAAACATAACACAAGAATACCATCGACTATGATAAGAAGGAATGATGACAAATCTGAAATATCAGAGTAAATTATAATATTAACATGAAATTGTTACAATCTCACCCATGAGGTACTTCAAGTGTTATTGACTTCACTTGCCTTCCACCAATACTATGGGAGAAACTTTACAATTACACCTCTTAATGGCTTCTTCAACAAACCTTTAAACTGATGGCTTCCTTTACACACTTACTCATACAATATTTCTCACTACTTCCTTCTATGCCAAATGAGGGGGGTGGCCTCTTTATTTATAGGAATTCAGGCTTATCCACCTTATCTCTAAGATAGGATAGGAAATCTCTTCCGGCCAATCATATTAAATGCCTAAACTCTTTCCTTTACATGTAGGCTTATCTTCTAAGATAAGATAAACCTTATCATCTCACATGGGTTCCACCTTTTTGGACTTTTCCATAAATAAAATACACAATATTTATGACATCACTCTTTGTCCTTATTACAAATATAATATTTCTAATTCCTAATCATGTAGACCCTACTTCTCTACTTATCCTAACTTTGACATTTTAACATTACCAGACCACTTGCGACAAATATTAACTTTTTACCAAAACATTCCTATTGTACTTTTGACTATTACCGTACTATACATTATTGGCGGCGTCGTACTGGCAACGCCGTTATCTTCTATTGGACGCTACTACTAATTATACTTAACAACATCCTATTCCTAATACATACATTAATGATATAGAAATTACGAAGGAAATTTTTAGTGTCGACAGGAGCAACAATTGTTGTGCCAACACTTCAAAGGGTGCACTAAAGGAAATAAAGGGGGCACAAATTTATCCTGTGTTGCATAGATAAAAGGTGTGACCAGCCAAAAAGGGACGAAAATGACTAAGCTCGGAAAACTAGATTTCCCGGAAAGGGATTTTACAACATTCCAAATGCTGAGGGACACCTGACTAGGAACCAGAACAAAATTTTGGTATGGTTACCTATAAAATTTCCATCGTCAATTTTACAGGATAACAAGTATATACAAAAATGCACAAAAACTACATTGTATCTTCAGTTACGAAAGACCAATAATTTCTTACGTTATCATTCGTAGGGGGGTCAAAAATTTTGCTACTTGTTCCACCCTCTTCTCTAGCTTCCTATTCATGATATAATATCAAGCTTTTTATTACCAACCAAACATAATATATAAAATACTAAACTAATCTTAAATTTACCTTTGTTCCGATATTTGAGTTTTTATTTCCTCTCACTCTCAACCAATGATCATCTCTCGCCTTTCACATCTTTGCTGAATCATAGGCATGCATTGCATCATCCAACTCACTCTTTCCTTCTTGGCTCAACTCCTCGAATCGATATTTGCATTCTTTTTTGCAAACTCGATCGATAATCCTCCTCCGCTACAAGTAGAATCGTTGCCTCAAGACGTAGTTCACATCCGCCTCCCTCTTTTGCACGTATGTCCTACTTCTATCTTGAGATATAGGTGATCTTTTCCTCGTATTCTTACGACCATGCTTATGAAGTTCCATGGAGGGAAGATTATGTTCTACTTGGTGATGTCTATTTAGTCTATGCAACTCGAAAAACCTAACATCCCCACTATCAACACATGATCCATGTTGACAGACATAATGAATATGACCATCAACATATTCGGTTCTATACTCCACGGGTGGCTCATGGATATCTGAGTGAATGGGCTCGGAAGGACCATCTGATGTATCGCCATCAACTGTTGGAGGATCATCTCCCTTTGATTCCTCTGTGATGCTTGTGAAATGCGTACGCACCATGTGATGTGAAGGTACTTGTATCTATGGAGTCCAAGTGCATAACTATTAGCCCAACATAAAATATTAAGTATTTTACAAAATAAGTAATGTTCACATATTCGAATATTATCATCATGGAATGTGAAGAAACCTGTATGAAAATATAATGATTTCATAATTGTTATCCCTGTAAATGACATAATTGTTACTACGACAAAAAATTAATGTTCACAAAGTTATATATTACCGTCTCATTATTTATGTCTTCCTCGAAAACGTAAGAATGAATTGTGAACATGGATCGACCCATGTCGCTGAGTTTTTGCATGTTTCTTTCATGTGTGTTGTCATAACCATCGTTGAAGTGACGTATTGTAAATTAAGTTAAACTGAAACAAATGGTGCACAAACTTATTTATTCATATTTTTCATGCATATTGAGAAAATTGTGCACAATAAATGATTTGTGATGAAACTATCTGCACACATTATTTATTTCAAAATTGGATACTTGACTCTAGATGTTTCCGAAGTAAACATGAAATGTGAATTGCAATTGTGTTAAAAGATAAGATAGGATAAAGCATGATGTATCCAAAATGCCCAGTTTATCAACCAACACTATACGATGTATCATCATATTATCCACAAAATATATAATATACACACTAGAGACATTTCACATAATATTAGTTATTCACAATCTAATAAATAATGTATGTCTACCATTATGTAAAAAGAAAATACAGTGTGTACATATATCATATTGAAATGTCCTCCATGGAAAGTGCTAGCAAAGCTACCACTTGTTGGTTTATAGTGTCCCTAGACACTTGACATACATCTAACCTACTTGTGTTAACTTTTACATGCACGTATGAACATTTCACAAAGCGAGATACACTCTCTGGTGAGTGAACTCAAAGAATCGAAATATTTACATTGTTACATTGGTACACACCAGTCATTTGTTTCACAACAACCATATCATGCGAAAACACACAAATGTTCTAAACATCATGGCATATCACTTCCTCAAGACCCAATATCAATGCCCTATACTCATCTTGGTGGAAGGACATAGTGGCATTTCCAACAATTGTACCTCTTTCTACTATCTTGCTTCCATCAGGGTCGTATAATATGAACGATGAACATGCAAGATTTCAAAGGTATTCGACACTGCATGGATTTCCAATCTCCAAATGGCAACCATGCTTACCTTTACAATTGACAAAAATATATCGTAAGAACACATAAAAAAATAGAATGAACACTTTACAATTGAATTTTTCAATACAAACATCAATGGTAAAATGTACTTCTGTAGCTTTCCCTAAATAATTAAAAAAGCCTTAGAACTACACAAGATAATTAAACAAAAGTACACTGACCTAGTAAAAGTCTTAGAACTACACAAGATAATTAAAAAAACTAGTAAATAATCAAAGGGGGGCCATATGAATACCGTAAATGATTGGAAATGATAATCACACTAGTAGAAACCTAAATTAGACAAATGATCATAACCCATACTTAGTGAATTAGAAAATCGTTACCATTACACATTTGGTACCTAAATAGAATTTTAACATAAATGAATTTTAATAATTTAAACTTGCTATAAAATATCTAAAAATTAGTAATTTAAAAACTATAATCCATAGAAATACATATTAATACTAAGGAAAGCATATTTAATTCAATGCACAAAACATATTTAATATTTAAGCTCGTGTGAATCAATAATATATTCGAACAACAAAATGAAATATATTTAAGTTGGTGTGAATCAACATTCGACAAAAATTAAATATTTATATATGTTTTTTTCAAACATGTCATAAGTTTTTAGAAAAAAACATATAAAAGCAGTAACTATTTTTTTTGTTTTTAGTAGCAAACTTGGAGTTGCTTCCATGTGTAATCTTTTTTGCACAATTTTTTGGATCTATCACCGGTTTTATGACTGGAACTCCCATCTTCCTTAGTTTATGTGGAGGCTCATACTTCCGGGCATCCTCCATCGTGTCATAAGCTAGACCATACCCTCATGAATGGGGCCCTATAGTGCGCAACTTAGACAAATAAATAACAGAAGTTTCTGGTAAATTAAGTTAGGCCTTAACCATGGCTGTGATTTCCAATTTCGGCGGCTTATTCTGTTGATGATGGTCTATATAGACCACAAATGTGGACCTCCTGAAGCATTCTTCCCTTTGGAATTTGGGATTTGTCAACGTTATCCCTACGGGATTAAGAGGAATTGAGCTTCGTGTATTCATTTTCACCACACAAAAGACAAACTGAATACAACAAAGCACATGCAAACATAAATATACAATTAATGTTAGTACGATACATGTCAAATCAAATATACGCCATCCAATATGATAAAATAATCACAATATCCATGAAAAATTCAAGTATAGATAAATGCCAACGGCTATCCTTCACCCAAGATGCACCCTCCCATAATATTACAACCATCAATTACAAAAGGGACGGTTGTGATATTATGGGAGGGTGCATTTTCTGAGTGGAAGGTCAGTGGGTGACTTTAAAAACCTCTACTCAAAACCGTATACCACCCAACTATCAATACAGAATCCTAAGGGGCAAGCCCCTTCATCACGCAACGATAGTTGGGCATATCGATGTGGCATCCTAAGGGGCAAGCCCCTTCAGCATGCACCGATTCTTGTCTTTGCAAAGGCACTTGCCCCCATATGCTAATTTGAGAGTTAGGGTATCATATCACATAATTTTTATAACTTCAACTTACATCATAAAAAATGTAACTAATAAAAAAATTTCTATATAAAAATTATATATGCACATTACCATTATCTACAAATATAATTAGTACAAAAAAATCAAACTTACTGTAATGTTATTCAATTTAACACAACTAAGTTCTCTCAATCATATTAAAAAATTACTTAACGTTTACAATTAATTATATTACGAAAAAAATTAAAACTAGTCACAATTATGTCTATTCAAAGATAAATTACTAAATCAAACCAAAATAGTACATGAATAATAAAATTGGAAAATCACAATAAATAGATAACATCAAAAAATAAATAGAAATGCATTTACCCTCATGTGTAATTTTTAAAGAATAAATACCAATGCATTTAAATAACATCAAAAAATGAATATTTACATTTCAAAGCCATTTAATATGCCATCATACAAATAATAATGAAACAACTTACAAAAAAATTATTTAAAAATTAGGAATATCTTCGACTATAAAAACAACTCAATCATCCATAAGGTATGAGGTGAAAGTTATATTCAAAATTAACTAAACAAATAAGTAATAGTATCATAAAACATAAATACTTATATTCAATATTTTTTATTGATTTGTATAAACAAAATAGAAGTATAAATCAATTTTGCAGCTTCTATACTAATAATAAAATCATATCAGAATAATCCTTTTCAAATACTTTAATGGTTTCATGAGAATCCGACCGTTCAATAATAATATATTTGTGTCATTCTCTAGTTTGTAGAAAAAAATTCTTCATGTGAATTTGGGCTTTTGGTATGTGGGAGTAAATGTTAATCACTAAATATTAATGAACTGGCCAAACCTACACATATACACATACCTAATATAAGCATGTTTAATATAAGAAGATAAATTATAAAATATAAGAATCTTAAAGTGTACAACATTTCAAATGTATGTGTTGTAAATTACAACAATAATTTAACTTTATCGCATTACTATTAAATAATATTTACTTCTATAGATGAGCTCATCTTATTAAGACACAATCGTGTATGATAAGAAAGAAGAAATACTTGAAAATTTTGTTGTTGAAAAACACACTGTGTTTTTCAACATTTTTCAAAAATAATTCCCTATCAAGTAGATGAAATGTTGTCTTTGAGATCAGCATATGATAAACATACTAAATCAACTAACATCAAAAACTGCCATACTAAACTAGACAAACGTTAAAATTTCGAATCTACCATATTGGTAAACATTGGGGGACACTCGACAAGAGCACATTTTATCAATTTAAGAAAAACCATTAATTTATAAGATGGTTTTTCAACTAATTTATAATTTTAATTGCTCAAGAGCCTCAGAAATAATGTTTTTGTGTGGTTTGATTGAGAACAAGGTGCTTTTTATTCTTATAAATTGAAAGAAAGAATCTAGTTTTTTTCTACCATTCCATTCCCTCATTTTTGAGTTTTTATGAGATCCAAATAATTTATAACCATTATAACTATTTAAAGGTTGAACTTAATTCATATCAGGATAATATAGATCCAAAAATCAAGGTTTTAATATGTGATTTACCCAAACACACAAATAACTCCACAAGTTAACACTTAGTCACATAGTTCCAAATTGAATCTATATTAAATATAACATTATACAAACAATCATTTCAAGATTTTAAAGAACTTATCATATTAAATATATCATTAACATCACCCTTTGGGTGGTTAAAGTATTTATAAATATGATACTCAACCATCTAGTTACAACTTTTTTTTGTAGATTGTAGGAAAATTGATAAGCAAACAAACTCATAAAATTTTCCTATAGGTCTATGATGGGTTTATGTGTTTTGTAACTCCTCCTCAATCTATTGAGGTTATTTTAAAGGTTGAATCTATTGAACCATTATTTAAATGGTATGATAATAATTGTGTTATTTCTTATTATTTCATCTACTTTAGCATCTAGGGATCGATAAAATTGGATTAAACACCCTTGAGAGGCTAGTGGAATCGAGGTTACTAGGGCCTAGAACCTCACCAAGGTATTTTTCTATTTTCCTTTAAGGAACCTTCAAAAGTGTAATTTTTTTGTCGTTATTTTGAGGTATTGGTTCCTGCTTAATACCTTGATGATATTCCCTTGCAAAACTTGTGAGTTCTGAGTCATTAATAACTTTTCTCAAAATGTCTCCATGTGGGTCAATATGTTTAGTCTCCCAGTTCCTCTATGGTTTTTAATCCTCAATTTAGTAAAACCGATTACGCGAGTGATATGTAATGAAGCCAATCATTTTTTCTTAGATTTATCAAATAAAAAAGTTTGTGTTGAGGTTGGCCTAGTGAAATACCTATAAAACTCCATTGATATCCAAATAGAAATAAATAAAAATCCGCAAAAGGTAAATATTGATGCATTTTTGTACACGGGATCTGACGTAAGATGATAATTTAATCTCACTAATTTTAGAGCCCCCATTGGAAATATGGTTCAAGGTACTTAATACGGTGGACATATAACTTAGTTTTATTTATGCAACCTTTGTTACATGCTGAGAGGTTAATCATCAAAATTGAATAACCAACACGAATATTCAAACCTCTGATTAATCATTCTAAACTGGGACACAAACTAAATATTAACAATTTTTTTTATCTAAGTGGAGGACTTTACAAGACGGGTATTCACAATGATTATTAACAAGGTGAGTTTTGGAGCATTAAAAATCCACAAAAGAGAAGGAAGGGTAGGGAAGAAAAGAGATTCAAATGTTAGCCTCATCTTGACATTAACCATGAAGAAAACAATGCAAGCCTAATATGAGAGAAAAAAAAGACCTAAATAATCCAATTCATTACTCAAATCCTCACGATTATTAGATGTGAGTCTAAGGAAGAGTAAAAATTATTCTTGCATACACAAGATTAAACCATACAAATAATGTAAATTCATTCTTCACAATTTATAAAGCTACAATAATGACTAAAATCATAGATAGTCCAATTCAGTCAAATTAAAATTAATAATAATGAAACCAATTTAATACTACACTCTAACATTTAGTTCATTAAAAGTGACATAGATTGCCTAACCATATGTAATGAATCATGCATAGGTTGTGGTAAAAATACTTTCTTAAAATGTAAACATCATATTATGCCCAATTTTCATTCATTAATTACCAAAAAAAAATCAAAGTTTAACTCATAATCAGTTCAATACATGACAAAAATCCAAATAGTGTAGAAGAGAAGATACATAGATGTGCAAGTGAACACATTTACTTCTTGCTATACTTGCAAAATATAATATAAACTAGTACATATATCTTATAAAAATTTATCTAAAAACACTAAGAGATATCAATTTGAAGAATATCATGTTGCATTTTCCACATATCATATTGACTAATAACTGCATTACACTGTTTGTACTAATTTCCCATTTAGTGCTGATAAATTACATCAATCTAGCTATAACATTATGTCAATCTCAAACTGATTAATCTGGGAAAAAGGGGCTCCAAAATCTTCCATAAGATCTAGATATTACTATTTTTTTATTGACTTCCTCGAGTAAAAAGAAAAACTTGTAAATGACGATAAAAAAATTGTAAATTTTGAGCGTAAATTATGTTGTGATGGTCAAATGGATGTTAAATTTAATGTCGAGAATAAAAGTGAACTGTGTATGCCATTACAACTTAGTTTCCATTGTAGAAATGCCTCCTGACATAGTTGAAAAAACATCGATTAAGAAGATTTATAATTAATAGTTATGGATCACCACCTCATCTTGTTTTCTCATGCATATTGATAATAGAGCTACCTAAAACTAAAACTAAAACAACTAAAAAAAGATTCAATTTTTTCACATACTAATTTACGACTCTCCAATATTACAACTCTTCTAAATGACATGCACCCCAACTTTACAAAAAATAATTCTCATGCAAGTACATCTTAAAAACAAAACCATTTGCTCATAAGCTCAAACTCAGATCCTTAAATGGTTTCAAAATGTCCACTTTATCTCTTTTTAATCAAAAAAATTTCTCACGCTAATATATTTGTGCTTTGTCTAAATTTGGATTCCATTGTGCTCTATGTTGGGTCTCTATCACTATGAATTGAAATAGGGTTTGTGTATGTATATTCAAACTCAAATGATACTCAAAAAGTGTCTAAATCCAATTTAGTCACCAACTACTGTTCGTATTGGAGGATTTATGAAAAAAATATTCTAGAGACTTTGAGCATGAATTGATCCTCGTATGTGCCAATAAAATATGGTACCCACGCCTGCTAAAAGTGATCTCTAAGAGCTTTCTAATGATCATGGTCTTGCAGTGTTTCCAGATATACCATGAAATTTATAGGATCTTGAAATCCCCACATTCGTGTCACTTTTGTTAACCCTATATTTTTGGACTTCAAATTTAACGTGTTGACCTTGGGACACCAGTTTGTATTTCAAATATTCCTACTCCATTTTGATTGGACTACGTGTCAACTTCTATGATTGTGGGGTCCCTGAATACTTTGATAATTTAATTGTTTGCACTTGAGATAAATGAAACTAGAGATCCATCAATATTTGTTTTTTCCTTTACATGCTTTTGGGCTACTAAAACCTTTGAATTTATTGACTCTACACTATAATCTTGGTGAAACCATCTTTGGTCCATGTGGGCCAATAACGGGTCTTCAATCTATGTCAAGGATTTGTACATATATAACCATTTATGGGCATTCATGTTTTTAAATCTCCTCCACTTTGTTTGACTTTTCAATTACACACGATTCTTGTGTTTTACAAAACATACCACATGTCCCTGTAACTTGTATACCACTCAAACATAGATAAACCATGAAAGAACATTTTTTATTCTAAATGAGATCAATGTTCCACATCCTAGGTCTATGAATGAATGCTCAAAGAGTAAAAAATAAATGTGGTATTAAGAAATAAAATGGTGGAAAGAAAAATGTAAAATAGATATTTTTTTTTAGAGGATACATTGATATTAAAATAGACATTGGGAATTTTGTGATCAGTTGGGTTATTTTGTTTGGTTAAATTTCTTTTCATTTATTTTATTTAGTTTATGTAAGAAATAAAATTTATAATGGTGTAAAAGATATTGTTATTGAGTATTTGAAAAATCATCTGTCTCTTCCAATGCAAAGGATGTATTACAGATTATGGTTTTTCCTTAGTTTGAGGAAAGAATAGTTCTAAAAAAAAAACCAAAGTGAGTTGTATAGAATCGTTAAAGATTGGAATCCTGAAATAAAAATTACATAATAAGCATTTGAGAATATAAAATTGATATATGTAAGGAAACATATAATCTACGACATATGTTCTTGTGGTACCCATATATAGTTTGAACTATATACAACAACATTTAGAAATTTTAGAGATTATATATTAGATGACAAAAAATGATGGATTCTCTCCATGTGCACATCATGTTGTCAGTGATACTATTTGTAATAAAGTAGACAATGAACTTGAATTTAAGATTGCTTGTATCAAACGAGTATGTACAAAATGTGGAAATTTAGAGAAGCTACCAGGAGACATCCACATCTCATCAACAGACCACAAAACTATTTGGAAGAGTGTGATAGTTATACTATTTGGGCTTTTGGTGTGTGGGAGTAAATGTTAATCACTAAGTATTAATAAACTGCCCAAACCTACGCATGTAGCCATATAGCGAAAATATACTTTCCTCGCAACTTTCCCAACACTATTCACCCTTGAAAAATTGTATAAATACTTAGAATGTTTCCATGTGTAGTCCCACATATGTCGTACACATGATTCACATCCCTAATATCTTTAACAATCCCATGATCTTGAAATCTTACATATTTCATCTCAGACTATTAATAGCTCATGCAAACTTACACCATATCCCTTCGTAATATTCATATATTCTATAATTTTTCACATAGTATTCTCGCCCTATGTGATTTTTTACACATCCCAATTCACTTACAACCTCTTTTACTATTTTTTAGAACATCATAGTGTTGTGTCATGTTAGAATACCCATGCCTTGCTTTCACGTATGACAATATTTACCCCATACATTCATAAGAATTCTATACTTATCATTTTCTAAATAGTATTTTATTGTCATGAAATATGAAAGTGGAGCACTCCATGATCCTCCCATTTCAAATCATATTGCTAGCATAACACATTTTAAAATTAATTATTACATAGCTAGGAAGGTGAATATTCTTGTAGTCGATATCAATCATAATTGTTATCCTATAGTATATGTACATACGTACATTTGTATATATGTATTTATATGTATGTATTGTTACCACACTCTAGGGATCATGTATCGATCTTGATCGATAAGGCACTTATGTATACTAGAAAGGAAATGGTTACCATTCCTTAAGTATCTAACATTAAATACTTTGTAGTTCTAGATACTTTCAAAGTAGCCTAGAAAAATCAACAAGAACACATTCCCCTTATGATCACAAGATATTGTACTCTTAGCCTTATCAGTTCATTATACACATGTAATTTATTTATTTATCATATTGAATACAAGTTTCATTCAAGCGCATATAAGTATTCCACATTTAAACGTGCTTGGTTAACTAATTGATTAAATTGAATGTCCTGAAGAATCTCTGAGCTAGACTCACAAAATTGACTTGCATACTCCCTAATTATTTGATAAATTCCATAAAGGACCTTAGGAATAATTCATTCATGACCTAACGATACATAAAGGACACTATTAAATCCTCTTCCAACCCTGTGAAACTTAGTAAATAAAGAATTATACCTAAAGAAGATTAAAATAAGGCTTTTAGGCAAATTGGGGCAAAATATATGCTTTTTGGGGGGGATTTTTTGATGTCATGGACTGTGAGTAGGGTTAGAACATGATGAAATCAACCTTCATAAGTGTGAAACGTGCTAACATTCCCTCATTCTCAGCTTGAATGCACTTGTCCAAGGATAGACCAGAGATATATGAGATAACAATTTTGGAGTTTAACGTTCCATACAAGTTCTTGGTTGAGTAACCTTGCTCAAAATGGGTCGGTTGGTAAAGCCTGAGAAATTTTTAAGCAAATGCAATTAGAAGGTGTAAATCCAAATTCAACAACTTTCACCAGCATCCTCCTAGCATGTGCTGAGAACTTTGGAACAGGGTATGGGGATGCATAAGTGTATAATCAAAACAGGATTTTGTCAGATGTTATAGTCGTGACTGCCTTGATAGATATTTATGAAAAACGGGGAAGTATACAGATGGCACATCAATTGTTTGGACTCTGAAGGTTAACTCGGTACAGCTTAACCATGACCCATTTGTAGTGTAATCATTATTTTATTTGGGAAAAAGATTAGTAATCAATATCATTCTTAATATCCAAAACAAAAACTTCAATATTTGTTGTTTCATCCCTGTTTAACATTTAATGTGTCTACCTATTTTCATGTTTTAATGTGTCTGCCAACAGATTCCACAAACAGTAATGGACACTAGAAGAAAAATTAGATTGTTTTCGTTTTTCCAAACTAAATCTACTGAGTCTGCAATTTACATAAATTAACATAATTTATCAATCGAAGCATTTTATTGTAAAGGTCTTGTCTTGAACAATATAAAATTCATTGAGAACCTTATAAACTGTGTTCTCTTTCAGCTATTTCTTGAAAAAAAACAAGAAAATCCAATCAAACATAGGAGAAAACTACCCTTACATTTTTGTTTTGAATTGACCCTTTAATGGTCACTACAACTTTCAAGCTCCAAACCATAAGGATTTGAATTCAATATTTTCTTAATCATTAATTAGTGGCATGAATTTTTGTAAGAACCATTATGTAGCAATGTTATCTCTAAGATATATAGTGTGTTTTACTTAATAAAAATTGGTACTTCTGTAGTTCAAAGTTGGACAAAAGAACTTGCCAAGTATAACTGCATTAAAAAACCAGACATACTTATGCCAGCATTTATAAATCCTCAATCATATAACCTCTAAAACACACAGAGAATGAGCAGAAATGGCCCCGGACATTGCCATGCAAAAGGTTCTCTTCATGTACTCTCACGGTATACTAGTTGATAAGACAGTGGAGATTTTTATGCAAATGGTATGTGCAGGTGTAAATCTAGACTCAACCACAAGCGTGAAAACAATGAAAGCGTTTTGTATAGCATCTTGCGAAAATAGCTTGTGAAAACCAGAAATTAAAAAAAAAAAACAAAACAAAGTTCGGCTTCCATATGCAACAAAAACACAACAATACCAGTACAGAATCTATGCAAACACAAAAATAGGAAAGCCTTTCAAAAAAAAGGAAAAAAAATAGTGGGTATGAGTGCTTACGTCTGGTGCAAATGGATTCTTTGGCTCTTGCTCCTTTCTCCCGCTCCGTTACCCTTCAAACTATATATAGTGCCGACCGCCTCAAATGATATCAAACTGGAGTAAAAACGTAATGGGGACCCAATAAAAACGTAGCCAGATTACAATGGCGATCGTGGAGGGGAGCTTCTAGTTCACGAGAGGAGGAAATGATTCAGAGGTCCATGGGAATGATTCATTGGCGCGGAGGGCCGGTGGGCACAAAGAACTATAATTCAAATTTGTTTCATTCCACCGCCCATTCCACTCGACATTCATGTCGATCTCAGTAAGCGGTTGGTTTGAGGCACACTGACGTCATATACCCAACTACGACCGACTACGAGGATAGCACATATGCCATGGGGACTATGCAGGTGGGGCACCATACATAGGTGCATTTTCAGTGATGGGTGGCCTCTGGCACTCGTGCATGCTATCCGTACATGTCATAAAACAAGTAACGTTCTTTTGTTGTTTGTTTAATATAATGATAGAGAATTGTAAAGTCTCATATCGTTTATTTCTCTTTGATGTGCAATGTCAATGAGAGTATCCAAAGTAAAAGTCATGGGCATTTAAAAGCATGCTTTTGGATGTTATAGTTTAAAGTCCACATAAAGTCCAAGTCCTTTTATTTTCTCATTAACTATATAATAGCAATCTTATGTGTATAATGCAATGTGAATGCTGAATGGTATATGTTATTTGTTTTAGAGGGATAGTTATTATTTTTGTAGTTGATTTTGTTTAAACTATTGGTGATTGATTTTTGTAAGTGTAGAAATATAGATGAACCACTTCATTTATAAAGCGCAAACATGAGGTCTAACCATTAAAACAATTCAAAATGCGAAAAAATGATATAATGTACAAAGCTTTGGATGGAAACCACTATAAATTGCATAGTTCTTTCTCTGCATTTTAAATCTATAGGTATTTTTGTGCACATATAATGAAGAACGCATTGAAAATGCGTTGTTGTTGGTTTACATAAAAAAAAGAGCAACAATAAAAAGGAAACATTGAACACGTATGTTGAAAAAATGTTATTTTGTAAGTGTAGAAATATAGATGAACCACTTCATTTAAAGGTATCATCTCTTCATTTCAAGCTTGTTATAAATTCATACATATACATTTACAAATCTCATATCATGAGTGGTAGCGTTTTGTGGACTATTTTTTTAACTTAACATGAATACATGAAGTCTTTCATTCATTTGCAAGATTTTATATCATGAGTGGTAGCGTTTGTGGCCAATTGTTTTGCTCTAAACATGAATACATTTAATACCATTTTGGATAGTTACTTACTTTTGGGTATTTGTGTTAGTGTTGCATCAGTTGTTTTGTTTGTCTTTTGTTAAAAATACCTTCTTTGTACACTCGATAAGGCGTGTGATTGATAGTGGTAGTGTAGGAATATAGATGAAACATTACATTTAAATGTTGTATGTTTACATTTAAATTTGTTACAGATTCGTACATAAAAAGTTGTAAATCTTATATCATGAAATTTGAACTAAACATGTGTGTGCATGTGTTGTTTTTAAAACTAATGCTAATACAAGTAAAAGAACAACACCTAAATAGCCTTAATTAGCAAAGATTAAACAACATATTAAACACCATCATGATAAGAATTAAACAAGGGTTAGATGCTAACATTCATCAATACAAAACTTTGAAACTAACAATGTTAAACATCTAAACTCCTCTATTCTCTAACAACAAATAAATGAATGGACCTAAGTAAGCTCCGTGGCTATCAAAAATGGTTGTCCTTAGTGTGCCAAGAATGAGGGCTTATCAAAGTCGGGCTACAAGGCCCCTTTGACACCTCCCATATGACCTAAGCACTTAAAAAAGAGGCTTAACTCTTCAAGATGATGAACTCTCAAGAAAACAAACAACAAGCTCTTAGTCTATTTTGCTATGTGCTTTGCATTTGCTTTCTTAAGGAGTCTAGGTGTAGGTATAAAGGTAGAAGAAGGGCTCCTTATATAGCCCCATGGATAAAGGAAAAACTTCATCCCTTTGTATGTCGGATAAAGGTAAAACATGATTATGAATGGATAAGGTTGTTTTATTAAAGGTAACCTTACTTTAGAAGGGTTTAATTTATGCTTAGCAAGTCATGGGAGTTGGGGGGGTGTTTTAATTAATCAAATGTGATTAACTAATAGGTAGATGTAAGCTTATATAAGCTAATTAGAGGAATATTAGTACGATTTAGGCTATTATAAGGGGATTAAATCAATTAAATATTGATTTACTAGTTAAATGAAGGAGAAGACTAATAAATTAACAATAATTAATTAATCTAGATAAAAGAGGTGAATAATTAACGGAAGGTCATTGATCAGGATATTAGTTAGGTAGGCGACTTAATCAATTAGCGTATTGTAATTAATTAACGACAATAAGAGGGAATATGAGCACTTTGGATGATATGTGGTTGATTTGTGAGAAAGGGGATAATTAGCGCAATTTAAGTATTTAAATTGCTCGGGCGTAATTATAGGTGTCTACATTTGCCCCTCTTTGGGGTGGTGTAAGTGATGCCACTTCAAAGATAGTAGACGAATGAAAATTTTGAAGCGGTAGAAGAAAAATTAGTAGGAGGGAGAGATTCCCCCTCGAGTGTCGATGGAGTGATGAAGGAAGACAATCAACGATCGAAAAAGGTGAGAAATGGATTGAAGAATAGGGAAGGGCAAGATGCCCCAGGTGAACTGGAAGAATAGTGTTAGTAGGAATGTGATGTAGAAGAAATACAGAGAAAGGGGAAGAAGAGCTTAGCCTCGAGCCTTTGCACCTGAACAAATTATGTGCCATCATATTGCCAAAAGAACTACCTCATTGGTCCTTATTAAAAATGTAAGCATACGAAAAAAGTAGAATGACATGAAAAGCCAGACTACAAACAATTGTTCATTACTCAAAGTACCAACTCAAAGCAACATACATAATGCAATGCAATACGAGAAGGGAAACAAACTCATTTAATAGGGAAAACAAGTACCAACACATATTTCAACCAACAACGGTCAAGATAGTTGTACAAATGTTTTATTAATCAAGTTGAAGATATCCATATGTTCATGACTGATGACAAGGGTTAAAAATGATGCCGCAAGCAAGGATACGTACAAGGGGAAATGATGATGGACATAGGGTCCAAGGAGAAAGCATTGTATGTAATGAAACAACACCAGGCAACCAAATGTCCCTAGAGTATAGACGAAGAAAACAACTAGCTTTGTGATGTTTTGTGAATCTGGTGATCCGCAAGTCGTTATATCGGTGAAGATGCAAAACAAACCAGCAGGATATGGAAAGAATACCATGTGTTGGATACAAGTTTCAACCGCAATAAGCAAGTTTACCTATTTTTGTTGGTTTTTACAATTTTTAGGGGTTTTGTAGGAATTTTTGCTTTGTTTTTTGGATTTTTGATATGGATATATATTGTTTTTGCTTTTTTTTTCTCGATTTGTGGTGGACGGTGAATGCTTAGAAGCAAGTAGAAGAATTGAAACGAAGTGCCCAGACGTAAGAAAAATTCCCCGAGGGAAGAAAGAGAGAGCAAGCGACAAATAATGCCCCTGCTAGATGAAAAATTAGTAGAATAATCATTTAAAATGATTATTTGGTGAAGTGTAGAGAAGAAAATCACCTAGGAGCAAGAAAAATGCCCTAGGGAGAAGAAAGGGGTACTGGGTGACAAAAAATGCCCCAATACAATGAAAAAGGAGGGAAAATTATTATTTAAAAATAAAATAATCATTCACAGTGGATAGAAGAAGAATTAGAGTGATCCTGGTGATCATGGCGAGCTTCCAAGCATCACAACGAGTGAAAACGGGTTAATATACCCCTCCTGAGGTGGGGTAAATCACCACGACTGAATCATTTGTTACCAAGCCTCTGCTGATTTTTACTGCAAGCCCCTGATAGCTACGAGGACGATGGTGAGAGCACGAGCACGCCGGAGACATGCGGGTCGAGTTTGTGAGTACCTTTGAGTTGTCGACGATGGATGCTTTGTGAGTATCTTGACCCTCCTTGTCAATTTTGTAATTAATGCATGTATTTAATGTTAAAACACCTAGTAATTAGGTTAGCTAGGGGGTAGGCTAGCGCAGGCGTGCATGCGCGTGGGTGCAGGCATCATTTCGATGGCAAAGGCACCCTTGGAGTGCATGCACACACGCACACATGTAAAAAGTGAAAAATTTTCTTGGTGCATGTGCGCATGCACATTCATCAAATGGATGGCACATACACGCACATCACTCCTGTGTGCATGCGCAAGCGCAGATACATGTGTGCATTCGTGCAACGATGGCACAGGTGTTGAAAGAGGCACGTGCGCACACACGCGCATGTGGAAATGAAAGTGCACACACGTAAAGGGGCATGCAGGCATCAAAGAGATGACAACACGCACACGCGCGTGCTGAAACGATGGCGCACATGCCCAAAGGGGTGCGCAGGCACGTTGAAGTAGAAGAACGACTTAGAAAAAATGCCAAAAATATGGCATTTAGAAGAAAACTCTGTATGTTTGGGTGAATCCAGATAGGTAGGACTTAGAAGAATTTGCTTAGATGCTGACTTTTTTTTTTACTTGTGCAGAGACGCTTGCCCATGCTACAAACACGAGAGCATCACTCATGTATTACAGAGCTAGAGGGGAGTATACGTTGACGTGATTAACACTTGATGACAGTTCTCCTAGAGGTGGTGGGCCTAGGCCCTGTCTCACAGATGCCCTCTATCACTCTAGAGCACAGACTCCTCACCACCTTGATCGAGCAGTGGCATAGTGAGAGTCAGTGTTTTTGGCTCCCGACAGGGGAGATGATAGTCACTTTGGAGAATGTTTGGAGGATTCTGTGTGTGCCCATTAGAGGCATACTGATCGAGTATTCGAGTGATCGTGGATTTCTCACCACACTGCTGAGCGAGCTTTTTGATCGAGAGGAGATACCCTGCGAGGGTATGACTGTGGACCTGCATGCTTACATTGCAGACCACTCACTACACAGAGGTCCACTCTATGTGATGTGTCTTATCAGTGGGTGTTTTCTCACTGATAAGACAGGGACTTCATTACCAATGGGCCTGATGCCCTTAGTTCATGGCATATTCAGTGGGGAGCGCTATTGTTGGGGCCAGTGCATACTGGCCCATTTATACTAGGATCTACACCTGATCACGTACCGCCGTCAGAAGGTGGTCGGACCGGCCTCATTGCTATAGATCTAGTCATGGGACCATATAGCTATCGGGTACCCATTAGGTGCATTGCATGATCATCTCCCGAAGGAGCCAACTTTTATGGCGTGGGCCCCAGTTGGTGGGGATCCACGAGATCACTTAGGCAGTGTATATCCCTACAGGATTGAGTTCGATGACTTGATTGATAGGGACGTCATATGGAGACCCTACAGGCACATACAATGGGCAGAGGATGTGGTAGAGCTCAACATCTGCATAGTTGAGCATTTTATTATAGGCAGCCGTAGATATATCATTGAGTTATACAGAGTTGATAGGTGCCAGCGGCAGTTTGAATGAGTACAGGGAGTGCAACAGCTAGATCTGTGGTACGCACGTTGTGACCATGAGCATCCTAATTTTGGGCCACGCATACAGGTGGCACGTGCCATGGCTAGTTTTCGATAGGTGGCTCCACATCCCTGGGATCCAGCTAGATAGATTCAGGATCCAGGTACAACCATTGACTACTGGGAGTGTTACGCTTCAGTATTACCATGTCAGCTTACTATCCCAGAGGCCGCATGGGCAGCAGGAGTGAGAACACCTCACAAGTGTCTTGGTCCTAGTGATGATGAGGGTGATGCAGGAGGTTGCCAGCCAGGTGATCCTTTTGATGGGCTGCCTCATGATGGATAGGATGCAGGACATGTGTCGGGGCAGCCCGCGGCACAGGTAGAGGCTCAGGTACCCATTCAGGGGTACATACAGGCAGAGGCACCTGCACAGCCCCAGCCTCCGATATAGCCACAGGTACAGTCTCAGGGCCTTGCACAGATAGCTACCTTACAACAGGAGTTACAACTGAGGACAGTTGAGTGAGATCAGGCTTGAGCTGATGTAGATAATGTGATTGTTGAGCATGATGAGGCCCACGCACAGGTGATTTCTGTGATGACCGAGAGGGATCAGGCCTTAGATCAGACAGGTGATGGTGTAGGAACCTATAGTAGATACAACAGTTGGAAGTCCAGATGGCCCAGGTTGTGGGTATGCACCAACAGTTATAGGTGTAATTCCAGCCAATGGTCACAAAGTGAGATAGGCTCAGAGCAGAACGGTTCGTGGGGTAGGTAGAGCTTTCCAAGGTCACCACAGAGATAACTTCTTTTAGACGCACAGATGGGATGTCAGTTACACCATGGATTATCTGGGACCTAGCCACTGCAGAGGGCAGAGCTTCCTATTATAGGAACCTATAGTATGAGGTCGTTCCAGCCGAGCACAAGGCTCCATCATATAGCTAACAGTCTAGCAGGTCAACTAGATTTGAGAGGTCAGAGAGATCAAAGGGAGCACAGGCTTCAGTGGAGCAGCCGCAAAGGCCACCTGCCAGACCTAGCCGAGGTCATTCTATGTTGCCCCCACGCGACAGACCAGCTAGTCCCTTAGAGGGCTTGAGCCAGCCATGACAATTGGTACATTTTTGTTATTGGCCTCTTGATGAGGGCATGTAGTATCATTCTTGATGTATAGTACCCATGTACATCTGATTCTTTTATTCATATCATTCTTTGATATACGCCTCTGATGAAGGCTTTTGTACCTATCAGTGATGTACAAATTCTTTCCTTTTGCATGCCTTAGATGAAGACCCTTTTGATGTATGCCTCTGATGAAGGATTTTTGACATATAGTACTCATGTATACCATTTTTGATGATACAGATGTATATGAAACACATGTATATATAGATGACTATCTTTTTGGATCGAAACATGTGTTTATGCGATGATGCACATTGTGTTTAATTTGCTTCAATACTTATGGATGTACCTGTGGATGTTTATTTTATTCAACACTTGTATGTATGTTATCTTTGATGTTTGATGTTTATACATGTGTTTTTCTTTGTAGATGATAGATCCTTAGATGATATCAAATGTATTACTCATGTGACATTGTAGATGCTTTATTGATGCATACCAAATGGGGTGATATGATGATATTGGTGCAGGGGGGGTAGATTTGTGATCATGTGCAACCCCTCTTACCCCCTTTTGATGATACGGTATGTGATGATTAGCTTAGTATACATGCATGATGTACCACTTAGAATTTTTGTTTATATACGATGTATAAATGATGTTAGATGTGATGATATTGAAAAGAGTTTTCCAGAATCGAATCAGAAATGAGGCACCATGAAGTAGTTGCACTCCAATGGAATCGTGAGAGCTCCAGCGATAGCAAGGAAAAAATGATTAGTAATGGAAGAACTTGCTCAATAGAAACAAAGCTTGAATAGAGGAAAGACAACGGAGTGTCTTGGAATTCTCATAAATGAATAGAAAAGGGGTACATATAGGGTGCTGAGTAACCCTAGTGCATGACACATATGAAACCCTAAACCTAACCCTAAACCTAACCCATGTGAGATGACCCTCCAACATGAGAGGAGGACACATAGGATAACTCACACTAACACCCCCCTTCATCAAAGCTAGGGTAGCGGCTGTGATGAGTTAGACGGAAGAGGAAGACACTCCTAAACAACTAAGAAAGATGTGTCAATGGGGCCTGGCAACTAAAGGCCTGATAAGGTACCCATATACAAACACAATCTTCCTAGAAGAAGAAGAAGAAAAGAAGGACTACATAGCCCTAAGAAGATGGGCAGTTGCAGAAGACCTCACCCCAAGAAGAGACCGTAAGTGAAGAAACTTCATCTCAGTGAAAGGCTTGGTGAATAAGTCTGCAATCTGATCAGCTATCTGAATGTACTGAATGTCGATGATACCATCATGAATAAGCTCCCGTATGAAGTGCATATGGATCTCAATGTGCTTCATCCACTGGTGCTGAACTGGATTTCTACAAATAGAGATAATGCTTGTGTTATCACAGTAGATAATGGTAGGCTGCCGAAAGTGGATGCCAAATTCTGTTAGAATACCCTGTAGCCAAATAGCTTCTGTGGCAGCGTTAACTGCTCTATAATCTACCTCTGTAGATGATATTGCAATTGCATTCTGCTTCTTACTAGACCAACTAATAGGACCTGAACCAAGAGAGAAACTGTAGCTAGAAGTAGATTTCTGATGATCTAAGTCACCGGCCCAATCAGAATCTGTTAATCCAATCAAGTCAATATCAACCCCTCTATGATAGTGTATGCCATCAGCATAAGTGCCATGAAAATAATGAAGGATCCGTTTAGCTGCTTTCCAATGCAGCTCATGTGGCTCCTGTATGAATCTGGACATGATCCCAACAACATATGATAAAACCAGTCGAGTGTGAGTCAAGTAGATCAAGCTCCCCACTAACTGTCGGTAAAGAGTACCATCAACCAAGGGAGTAGAGCAATCTGAAACCAACTTAACCCCGGAAAGAAAAGGAGTAGGAGAAGACTTGCAATCAGACATTTGAAACCGAGCTAGCAAATCAAGAGCATACTTAGGTTGCAAAATCAAGATTCCCGAGTCAGATTGTGAAATCTAGATCCTAAAGAAGTAATGAAGTAGACCTAAGTCAGTCATGGAAAACTTGTTGGCTAAGGCGATCTTCACAGAATCAATAATAGAGGAAGAGCTGCCTGTGATCAACAAGTCATCAACATATAGAACAAGAATGAGTATGGAGTCATCTTGCCGTAGAATATAAACATTTAGATCAAAGTGACACCTAGTAAACCTTGACGTAAGTAAGAAGGAGTCCATCTTGGCATACCAAGCCCGAGGGGCTTGTTTAAGGCCATAAAGAGACTTCTTTAACTTATAAATGAGCGAGGAATCTTGGACATAACCCGGAGGTTGTTCCATATAGATCTCTTCCTCTAAGTCACCATGAAGGAAGGCACTCTTAATGTCCATTTGATGGAATTTCCATCTGTTTGCTGTGGCAATGGCTAGGGTCAGTCGAATAGAAGTCATCTTCACAACTGGAGCAAAGGTTTCTGTATAATCAACCCCAGCTATCTGGGAGAAAACCTTAGCTACTAATCGCGCTTTAAAATTTTCGACGTCTCCATCTACTCCATACTTTGTTCAGAATACCCACTTACACCGAATGATTTTTCTTCCTTTCGGAAGAGTGGTGAGATCCCAAGTATTGTTCTTCATGAGAGAGGAATACTCCTCATCCATGGCAGAATCCCACTCAGGAATACCAGAAGCATCCCGGAAAGACTGTGGATCAGAAGCAGAGGTGAAGAAAGAGTGGGGTCCAACGAAATTTGAGTGAGTACGTCTCATATCCGAAGTATCTCTAACTAAATCTCCAGCACTTTGCAAAGTTTTCTTGGTCCAAAGGGGACTAGGAGGATCAAGCTCAGAGTCGGAAGATTCTTCACTTGAGTGAGAAGGGACATAGTCCTCGTCATCACTACTGTCAGAATCAAAAGACTCAAAGGTCTGATGGTCAGGAGGATCCAGAAGATGAGCACGCTCAACAATATCATCATCTGATGAGTTAGAATCCGAATCAACGAGCTGAAGAACCTCAATAGGTGGAGAAGTAGAAGTTGAATAAGACTCATCGAACTTAACACTTCTCTCAATATATAGCTCATGAGAAGTAGAATTCATTAATCAATATCCCTTCATGCCATTAGGATACCCTACAAAGATACAAGGTTTGGATTGTGGTTCCCAGGTCTTACATTTCTTCTTGGGAATCCAAGCCATAGCCTTGGATCCGAAGACTCGAAAGTTCTCAACATCAGGCTTACGTCCAAACCAGGCTTCAAAGGGTGTTATCCCTCTTACTGCCTTGTGTGGAAGACGGTTCTGAATGTAATTTACACAATTCACTGCTTCGGCCCAATACTGCGGAGGAAGAGATTTCGAGTGAATCATACAAGTGGCCATCTCCTTAAGAGTACGATTCTTTCTTTCTGTGACTCCATTCTGCGAAGGGCTATAAACAATTGTATGTTGCAAAGAGATCCCTTCAGAAGTACAGAAATCCATGAACCTAATGTTTACATATTCACCTCCATTGTCGGTTCAGAGAACCTTGATAGACCGTTCCGCCTGTTTCTCAGCAAGAGCCTTCAAGTCCTGAAAATGTTCAAAGACTTCAGACTTAAACTTAAGAAAATATACCCAAGTATATCACAAATAGTCATCAATGAAGGTTAGCACATAAAGAGCTCTAGTAAAGGAAGGAGAAGGAAATGGACCAGAAACATCGTTGTGAACAAGATCCAAGAGACGAGTGGCTCTCCAAGATTTTCCTTTGTCAAAGTTCTTTTCAGGATGCTTTCCAAGGGTACAACCCTCACAAAGACCTTTAGAAAACTTGACACGAGGCAACCCGTTGACCATTTTGTTTTGACTCAATTGTTCAAGATAGCGATAATTTAGATGTCCAAAATGCTCATGCCATAGCTTACTAACCTCATTTGCATGAGTGAGCAAGGAATTGGGCGTAGAATCAAAAGTAAAGTGGGAGAAGGTGTACAACCGTGAATGGTGATGTGCCTTTCCCTCAGCCACTGTAGTGTCATTGTTAACCTCACAAATAATCACTGAGTTAGGACCAAATTCCACTCACATTCCTTCACCAAGGTGAGTAATTTAGTGAACTGATAGGAGATTGGTAGAGAGATCAGGAATACTCAACACTTGGTTAAATGTTCCCCCATCCATCTCTACCGATCCACTACCGGAAATCGACACTATTGTGTCATTACCCATCATGATTTGGGACATTCCACAAGGTTCGATGTTGGAAAAATCAACATGTAAAGAACCCATGTGGTGCGAGGCACCGGAATCTATAATCCATGTCGATGAAGGAGCAACTTTGGCTATAAGGGCCTTTGCTTTCTTCTTATCATTTTTAGCACCTTTTGTAGCAAAAGACTCAGCCTTCGGAGCACTTTATTTTATTGATTTAGGAACACTTATTTTATTTTTCTCAAGTAAATGAGATAAGTGATCAATTTGTTTCTTAAAACAGTGTTTCTCGTCGTGACCATTCTTCTTGCAATAGGAACACAAAGCTTTTCTGCACCCTAGGCTCAGAAGTTGAAGTGTTTGTGTCATTTTTAGGTTTGATCTTGGTTTCTATCTTAGGTTGATCCTTAGTTTCTTTCTTCTTTTCAGTCTTCTTTCCCTTGCTAGTACTTGCTATAAGGGCATGTGACTTGGACTTGAGAGACCCCATTTGAATGAGTTTGTCCTGTTCTCGAATGACTTGGGATGAAAAATAGTCAAAGGAGGGCATCGTCCAAGTATCGCCCAAAGCAACTTTTGTAGCGTAGAAAGTTGACACGAAGACAGAGTATTCAGGACATAGTTTAGAGAGAATTGACAAGATTAGTTGAGAATATTTCTTTTCTGCCTGACTTCCTTTTAACAATAATCTAATGTGGACAAATTTCGAGAAGAAGGCTTGTAGGTTTTCAAAGTCACTAGGATTTAACCCTAGTAGTTCATTTTCCAACTCATGCACTCTCTTGTCATCTAGTTGTCCAAACATTGCATCCAACATTTTCCACGCAGATGTAGGTGTTTTAGACGCCTCAATGTGGAAGAGCAAGTCAGGAGAAACGGACATGCAAAGAAGACCTAAAGCTTCATCACTACGGTTTAACCACTTAGATTTTTCAGGTTTGTCGTCTAGTTCAGTCTCAGTTCCCATGGTGATGCGGTATAACCCTTTACCCCTTAGTTTCATTATTATTTTCAATCTCCTTTCAAAAAAATTGAAGGGCGTAAGCAAAGGAATTGAAAGTGCATCCATAGTGAGAGAGAGAGAAAGAAATGCAGAAAAGAAACACAACCACCCAGGACAATAACAACTCCCCTGCTTTCGGCACTTTATAGTTGAGTGCATTGATTACAATCGGGTCCGTGCATGCGGTGTGAAACATTTGGTAAGTCGTCTCAATTAGTGTAATAACACGCAAGAGAGGAGACCACAACAGTGTTTCGTGGAGTGCAACAAAAGAGGAACACCGTAAACAAGAACAAGCAAAAAACGGAAAGGAGGCGAAAACCAACCCTGGTGGTGAGAAAAAGCATCTCACGTCACATTAAAGAATCCCTTTGTCGTTAAACTTTTGGTGGACGTGCTCACAAGTCCATGAAAAAAGGAATAGAACAAAGCTCAAAAAAATTGAGCTAACTTAAGCAATACAAAAACACCCCCCAGAATGCGGCACTTTATAAAATTAGTGTGTTTATAAAGCTAATGATCCCATCATCTAGAGTGCGAAAAAACATGCAACTTTGACTAAAGAAATGCTCAAAACTGAGCAACGAGTCAAAAGTTATAGCAAAAACCAATTCCCGTAATTGATGAGAAAAAGCCAATAAGCCTGCAAACGGATTAAAAAAGTACCCTAAATGCATGCAAAGGGTGTCGTATGTATGCTTGTTGGAAATGAAACAGAATTTGAGATAGGGTTTGTTTGTATTGCGAGGGGGGATTAGCCACCTGCCAATCCCGGACCTCACCCTTCGTCTTCGGCACTCGACAGAAGGTTAAAAATACACAAAGCCAATAGACCAAATTATAATGCCAAAGAAATATAGTTTAAATAATGTGAAATTAAATTAGATTTAATTTAATTAAATCTAATGAATGTTGAAAAAGGCTTTAATTAAGCAAATCACTAAAAAAATCACTTTTTTGAATATTTTCTAAAACAGAAGATTTTGAAAGAAGGCATTTAAAACAAGATTTTTTAGATCAAGATTTTTTTTTAAATGAATGTTTCTAATTAAAACAAATTTCTAAATGGGTTTTAGAAACTTGATAGAGTTAGAAATGTTTTTTAAAAACTTACTAAAAAGAAGTTTGATTGTTTTTACCAAAAAAAACTTAGCAAGAAAGAGATACGACTCGTTTTTGGAAAAAAACAGAGGAGATTGAGTAAGTTTTAAAAAAGAAAGTAATTGAAACTTACCAAAAACTGTACCGTTGAAAAAAATAGTAAAGCCGTGCCTTCTTTAGAAAGTATTCTGCCGTTCACAAGAGCTGCGTGTATAGGCCGCGTGTTTGCTTCTGTCAGGCATGGGAGTTAGATTACTAGGCCGTTTTTGCTTCTGCCAGGCTGTTTTTGTTTTGGCCGCGCGTGGGTTAACAGCCATGCCAAGGGGAGAGTTTAGCAGAATCGAATTGGAAATGAGGCAAAAAGAAGTAGTTGCACTCCAATGGAATTGTGAGAGCTCCAGCGATAGTAAGGAAAAAATGATCAGTAATAGAAGAACTTGCTCAATAGAAACAAAAATTGCATAGAGGAAAGACAACTGAGTGTCTTGGCATTCTCATAAATTAATAGAAAAGGGGGTACATATAGGGTGCTGAGTAACCCTAGTGCATGACACATATGAAACCCTAAACCTAACCCTAAACCTAACCCATGTGAGATAACCCTCCAACATTAGAGGAGGACACATATGATAACTCACACTAACAGATATTGATGGATATATGATGATGTGATGACATAATCAATACATATGCAACAAACAAACACAAGTAATCTATTAACCAATCTAAGCAACAGAAACAAAGAATCAACATAACAAAGAACCATACGAACCTCTAGCATGTAAAGCAAACACACTCCAAACAATGCATAAGTAAGAAAGAATTTAATCTAAGCAAGACAAGATAAAACCTACCAAAGTATGTACAAAAAACTAACCACATAAGCAAATAACATGAAATAGCCAAGCAAGAAAATAAGCAAAGCAAGAAACATGATAAAGCAAGTAAACTAAAGCTATGTTTTTGCAATATTTCTTTTTGTGCAACAGTATTCTATTGTTTTTTCTTTTTACATGAAACAATTTTCTATTGTTTAGGCTTTTGACATGTTTTAAATGTTTTTGTGTTTTTCAATATTTGAATGTTTTTGTGTTTTTCATCAATATTTGAATGTTTTTGAGTTTTTCATCATTTGAATGTTTTTGTGTTTTTCAATATTTGAATGTTTTTGTGTTTTTCAATATTTGAAGTTTTTTGTGTTTTTCTAACATATTTGAATGTTTTTTATTTTTCTAAAACTATTTACAGGAATACAAAGAAGAGTGGACGCCCCCAGCGTTAGGTGAGGAATATACAAGGGTAGGTGCCATGTGCTTATGAACAAGAAGGTGAAGTTTTCCGAAATGCCCCCAACGTTTAGATGGGAGATAAATAAAGACCAACCCTTCACAAATAAACTGAAGGGAAAAAGCTGGATCAGGGCTAGGAAAGAACATACCACACAAGGAAACCTGGATGCAATGAAGGACTAACCCTAGTCTAAGCAACAGTAACCCTGAGATGTAAGATGCTTGTGAACAATGAGCCTTCCCAAGGCACCGGAAACCGGTTTTCACCTAAGGACTTACCCATAGTGCCACTATTGCATGGTTTTCACCAATGGATGACCTATTTTCTCTTTTTCTTTTTCTTTTTTTTTGATTTTTTTTGATTTTTTTGATTTTTTTTTGTATTTTCATGTTTTCTAACAACTTTGCAACATGCTTAAGCATAGAACTGCTTAAGGTGCATGGCATTCATAGGCTTCCGAAGTTCATCACCATTAGGATGGGTGATTTTATATGCTCCAGTGCCATACTTGGCCGCAACAACATATGGTCCTAACCAATGTGGCTCGAACTTGCCCTTCTTTTCTCTTTCTGCTCGTGTGTTGAACTGATTCTCTTTCATGACTAAATCACGTACCTCAAATTGATGAGGTATGATCCTTTTGTTGTAACTGTGAGAGAATCTGTTCTGATATACTTTGAGGTGATTCAAGGTGTGAATGCACTTCTCATCCAAAAGCTCCAGTTCTATAAGTCTAGCTACTTTGTAATCCTCATCTTTATCCAGATAGTCCCTAAGAGAAACTCTTAAGGAAGGAAGCTCAATTTCCAATGGGATGATGGATTCTGTTCCAAATACCAAAGAGTATGTTGTTGCACCTGTAGGTGTGTGAATAGGGGTCCTATAAGCCCAAAGGGCTGGGTGAATATGCAAATGCCAATTGCGACCTGTTTTACTCACCATATTCTCCATGATAAGAACCAAAGTTTTGTTTGTAGTTTTTGCTTGTCCATTACCTTGAGGGTAATAGGGTGTGGACCACTTCACTTCAACCTATGACAAAGGTCTTTCACTGTTTTATTCTTAAAGGAATTTCCATTATTGGTAACTATAGCTGCTGGAATGCCATAGTGACAGATAAGGTGATTCATGATAAATTTCAAGATTTGAGCCCCTGTGACATATGTCAAAGGAACAACTTCTACCCACTTGGTAAAATATTTTGTAGCCATGATGTTATGAGTATGACCATCAGACAAAGTGGGAGTAAGCTTTCCTATCAGATCTAGTCCCCATTTAGAAAAAGGCCATGGGGTAGTGATGGGTTGCAATGGTTGGGAAGGAGCATGGATGAAATTTCCATACTTTTGACACAATACACATTTTCTGACATAGTTGTAGCAGTCATTTTCCATGGTGGCCCAATAGTATCCCACTCTCAACAATTTCTTATCCAACACCATCCCATTTGTATGGGCTCTACACACTCCTTCATGTACCTCCTTAATAGCTTGGACCGACTCCGTCATATCTAGACAACGTAATAGATTCCCATTATATCCACGACAATAAAGTGTACCTCCTAAGAGAGTATAGCGGGCTATTTGGTGAATAAGGCTTTGTTTTTCAGTGCGATATATGTCAGGGGGAAACACATTGTCTTTGAGGTAGTTGAAGATAGGTTCGTACCAAGGGGAATGGGGACCAACAACTTCACAAGCCAAACAAGACTCTGGTATATCGTACGCAGGTTGGCGTAGGTTCTTCACAAAGAAGGGCATGTCATTTTTTCCCGAAGGGATGTATAACATGGAATCCATGGTTTCCATAGTGTCAGCTGCTCTATTCTGTGCCCTTGGAATTTTCTCAAAGGTGATGCACACAAAATATTATTTTAATGTTTCCACCAGCTTCTTATAGGGGATGAGTTTATCATCTTTAACTTTATATTCATTGTTGACCTATTTAATAATCAGTTGTGAATCACCAACAATCCTAACATGTTGGATGTCCCATTTTATAGCAAGCTTCATCCCTGCGATGAGTGCTTCATACTCCGCAATGTTGTTTGTGCAAGGGAATCCCAGGCAGAAAGCCTACGGTATAGGATCCCCAGCAAGAGTAATGATTACCACACCTGCCCCTAAACCATGAAAAGTAAAGGATCCATCAAAGTGTACCTGCCACATGACAGATTCCTCAATATAAAGCAACGAAGCATATGGAAGATCCATATTCAATGGTTTAGTTCCTTGTAACGGTGCCTCTGCTAACTGATCAACCAAGACCTACCCCTTGACTGACTTCTGATGTACAAAATCAATGTCAAACTCACTTAGCAGAATGATCCAATTAGCCATTCTGCTAGTGAGGGCGGGTTTAGACAAGAGATATTTCAGTGGGTCAACCTTTGATATGAGCTTATTCTTTGCATTGAGCAAGTAATGGCGAAGTTTTTGAAAGGTAAAAACAACAGCCAAGCAAGCTTTCTCAATTTGAGGGTAATTAAGCTCGTAGGTAATGAGAGTATGGCTGAGGTAATATAATGCCTTTTCTTTATGACTTAGGTCGTATTGGGCAAGCAGTGCACCAATAGCGAATTGAGAGGCATAAATATACAGAAGGAGAGGTTCACCACGAGTTGGTGGCATGAGGATAGGCAGATTAGCCAAATATTTCTTGAGTAGGGTGAAGGCCTATTGTTGCTCTAGTCAGAAAAAGTTAACATCCTTTTTTAACAAGTGAGTGAATGAGTGGCACTTATCTGCAAGCTGAGAAATGAAACAATGTATAGCCTGTTTTTTTCCTTGTAAGCTACGCAGCTGTTTGATGTTTTTAGGAGGAGGAATCTCAATGATAGCAGACACTTTTTCAGGGTCTACATCGATTCCTCTCCATGAGACAATGAACCCAATAAATTTTCCTGACAAGACACCAAAGACACACTTCTTGGGGTTCAAATGAACCTTGTATTCCCAAAGACACTCAAAGATACGTCATAAGATGATAGGGTGATCCTCCCTTGTCTTGGATTTCCCCAAGATGTCATCCACATAATCCTCCATGATGTCATGGATCATATCATGAAAGATTACTGTCATTGCTCTTTGATATGTAGCCCCTGCATTTTTGAGACCAAACGACATCACCTAATAACAAAAGGTACCCCAAGGTGTTGTGAAAGTTGTTTTATGTTGATCTTCTTCAGCGATTTTGATTTGGTTGTAGCCTAAAAATCCATCCATAAGAGATAGCATTTCATACCCTGCTATTGAGTCAACTATCATATCAATATTTGGTAGCGGGAAATCATCTTTAGGACATGCTTTGTTTATGTCCTTGAAGTCTGTACAAATGCAGATCCCGAAAAGTTTCTTCTACATAGGAACAATGTTTGAAATCCACTCTGAGTAGTCAATGGGTGGGATAAATCCGGCCACTAGTAGTTTTTCCAGCTCTTCTTTAACCAAGAGGGACACTCTTGGGTGCATTTTCCTGAGCTTCTGTTTAATAGGCTTGGCATCTGCATGCACAACTAAATTGTGCATGACCAAGGTTGGATCCAAGCCTGGCATGTCCTTATAGGACCATGCAAACACATCAATCAACTCCAGCAGTAACATTGTAAATGTTTTCTGCTCCTGTGCTAAGAGTGAAGCTCCCAGTTTAACAATCTTAGGGTTTTCTTCTGTACCGATGTCTCCACGAGATTTTCATCCTCAGCTTGGTAACTTTGATTGTCTATTGTCTTTTCCACCTGTTGGTCTACTAGTGCCTCAAAGAGGTTTTCACTATGCGACCTAGACTTTGACTTTTTCTGAGGATTTTCTTTAGAACTTTTGCCCTCACATTTTCTTAAGTTTTGCTGACCATGAAGCTTAGCTTCCTCTCTGAAGTAGGCGTAGGTATTCAGGTCAATGAAAAACCCATTTTTATGGTCTCCTATAGGGATCGAATCCCTTACACCCATGAAATCTACAATGGCTTCATCATTCTCAAATAAAACAAGAGGTATGTGACGTTGTTGGTCCCATTCAACTAGGCAAGGGTAGACAAGGTCAATGGTGGGTTCCACGGGTGTGATGGTAAGGATAGCGGTATCAAAAAATAGGTTTTTTGAGGCAAGATCCTCGTATAGGCTACAATGGGAATCCGTGTCACTATCTAGATAGTCAGAGCTATCCTCGTGTTTAGAATAGGTAGCATATTGATCATTAGGATGTGCCCCGTAGGGTCTAATTCCAATGCCGTATCTCTTTATTTTAAAGTGTGGGAGAGGGAGTGGTTCCCTCTTGTCCTTTTTCGTTTTTACCATAGCCTAGAACTTTATAGCCCATGGAATACATCATGCAGCTAGACTTCTCATATCTGGGAATCCGGTAGTAAGTAGGTCGGGTATCCTCTGGAACCAAAGTTGTAGGTGGGTATAACAATTTCTCTTCCACTAGTAACCCTCTAGGTAGGAATGATCCTATAGTCTACTCATCTAGAGACTGTCTGAAACAGTATTTGGGTCGTCCCCTGGTCTTTGGTGATAAGGACAAGTCAGAAACTAAGAGAGCCTGTTGAACATTATACTCTCCACAACCGTACTCCAAGACTTTCGTCTCCCAAGAGTCAAATGGGGAGGTAGATGTAGAAGTGTCTTGAGTACAAGAACTAAGTGAATCAGAGTCCACTCGTGAATCTATGGCCTCAGACTAAAGACGCATTGTGATATCAGCTGAAGGGCATGTAAATGTACCTTTGCGAGAAAATCTGTTAAGGGCTCTGTAGTGAGCAAAAGGTTTTGGGTCTCCCCGTATTATGATAGTATGTCCCTCATGCTTCAACTTGATGCACTGATGAAATGTGGAAGGCACAAATTACATGGCACGAATCCATGGGCGACTGAGAAGCATATTGTACGGAAGTTCCAAGTCCAAGACATGAAACTTTTTATTATAACAAGTAGGCCCAACCTCCATAGGTAGTGTGATTGTGCTTGCTGACTCCCTTTTCACCTTATCGTAAGTGGTTTTGGTGATTATCTGAGCCTCTAGGTCTTCCTCTGTGTGTCCCAATTGTTTTATAAGCTTTAATGTGCAAATATTGAGACCTGACCCATTGTCCACAAGCACTCGTTTGATCTTCTTATGGGTAACAAATACTTTGATGTACAAGGGAAGGTTATGTTTGGGATATTCACTAGAAAGTTCCTGATGACTAAAGGATATGCACACAGTTGGTGCAATGTTTGCCACCATATCCTGTAGATGTGAAGGATCTACTTCTAAAGATACTCTTGACCCTTGAAGGGTTTTATACAACATGTCCTTATGGACCATGGATATCTTGAGAAGATCCAAGATATAAATCTTAGCAGACATCTTCTCAACTTGTTCTAGGAGGTTATACTTATGATCTTGTGTGGTCACGGGAGAGGGTTCGGGGATTGTGAGATGAGCGTGCCTTGTTACCGCAGCGCAATCCCTCCCTTTTATCCGGATGGTATTGAATTGCTCATGAGGGGAACAAATACACCCAATGAGTGAGTCATAGTGGTGATTGTTAGTATTAGTATATAAATAGTTGGCCACCTTATAACTCTTGGATGACTCCCCTCGATCCAGCATTCTCTCCTTAGCTTTTCCATGTTTAGGGAAAGGTTCCTTGTAGATTCCCATCTTTTCATTTGGGGTTTGGGTTTTCTCTAGGCTATCGACTTTAATTTCCCCATTATCAATGAGGTCTTGAATGAAATGGCAAAGCTATATGCACTTGTCAGTTTTGTGTCCTTTGACATGGTGCATATCATAGTATTCATGGTATTTTTACCAGGTAGGTTCGGAAACATTTTCATCAAAGGGTTGTGTCACTGGGTATGTTACCATATGAGCTGCCTCAAGTTGTTTCAGTATGGTAGAAAATGACTCATTGAGCGGAGAGAAAATTCAATTCTTGGGAGATGGCTGAATGGGTCCTTTGGTCAGTTTAAAAGGTTGACCTGATTGAACCACTTACAAATGCTTGGAATCTGTGATTCCATCTCCTACAAGATTTTTATTCTTGTTAAAGATTTTCAGTTTTTTCGTAGGTTTGATACTTTGATTATCTTTGGAGTTTGTTTTGATAGTCCCTTTAGCAATAATGGCTTTCTCGATCTGAACACCTTTCTCAATGAATTCCTCAAAAGTGCGAACACAATGCATTTGAATGTGAAAGCTAATGTCCAGGTTCAGATTAGGCACAAAGATGCTAACCAACTATTTCTCAAGAAATGCACAAGGGAAGTGACTAGCTATCCCTCTCCATATTTGTAGGAAGCTAGCAAATGTCTCGTTAGGACGTTGTTTGGTACTACATAAATCTGCCATGGTTACATCACTTTCAATGTTGTAGGATAAGTGTCACACAAACCTTTCTACCAATTCTAGCCAGGTGAAAATGGACCCCCGAGGTAAGCATGCAAGCCACTCCAAGGCTTGCCCTCCTAGAATATTTGGGAAAAGTTGTATGAGGTAGTCATTGTTGTAAGACACTTCCTGACATGCCATGTAAAAGTCTTTTACATGGTCTCTTGGATCACCTTTTCCCTTATATTTGTCAAATTTAGGCATGTCAAATTTTTTTGGAAAAGGTAACAGTGTCATTGTTTTGTCAAAGGGATAAGGACATAACTCCTCATATTGGTAATTTCTAATGCTCCCCACACTACTCTCCTAGAGGCTTTTAAGCGTTGATTTCATAGATTGCACTTCTTGTGTGAGTAATTGTTCTTTGGTGGGGGAAGTGGGGATATAAACCCAGTTGTAATATGTGTTATCCCCTTCCAGTTTTTCTCTCTGAAGCTCACAAATCTTAACCTTAGATTTTGGTTTTTGTACATTCTTGCATGTACCTTTCTGTACATGTGAGGTAAGCAAGTCCAATTGTTTGCTAAGGTTACTGATTTGCTGTTGGATCGTGTTTTCTTCTTCTATAGGTTCCTCTTCTTCTTCTTCTTAAGGGGGTTCGTTAATATTTTCATGTTCGACTCTAACCCGACGTGGCATTTTGAGAAGAGGTATCTTGCATCCTACAACATGGAATTTTGAGGTCAAATCCTATCCATGCGTAAGGATATCATCCATGTTTATGAGGGGGCATTCTTCCTCATTTTTATCATTAGTAGGTGGGATGATTTCCTGGTCAATGAGCAATTTAGCCCCTAACTCCACCACTCATGCCAGCACCCTATCCTTGTTCCGAAAAAGGAACTCATCTAATAAGGTTGGATCAAAGTCAAACTCTACATGTGGGGATTCTAACTCATCACTTTTATGGTCTATCATGTCATCACCTTCTTTCTCAGTGGAGAACAAAGGCCCTAGATCATGGCCTATGAAAGGATTTGACCCTTGTAAGTTCGAGGTTTCCCAATTTTTCATTTGTTCTGATTCTAAGGCTTGTCTTTTTAACCCTAATCTTGTTTAGGGAGCCATAATGGTTGACAATTTCACTAAGGTGTTTGCAAATGTGTTTAACAATTTTCTATCAAACCGAAGTGAAAAATGCAAAATAATGTCAAAGAATATGAATAAGAGTAATAAATACTCCAAATATCAATGCGATATAATGATCTACCTAAGGAATGCAAGATTTTAACAATGATGGTACATTTAACAACTAGTCAATCAATTGAATAGGATACTTCCAATGATTGTCTCGAAAAGAGGTAACCAACATCGTAATATGATCAACAAGATGTTCCCACTTATGTCCAATTCAAAAATATGAATGAGTTGTAAGTAATAACAAAAGGCTAATATGACCTCCTAACAAAGTATACAAGAAGCAAGCTCTAACCCAACCAGCACCTATAATCTGAAAAGTGCCAGTTACAAGTTGTGGGTGACACACAATGTCACCGAGATATGTGACCCAAACTTGCAAGAAAGTAGGGTAACGATATCAAGATGATATTGATGTAGCACACGTAAGTAGTAACACTAAATGCTTTTTAAAAACAAGGTAATAATTGGAATTAGACCTAAGCATCCAGTACACCCAAGAATTGTCAAGATGCGTATAGCGTAACCTTACAATGGGAATATTCAAGTCACATTTACAAGAAACACAACGTGAATATCACAATCGTAGTGAGACAATATAGACAAGGTAACTACTCTCAAGGAGAACCAAAGTGATGAACCAAAACCTAGCTACAAGAGTGATCCTGGCCTGGGTACCAAGATCACAGACAAATGACCAAAGATAGGATCAATAATACATCTCCACTTATGTCAAGTTCAAAAACATGAACAAGACGTAAGTAAAAACAAGATGCTAATCACGACCTCCACTCAAGGTATACTCAGAACTAACTCAAGTGTTGACAAAAGTCAAGCATTTTTGAAAAGTGGACACTGCAACAAGATATAGCGTAGGTATTGACACTCGTAAAAAAGACCTAGACTATTCCTAAAATGAAGTCAAGTAGAGAGTACAATGAGATGCCTGTGATAATGTGAGTAGTGTAACCGTGCAATAAAGGGATTTATACTATGTTCCCAAAGAATGGGAAACATAATGTAAATACCAAGACTGAATGACTAAAATGCAAGCCAAAACTGACAAACAAGGGAAGAGACAAAATGATGAAAAGACCCGTAACAATGATGAGGATCCTAAAGTCAAGATCGTAGGATTGAAAAAGACGTGAAAATTTACCTGCTAGCTTGAGTCATTTAACACCCCATCCACAAACATGGATGAGTGTAAACATACAAAAAATTAGCTAGCACAATCTTTGACATGACACGTTGGGTATGCCTCTGTTCGACCTCCAACATGGGAAGCACGAACACATGGGTGTAGATCAAGAACATGTGAAATTAAAATTGGCCTTACTTGGGCAGAGCTTAGCCTCATTCAGATAACAAGGAAGAAGCTAAGCGAAGTAAAATGTCGTCTAATCTCATGATGAAAACACTTAGATCTAACTTAGAATGAGTTTGTTACAGTGTTCGAAAAACACGATGCTGAATCCAAACAAGTTGTCACTTCATGATGGCAAATTATGTGAAGGACTAGCAAAGGTGGCCTCTAGAAAAAATGGTCTCCTTAATAAGTTCACTCAACTAGGTGTTGTAAAGTGTTAAAGAGAGCTCGATTTACCCAAAAATTCACACTGTCTAATTTGGGAGTATCTCGGCTTTACTTTACCCCCTCCAAGCACAAAGGGCAACTAGTGCGTCCGAGTGTACTCTTCTTGGGGTCTCCATACAAACATCAATTTGCAATGCTAATCTCACAAGGTGTACTAATCAAGTAGGTTAAGAAAGGCGCTTCCCGTTTCGTCCATGAGGTTACTCAACGGTGGACTACTTTGGGGTTTCTGGAACCACCCCCATTGTTATAGCTTAAGGCATTATGCCAAAGGGGTTACGTTCTAGTTGAGTGGAGAGGGATGTGCCTTTTTTCAAAACCTGTAAATATAGTGTTTTGATTGTGGTGTGTTTTTTATCTTTTTAATTAGATGTGGTTTGTTTGAACACCTTTTGGCAACTTACACGACAATTGTATTAGAATTTTTAATTTTATTTTGGATTCCACATTTCTTTGGCAAGCTTTTTTAAGGTCCTATGTAACGATATTTTTAGAAGTTTTCCACACAAGGAACAAACATAATTTTTGATTCTCAAGATCATCCAAGGACGCAAGAGAAGAGCATATGTGGTGTTCATTTTTAAGCAATCAAATGCAAATATCAAATGGAAACTTTTAATTCATCAACGTATCTTAATATGAGCATGTCAACATTCTAAAAACATGAAAAGAAGCTAAGGATCATTTTTGATTCCTTAGATCGTCCAGAGGATGCGAAGGAAGATCATACACGACCTTACTCTTTCAAACAAACATGTGAAAACTCATCATTCTTAACCAAAGCATGTAAATATTCAGCAGAAACAAGCAATAATCAGATAAAACCTGTAGGAAAAAGTCAGTAACAAAGCATATAAAACATGCAAATATGAAAACAACATGTAAATTTGAACTCAAGCTCCTGCGCACATGTTAGGACGTGTGAGCACGTGTTAGGACATGTGTGTGCCTGCATGTTTAGAAAAGTGACAGTGTGCCTATGCCACCCAAGAGGCGTGTGCGCCAATGATCCAACGTGTGCACCAATAGAGTAAAAACCATGCTGGAAAATAGGAAAGTGCACCTGCGCTAAAGGTAGCATGCTTGCGCTATTGGAAACACATATGCACTGACAGAAAACTACCGGAAAATACAGAGCACCTACGCTTGCCGAGAGGTGTGTGCGCATGGGATCAAGTAGGTACGCCAAGGTTTTAGCATATGCGCTAAGGTTTTAGCATATGCGTTATCAGGTAACCAGGATGGAAACTTGCACAGAGTGTGTGCACTAACTGAGAGGCGTGTGTACCAACGTTGGAGCTTGTGTGCTAGGGTTTCAGCGTATGTGCTAAAGATAAAGACAGAGAGCTTGCACTAAAGTTGAAAGTACATTGTACGTTTTAATGCACCTGCGCGTGGGAAAGGGCACCTGCACGTGGATTAACACGTCTGCGTGCATGCTAGCACACCTGCGCGTTTCTCTACAAAAATGGTTGTACCTGGTTTTATGATGTCAAATCATGTGTAAATGACATAAACCAGCACAAAATCTTCCAAAATTTAGCATATTAGTCCAAAATCAACAACTCCTCAAAAAGCAACAAAATTAACACAAAACCTACAAATTACCTATCTGTATAATGAGAAGTTAGCAAAAATTAACATAATTTGAACTAACTGCCTGGGAACAAGGGTCCCACCAAGCATGCCAAATGTGTGCATGTGTTGTTTTTAAAACTAATGCTAATACAAGTAAAAGACTAACACCTAAATAGCCTTAATTAGTAAAGATTAAACAACATATTAAGCACCATCATGATAAGAATTGAACAAGGGTTAGATGCTAACATTCATCAATACAAAACTTTGAAACTAACAATGTTAAACATCTAAACTCCTCTATTCTCTAACAACAAATAAATGAATGGACCTAAGTAAGCTCCATGGCTATCAAAAATGGTTGTCCTTAGTGTGCCAAGAAACCTAAGAATGAGGGCTTATCAAAGTTGGTGTACAAGACCCCTTTGACACCTCCCATATGACCTAAGAACTTAAGAAAGAGGCTTAACTCTTCAAGATGATGAACTCTCAAGAAAACAAACAACAAGTTGTTAGTCTATTTTGCTATGTGCTTTGCATTTGCTTTCTTAAGGAGTCTAGGTGTAGGTATAAAGTTAGAAGGAGGGCTCCTTATATAGCCTCATGGATAAAGGAAACACTTCATCCCTTTGTATGTGGGATAAAGGTAAAACATGATTATGAATGGATAAGGTTGTTTTATTAAAGGTAACCTTACTTTAGAAGGGTTTAATTTATGCTTAGCAAGTCATGGGAGTTGGGGGGGTGTCTTAATTAATCAAAGGTGATTAACTAATAGGTAGATGTAAGCTTATAGAAGCTAATTAGAGGAATATTAGTACGATTTAGGCTATTAGACGGGGATTAAATCAATTAAATATTGATTTAATAGTTAAATGAAGGAGAAGACTAATAAATTAATAATAATTAATTAATCTAGATAGAAGAGGTGAATAATTAACGGAAGGTCGTTAATCAGGATATTAGTTTGATAGGTGACTTAATCAATTAACGTATTGTAATTAATTAACAACAATAAGATGGAATATGAGCACTTTCGATGATATGTGGTTGATTTGCGAGAAAGGGGATAATTAACGCAATTTAAGTATTTAAATTGCTCGGGCGTAATTATAGGTGTCTACAACATGTATACATGAAGACCTCTATACATTCGAAGAATTATATCATGAATGCTAGCCTTTTGTGGGCAATTTTATTTCCAGTAAACATGAAAAAAATTGATGCCCCTTGAATGAAAATGCCACTTTGGATACAAGAAGTGTTGAGTAAAGTAGTAGCAGAGGTGCTATCAAAGTAGAGTGTAGTATTTACAACAGGTTGAGTGATATTATTCTTGTTTCCTCCTTTTTTCTTTCTCTAAGTGTTGGTACGTGAACCATTTTTGAGTACCTTTCGAATGAAAAAGGAGGTAAAATACACAAATTTGGAAGCGAGGAAAATCTGGAAAAAGCTATGAATGTTAGACACTACCTTTTATCGGTTCCAATGTCGATATTTGCTCTATGCAAAGGAAGTTTCTCTATGTTAGATCAAGCTTCAAGAGTTACTATAGTTATTCAGGTGCAAATAGCTCAAGAAAGAAAGCAAAGAGAAAAAGAAAGAGTTAATTAGAACATGTCAATGATCCTTTCATAGTAAAGATTTCAAACTAGCAAGAAAGAGATTTACACAAGGAGAAAAAGCTAAAGGTTAGTCAGATCCCGTTTTTGACTTTCAAGGAAAGTTTGGTTTCAAGTTATCTCCTCTAAAGAGAACCACACATCGTAGATATGTAAGCCTTGCATTAAGTCCTAAAAGAGCAAGGAAGGAAGGAATCACTGCAAGTGAAGCACTTATTCTTGCTCACGTTGTTTTGCCTTCGCATACCACCTTTCCCAAGATGGTAGTTAACGTACCATGGGGAAATTTCAGAGGCCCATTGGACTTACCAACTCAACATGACCTCCCACGAGGATCGAGGAAGATTCTTCCCAAGTACAATGGAGAGGGGAAGACATCACCAGATGACCACATTTATGACTTCTTTGCTGCATGTGTAGTTTTTTCAGTGGAATATGAAGATGTTACTATTCACCTCTTCATTGAAACATTGTATGATGTTGTCACAGATTGGTTTCATCATCTGCCAAATGGATGCATTATAAATTGGAATGACATGAAAACTAAGTTTGAAGACCGATTCAAGGCAGCAGAAGATGAACACGCCCTTCTGTCAACTATCTCAGGTGAAGAAAGAGCCAATAGAACCCATGAGGAATTTCATGGCTAAATTCAACAAAATGGTGAACAAAGTTCTTGCCGGGATTCGCCCGAACCCTGACGAACAAAAATATTTCTTTATTAATGCACAATAACTGGAAGTGTGCTATCAACTAAGAAGGGCTAGAGTGGCTACTTTGGAACTTGCTCAATCCTTGGCAATATCAATTGAGGATGACTTAATCATGGTGGGAAAATTCAAGAAAAATTCCCTCAAGGGAAAGAGTCAAGGAACCCCCAATTCTTCAGAGGCTGTACTCCCTAAGTTGGCTAATGATGTGCTAGCTTTGAAAAATCAAGTTACTCAAAATAGTAAACTCTCTCCTTACAAATACATCCCAAGAAAAGGATACATTCCCAAAAAAGCCATAATTATAGGTGCTCCGAGGAGGCTTTCTATTGAAGCGGCTCCTGAAACTAACTCAAACTGTGATGTCATTGAAGAAAGTGATGATGAAGTTGAGGTCGTCAAATTTGATGAAGAAGAGACAGACTTTGGAACATCTGAATCTTAAGTCGAAGATCCTGAAGGAGAGAGTAATAATCATTTCTTGAGTACCGTTTAGAAGAAAAATATAAATAAGAAGAAATTTAAGAAGATATGAATAATAAATCCTTCGTTGTCTTCACACGCTCTTGGAAGGAGTAGAGTACTACTAAGGTGGAAGATAAAAATAACTCTAAGGAAGTTCCTACACAATCTAAGACAAAGGAAACTTCCAAATAATCCAAGAAAACTGAGATTCCTAAAGAGTCCAAGGAAACAGAGGTTTCCAAGGTCAAAACTATCTTTAAGAAAGGGGGTCCTTTATCAAGTCAATCAATTGATAAATCATCTAAGAAGAAAATTTATTCTTCCACATCAATATCAACCAAGCCCGAAGAAAAGGTCAAAAGTGTGCCATCATCAATTTTGAAAGAACTAGTATCTGAGACATCAAGTATGGTCATTTTTCCCAAATTTGATATCATTGATCACATCAATAAAACAAAAATTTACATGTCATAGGCTGAGTACTTGAAGTCCAATAAGGATCAACTCGAGAAATTTGTCCAGTTTATTAAAGGCGACTCTACTGTTCATTCCTCCAAAGGAATTTTAAAAACTCCCAAAGATGGGAAGACTCAAAATATTGTAGCTGCCACTACACCTTCAAATGAAAAGATTGAACCTGTATTTGTGTCCTTTTTGATCAACGGATGCAAATTAAGTAATTACATATAGATTCTGGATTCTCAGATAATGTGATGCCTACAAAAGTATCACATGCTCTTGGGTTGAATTATACGAGAAAATTCGTATCGTTTTACTTAATGTAGACAAGACAAGTTCCTCTGACTGGGAAGATTAAATACACTTAAATGGTTTTAGCTCAATTTCCTCAAAAGTGAGTCAAGGTAACCATTCTAGTTGTCGACATTCCTACTTCATATGGTATGTTGTTGAGAAGGAAATTTTGTAGAGATTTGGGTGGTGAGATTCAAATGGATTGGTCTCATGTTATGATCCCTATCAATGGATAAATGAAGAAGCTAATGTTAGAAACTCAGGCAACGTTCACCGTAATTAAAACTGATGATCCCCGCACATAGGTGCTGTTTCAAAACTCAAGTATGGGTAACTATATGATGACTACAAAGGTTCATGCACCTGAGGTCACTTGTTAAGATCCCAATGAGATCTAGACTCTTGATTTCGATGGACGTTGTTGCTCAACAGGTTCTGGCGCATAAGTGGTGCTCATATCTCCGAATGGTAAAATATTTCATTTTTCTTACAAACTCCAATTTTCAAATACTAAAAACACTGTAGAATATGAGGAATTAATCCTTGGCCTTCAAGTTTCCAAAGAGAAAGGGATCAAAATTTTGAAAGTTTTCAGAGATGCAGAGTTGATTGTGAAACAAGTTAAAAATCAGTTTCAAGTAAAGAATGATCGTTTGAGACACTACAAAAATAAAGTGTGGGATGTGATAGAAGTATTCGATGCTTTTTACATAAAATTTGTCCCTCGTAAAAATAATAACAAAGAAGATTCTCTAGTAGTATCAGGTTCATTAATGATCCCTCGTTCATAGTTTTATCAAGACAAGTACACCATTGAAATGGTTTTTAGGTCAAGTGTTCCTAACAATGCAGAAAATTGGAAAGTATTCAATGATGATCAAAAAATTATTGCCTTCTTGGAAAAGAGGGATAATTTTGAACGGTTGTACTTTGAAGGAAGTGATTCTACATTTCGTGAATCGACGACCTCACCCATTCAAGGAGTTGAGAACAAGGATCCTGGTGATGACATCATTGAACTCAAAGGAAATAAAATTCCAAAAGGATTGGTTTCACTTGAAGAATGTTTTGATAAGCATGACATGTCTATCAAAGAGAAAAAGCGGGTAAGACCTGTGAATTCTACTGACTATGAGCAAGCTGACATTGGTACCAAGGACAAAAATTTCTTGGTCAACATTGTTAAGTGTTGCTAACCTAAGGAACATAAGAAATTTGTAAGCCTCCTTACCAAATATTCTAACATCTTGGCTTATTCATATAAATACTTGAAGTCTTTCCAACCTACGGAAATGGAGCATTCCATACCTTTGAAACCTGGTGCAACTCCATTCAGGAAAAACCAAAGACAATATAATCCCAAGATATTAGAGACAATATTCCATGAGTTCAAAAGATGTTAGACGCACAAATAGTTTTTCCTATTCAACATTCAACTTGGATGGATAATATTGTACCAGTTCACAAGAAAAATGGAGAAATTAGGATTTGTGTGGATTTCTGTAATCTTAATCAAGCATCCTTGAAGGATAACTATCCACTGCTGGTCATGGACCATATTCTATAGGCAGTAACTAGATCGGAAACACTATCTATGCTAAATGGTTTCTTTCATTATAATCAAATCAAAGTGGCTAGAGAATACCAACATAAAACAACATTCACTACCCCCAAGGGTAAGTTTGCATATAACAGAATGCCCTTTGTTTTGATCAATCCTGGTGCAAACTTTCAAAGGGCTATGGATATGGCATTCATATATTATAAAGAAAAGATCATCGTGATATACCCAGATGACTTGACAGTGTTCTCAAAGAAGCGAAAAGATCACCTAAGATATTTAGAGAAAATATTGGAAAGGTGCATACTTCACAAGATCTCCTTGAATCCAAAGAAGTCCGTATTCGTAGTTACGGAAGGGAAAATCCTAGGTCATATTGTTTCTAAATAAGAAACTAAGATCGATCCTGAGCATGTTCAAGATATGAAGAATCTTTCCTTGCCCACAAGTAAGCCTGGAGTCCACTCATTCTTTGGGAAGGCGAACTTTTTGAGAAGGTTCGTGCCATATTTTGCCGAGCTGACCAAAGAAATTGCTGATATGATGAAAGGAAAATAATCCTTCAAATGGTCAAAGGAAGGTAGAGAAGCATTTGAACAAAACAAGGGTGCTATTGCAAAAGCTCCTACATTGGTGTGTCCCTATTTTAAAAAGGATTTCATAATCTATTGCTATGCTTCACTGCACAAGATCTCTGCCATCCTGACTCAACACAATCAAGAGGGAATCGAATCTCCTATTGTATTCATGAGTTCTAGATTCAAGAAACATGAACTCAATTACACTCCCCTTGAGAGGCATGCATACGTGGTGGTTAGAGATTTGAAACATTTTAGGTACTATGTATTGAATTCTCACACCAAAGTCTTACTTCTGGAAACTACAATTAAATCGATGCTGACACAACAAGAAATAGGATTTAAAAGAGGTAACTGGGTCTCCAAGATCCAGGAATATGACTTGGACATCAAGCCTACCAATTTAGTTCATGGAAAAGGACTTTTCCAACTCATCGCAGAGAATGAGCCACAAGATAACTTTGAAGAAGAATCAGTTGAAGAGAGTTTACTACTAGTAGTTTTTGTCAGTACCATAGACGAAAGGTATTCTAATATAGCCTACTTTCTCACATATGGAGAATGTCCTGAGATTTTTAAAGCTAAGGAAAAGAGAGCTATCAAATTGGGAGCTTCCAGGTACGTTATTTAGGACAATACTTTGTTCAAGAAAGGAATTGACGTCATGTTCCTCAGATGTGTCGATAAAGAACAATAACCTAGGTTGTTGGAAGCCTTTCACAATCATGCTTGCGGTGGTCATTTCTCTGCCCCAGTGATAGCTCATAAAATTTTGTGAGCACATTATTATTAGCCCACTTTGTTTTCCAATGCTCATAAATGGGTAGAAAAATGTGAATTTTATCAACACTTTTTTGGAAGACCTAAATTGGTGGCTTTGCCTTTGAAGAAAGTTGTCATTGAAGAACCCTTTCAACAATGGGGGCTGGATTTCATCAGGGTCCTGAACCGAAAATCCAGTGTTGTTTATACTCACGTGCTCACTGTAATTGACTACTTTAAAAAGTGGGTAAAAGATATACCAGTGAAACAAACATTTACTGTTGTAATTTGTAACTTCATCAAAGAGAATATATTGGTTCATTACGGAATTCCACACAAGATTATGACGAAGAATGTCTCAAATTTGTATTATGCAGAGATGATAGGTTTTTGTTATGGGTATGGGATATCCTTATCTCATTCATTAGATTACTACCCGCACAGAAACAGTCAAGCAGAATCCAGTAACAAAAACATCATTACTATCGTGCGCAAGTTAGTAAAAGAAAATCAAAGAACTTGGCACAAAAAGTTATATGATGCATTGTGGGCTAATCGCATAACCCACAAAAGAGAAATTTGGATGTCTCCATTCCAACTCTTGTATGGAACCGATGTTCAAATTCCCAACACATTGGAGTTATCAATGTTACAATTGGCTCATGCAGTTGACGATGAATGCTTCGCCAATGCGTTGGATAAAAGGATCATGTTCCTAAACAAGCTCGAAGAACAAAAAATTCAAGTAGTAAACATGATCGAGGAACACCAATCCAAAGTAAAGAGGTTGTTCGATAGGAAAACTATGGAGAGGTAATTTCAAATCAATGACTTAGTTCTTCTCTGGGACAAGAGACTCAAACTGAAACAAAAGCATGGGAATTTTAATTCGTTGTGGCTAGGACCTTTCAAGATCAAACATTTCTGTGGAGATAACACCTATTAATTGACATATCCTGATGGAACTCATTTTCCGTTGCCCTATAATGGGAAATATCTCAAGCACTATCAAAATTGAAAATGGGTTGTCCCTTGTATTTACATAGGTAATTAGGATTTTGGTTTGTTTCATTTCCATTTTTTTTCACTTTTCTCTCTTTTTTCATCCCGTTTTTGTGCACCATCATTTTTGAGATCTTGTACATTAATATTTGGGTCTGGGTTTGTTGTTGCATCCATAATTTCATTGTCCCCAATTAGAGCCAGTTGTTATCAGCTAATTTTGACTTTGAAAAATTAATAAACATGAAAATTTAGAAAATTTTCAAAAGTGTTACTTTGCGTGATTTATTTCCCTCGTCGCAATCGTCTTGTTTTTTTATCATTCTAGTTTTTTGTTTCGTCCGTTTCAAGCAAGAACTCCTTTTGCCAGGTCATATACTGCGTTAAATATTCATTAATTTATTACCCTTTATTTGATAAAAATCAATTTTATTAAAATTTTGGGTTTTTAATTAAATAAATATTAATATAATACTTATTAAAAGTCAATCGATAAATTTTTATTTAATTGTCGGGGGGAAAGTAAGCTTTCGCTTTGGGGATGCCAAATTGGATTCCCGTACCCAGATTTCCCAAATACTTCTTATTTTCCCTCTTGTGGGATTTCTTCTACTGATTTCCAATCCAACCAGTTGGCAAACGGATAAAAAATCTCCCGATTTTCCACATAGGGAAATAGAATGGGGATTTCCAGCCCGCTTTTCCATTTCCGCTCGAGATGGTTTTCTTTTTCCCACTTTCCCCTGGCAATTAATCCCACTACCCTAGAAAGAGGGAATTGGTTATTTCAACGGGAAGGGGAAACAATTACGGGGAATATTCTTTAATTCCCGTAACCATTTCCCGTGAAATTAGTTGGAATAAGTTTTGGTCCTTACTCAGCTATTACAAAGAAGAAAACAAATAATATCAGTCTGCTGTCCACACAAGTTTTGAAAGCATTTTATTTCAACGCATTGGTCAAGAAATATTTGCTAAAATCACAATCCATGCATTGTGAAGGATAAAAGACAAGCTACACACCACCATAGATAGAGAAAATCACTCTCAGCCAAGAGTATTCCACACATTTTTCAGAGGGAAGAGATGTTAGAAGTTTCAGAGGAAGAATTTCAACGTCCTAGCATATAAATACACATACGCTACTAAAAATGGAAGATGCACGTGGGTAAAATCAATTAATGCTCACTCATTGGGGAGAGTCTACATGCAATCACGCATTGGAGGGAGGAAATACCAACAAGGAAAGCAAAAGCTAACATAAGACAAAAAAAAATAAAAAATAAAAAAACAAAAACAAAGATCTTCCACGCAACTTTTAAGAAAATCTCCATGCATTGGATAAAATTAAATATATAAAAAATAAAAGAGTCCATTAAAATATTTTTTTTTGTTTGTTTTCTTTTTTACAAAGAGACCATGTGGGGTTAAAAAGAAAAGTCTCAAGTAGGTTTTGAAAGAAGTAAAGTTTCAACGCATTGGTAAGGAAGAAAGCAGCTATCACACAGCCCAAAAGAAGGAAGCCACACATGCATAGGAATTAAAAAACAAAAGATTAAAATCCATGCTGAAAATACAAGTTTCAACGCAGCCAAAGGTGAAAAATAAAATTCCACGTGCTAGGAGGAATAAGAGTTTTCAATGAATAAGGAAAATATATCCATATCAATTCAAAACAATTGCCCATGTGGGAAAGAAGAAAGGGCACAACCAAAACCAAAACAAGGAGAATTCAAAGCAAGAGCCTACACGGGCAAAAATTGAAAGGAAATACATTTATCTCATCATCATGCATTCACCAGGCAAAGCAATATGCAGCCAAAGTAGATTCATGTATTTGGGCTTGGAGTCCACGCATTTAGAGATTTTTAAAAAAAAAAAATATAGTTCATTCACGCAATTTGGAAAAAGAGGAGGACCGTACGTGAAGAGAAATCACGTGGACCATTCAATAAAATTTTAAACAAGATATATATCAGCACAAAGAAATTAAATTAATAAAGAAAACGATAGATGCAGAATGAATGTTGCTGTGGTTTGTATCTGTCGAAGTAATCAACTTTGGAGTTCGATATCTTGGAGTGATTTCTGAGACGAACGGTTTGTTTCGTTTAATTATTCCCATCTTCATGTACTAATTTTATAAATTTTAAATTAATAGCACCTCATTTTATATTTTTCACAAACCCAAGAAAAACCCAGTTTGCTTGTTTTTGCCGCGCGCACAGTTTCAGCTTGTCGGAAGATTTACTTGGGAATCTGTATTTCGGTCTTGAGTAATTTTTAAGAAGAACGGTTTGGTTTACTGATTTCTCCCCAAATTCATCTACTTCTTTGGCAAAATTCAAACTTATAGAACTTCATTTTATATTTTTCACGGAGTCAAATAAAATGCAGTTTGCATGACTTCGCTGCTCGCGCAGTTTTCAGCTTGTGAAGGAGACTGAATTTGAGGGTCGATATTTTGAACTCAGATGATCATCAGGATAAAAGGATTATTTCTTTGAATTCTTCCCATATTCATATGTTCGCTTGCTAAGTTTTAGATTCCCAGGGTGACGTTTGGTATTTTTCGTAGGCTAAAACCAAACTAGATTTTCACAGTTTTACACCTACATTTTCCTAGTAGTTTCATAAGAGTCAACTTTGACCTTTAATATTTCACTGAAGAATTTGATTTGGGAAAAAATATCTGATCCAAAAACTTTTGGTGCCTTAATATACTCCCTCATTCAGTGAGAATTTCTCAAAAAAATATATGTTATTTTTCCCAAGGCAGTTTCAGAGGCGATTTGTGCAGTTTTGTAAGAATGAAGTAATAGCCTAAAATCATGATTTTGTCACAATCATGTCATCTTCAAACAAAAATATGTTGTGGTATGGATTCAAGGGAATTCTACTCACCTCGACGCTCCATTCAGAGTATGAGAACATCATCGATACCAACTTGGGACATGTCAACGTAAGTCAATTCTGCGATTGCATATCAACCAAAGGCGAGTCACAATTTTCCCAATGCTTGTTCTGAATTGATCATCACTTGTATGGATGCACCATGACACCCGCACAATGTGGTGATTGAACTCCAATAGCCACGAAGTAGAAGCAACCTCTGACTTCCTTAATATGTGGTATAAGTCGTAGCTATTAGCATAGGTCTCTTTGGAGTCAAAGGCCATTGTTATCTGACAGAGATTGATAATGGGAGAAGCTTATCTATATCAATTGTCTTCACTTTATCGTTATATGGATCTATTCATCGAAAAACTAAGACCAATGATAAGTAAAATTGTGTGGATCATCAAGCAAGGTCACATCATTCAAACGTGTCCCTATCAGCTCTCAGTTAGCAGCGGGCGTAATACTTCATCGGCCAGTCTTAAAGTTGAAGCGTTCTCAAATTGGAATATCGTGAGTGGATCAAATGGAAACGCTTCGGGATGGTGACAAATAAAAAATACATAACTCCAGGAAGTGAATTGCAATTTTGGCTCTTGGAAGATCTTCTCAATGGTGAAAGATCAAGAGTTGGATTCTGACAAGCCAAGGTGGCGTAACGACTACAGTCTCGCGAACAAATGAATAATTCACCATGGAAGGCTATTCGGAGCATGTGGTGAATTATGTGTAACTGTGAATGCAAATACAAATGAAGACAAAATTGATCACACTTGGATGTTGCTCAAATGGAGGGGTGGATGAATTGGTCAAGTTTCAAGCTCAACTCTCTTGTCATCTTGAGGATTGCGGAGCACGGTCAATGAGTTCATTCATATACGATCCGGATAGGTGGACTCTTGGCCCAATGGATAAGGTATTGATCATAGGTTTTTTGATCTAGGTGGCATATTGCTGAACTAGGATGTCTATGTGTGTCCAAGTCATTTAAGTGGGGTCCACATGTACCATTTCTTTTATTTATGTATTTTTCCTTAAATGAATTTTATAACTTAAGTGGTTTCTATTTTTAGTCACTTTTTAAAAGTTGGTTGAAAAATTCAAAGTCACTTAAGTGCCCTATTTAATGTGCATGTAAAATCCCTAACTACTTTGTAACCAAATTTTGGGTTATAAAAGGAAGTTAGAGGGCTCATTTGTAAGGGTGACTTTGAGAGAGGAGAAGAAAATACTTTTGTATGCAAGCTTTACTTCAAAGAAAGAAACTTTGTGTTCTTTTGAGAAGACATTTTGGAGTTAATGAAATATGAACTTTGTGTCCCATTCATTGTCTCTTATAGTATTTGATGTGTTTATGTTCATTAGATGTTAGTGTTTGAATCTTGCATACAAATATTGTCTTGGATCTTATTGTTAACGCTACTAATATGTTGTTCTAGTTAACAGTGATAAATCTCTGATTATCTACTTGCTCATGTGTGTTCCCTTTTAATCATGCTCGTTTAGCTGATGCAAACTCCACTTTATTTGTGTTAGTTATTTATCATTCTTCTCTATGCAATATTAGGCTCTGCTTTTACCTAACTCTTGCATGTTCCTTCCATTCATTCATTTCCATTCCTTTCCTTCATTCCATTCCATCTCCCTCATTCACTTTTCTTTCCATTGATGTTCCAAAACACCCCCCACATACAATTTTGAATGTACAGATGTAAATATAGTTTTGGTTTTCAATAAAGGTAGCTCCACCTTCATTGAGGAGGGAATTCGTTCCCACACTATTGCATGTCATTCGCATGCAAGAAAATCCACATGCTAATAGTTTTTGGTGACTCTACTGGGGATTCAGAATCGTTAACCAATGCTTGGTTAAATCTTTATGACTATCCCCTCTGCAAAAGCTCCAGTTCTTCAACCAAATCTTGTGCCCAATGAATATTTTCAAGGAGACATTGCTGCCAACCTTCGAGATAGTAGCTTGGGAAAACTACGTGAAAGCTTGCAACAATTTGTGGCTGTTGATAGAGCCATTGAAAGAGAAATCTACATTGAAGACCTTAGAAGAAGAGCACCCACACTTGTGGCCAGAAGACCTCCTGGACATGTGTTGATCATTGTTCACCGACGTGGCCCTCTTCCACCAAGGAAATAATTTGTATGACTATTACAGGTAACTCACCTATCTTGCAACCAAATCTTCTTTTTGCAGATACTCAAGAAGACATATCATCATATTTGAGGCAAGCTATTTGGGAAAAGCACACGAGCAACTATCATTTTCATCTCACCACATCAATACTAGATAATGAAGAAGATCAAGCTGTGAGAGTTGCCAGAGTCATTCAGGTGCAAAGAGCTCAAGAAAGAGAGTGAAGAGAAAAGGAAAGAGCTGATCAGAACATGTCAATGATCCTTTCACAGTAAATATTTCAAACTGGCAGGAAAGAGGTTTACACGAGGAGAAAAAGCTAAAGGTCAATCAGATCCCATTTTTTACTTTCAAGGAAAGTTTGGTTTCAAGTTATCTCCTCCATGGAGGAACACACCTCATAGATCTGTAAGCCTTGCATCAAGTCCTAAAAGAGCAAGCAAGGAAGGAATCACTACAAGTCAAGCACTTGTTCTTTCTCACGTTGTTTTGCCTTCGCATACCACCTTTCCCAAGATGGTAGTTAACGTACCATGGGGAAATTCCATAGGCCCATTGGCCTTACCAGCTTGACATGACCTCCCACGAGGATAGAGGAATATTCTTCCCAAGTTCGATGGAGATGGGAAGACGTCACCACGATGACCACATTTCTGCCTTCTTTGTTGCATATGTAATTTTGTCAGTGGCATATGAAGATGTCGTTATTCATATCTTCATTCAAACATTGCATGATGTTACCACAGATTGGTTTCATCATCTACCAAATGGATGCATTAAAAATTGGAATGATATGAAAACTAAGTTTGAAGATCGATTCAAGATGGCAAAAGATGAACATGCCCTTCTTTCCCAACTATCTCAGGTGAAGAAAGAGCCAACAGAACCCATGAGGAATTTCATGGCTAAATTCAACAAAATGGTGAACAAAGTTCCTGTCGGGATTCGCCCGAACCCTTATGGAAAAAAATGTTTCTTTATTAACGCACAACAACCAAAAGTGTGCTATCAGCTGAGAAGGGCTAGAGTGGCTACTTTGGAACTTGCTCAATCCTTGGCCATAGAAATTGAGGATGACTTAATCATGGCGGGAAATTTCCAAAAAAAATTCCCTCAAGGGAAAGAGTCAAGAAACCCCCAATGCTTCAGAGGCTATACTCACTAAGTTGGCTAATGATGTGCTAGATTTTGAAAAAGTAAGTTGCTCAAAGTAGTAAACCTACTCCTTACAAATACATCCCAAGAAAAGGCTACGTTCCTAACAAATTTAGAATTATAGGCACTTCAACGAGGCTTGCTATTGAAGAAACTCCCGTAACTAACTCAAAATGTGATGTCGATGAAGAAAGTTATGATGAAGTTGAGGTCGTCAAAGTTGACGAAGAAGAGCCAGACTCTGAAACATCTGAACCTAAAGTCGAAGAGCCTGAAGGAGAGAGTAATAATCATTTCTTCGAGTACCATTCAGAAGAAGAAGAAAAATATGAAGAAATTATAGAAGATATGAATAGTCAATCCTTCGTTGTCTTCACACGCTCTAAGAAGGAGCAGAGTACCAGATAAGGTGGAAGATAAAAAGAGATCCAAGGAATTTCCTAAAGAATCTAAGACTAAGGAAACTTCTAAAGAATCCAAGACAACCAAGATTCCTAAAGAGTCTAAGGCAACTGAGGTTTCCAAGGTCAAAACTATCTTAAAGAAAGGAGGGCCTTTGTCAAGTCAATCAGTTGATAAATCAGCTACGAAGAAATTTTCTTCTTCCACATCAGTATCAACCAAGCCCAAAGAAAAGGTCAAAAGTGTGCCATCATCAAGTTCGAAAGAATTAGTATCTGAGACATCAAGTACGGTTATTTTTCCAAAATTTGATATCATTGATCACATCAATAAAACAAAAATTTCCATGTCACAAGATAGAGTACTTGAAGTCCAATAAGGATCAACTCGAGAAATTGGTAGTTTATCAAAGGCGACTCTATTGTTCATTCCTCCAAAGGAATTATGAAAACTCCCAAAGATGGGAAGACTCAAATTATTGTGGCAGCCACTACACCTTTGAATGAAAATATTAAACCTTTCTTTGTGTCTTTTCTAATCAATTAATGCAAATTAAGTAATTACATTATAGATTCTGGAGCCTCAGATAATGTGATGCCTATGAAAGTAGCACATGCTCTTGGGTTGAATTGTATGAGAACATTCAGATCCTGTTACTCAATGGAGACAAGACAAGTTCCTCTGATTGGGAAGATTAAAGACGCTCAAATGGTTTTAGCTCAATTTCCTCAAAATGAGTCAAGGTAACCATTCTAGTTGTTGACATTCCTACTTCATATGGTATGTTGTTGAGCAAGAAATTTTTCATAGATCTGGGTGGTGAGATTCAAATGGACTGGTCTCATGCTATGATCCCTATCAGTGGATAAATGAAGAATTTAATGCCAGAAACTCAGGAAAAGTTCACCATAACAAAAATCAATGATCCCCACGCACAAGTCCTGTTTCAAAACTCAAGTATGGGTAGTTATATGATGACTACAGAGGTTCATACCCTTGAGGGATCACTTGCTAAGATTCCAATGAGATCTGGACTCTTGAGTTTGATGGAAGTTGTTGCTCAACAGGTTCCAACGTAGGAGTGGTGCTCATATCTCCGAATGGAAAAATATTTCCTTTTTCTTACAAACTCGAATTTTCAAATACTAATAACAACTAAAGAATATGAGGCATTAATCCTTGGCCTCCAAGTTGCAGAAGAGAAAGGGATCAAAAATTTGAAAGTTTTTAGAGATGTGGAGTTGATCGTGAAACAAGTTAAAAATCAGTTTTAAGTAAAGAATGATCATTTGAGACACTTCAAAAATAAAGTGTGGGACACGATAGAAGTCTTCGATGCTTTTTCCATAAAATCTATCCCTTGTGAAAAGAATGAAAAATAAAATTCTCTAGCAGTCTCAGCTTCATTAATGATCCCTCATTCAGATTTTGATCAAGAAAAATACACCATTGAAATGGTTTTTAGGCCAAGTGTTCCTGACAATGCAGAAAATTGGAAAGTATTCAATGATGATCAACAAATTATTGCCTTCTTGGAAAAGAGGGATAATTTTGAATAGCTTTACTTTGAAGGAAGTGATTCTGCATTTCGTGAATCGAAAACCTCACCCATTTAAGGAGTTAAGAATGAGGATCCTAGTGATGACATCATTCAACTCAAAGGAAATAAAATTCCAAAAGGATTGGTTTCACTTGAAGAACTTTTTGATAAGCATGACATGTTTATCAAAGAGAAAGAGCAGGAAAACCTACAAATTCTGCTGACTATGAGCAAGTTGACATTGGTACCAAGGAAAAACCTCACCTGGTCAACATTGGTAAGTGTTTCTCACCTAAGGAGCGCAAAAAAATTGTAAGCCTCCTTACCAAATATTTTGACGTCTTGGCTTACTCATTTAAAGACTTGAAGTTTTTCCAACCTAGGGAAATGGAGCATGCCATACCCTTAAAACCTGGTGCAACTCCATTCAGGAAAAAGCAAAGACAATATGATCCCAAGATAGTCAGGGACAATATTCCATGAGGTTCAAAATATGTTAGATGCATGAATAGTGTTTCCTATTTGACATTCAACCTGAATAACTAATATTGTCCCAGTTTGCAAGAAAAATGGAGAAATTAGGATTTGTGTGGATTTCTGCAATCTTAATCAAGCATCCTTGAAGGATAACTATCCACTGCCAGTCATGGACCATATTCTATAGGCAGTAACTGGATCAGAAATTTACCTATGATAGATGGTTTCTTTGGTTATAATCAGATTGAAGTTGGCTAGAGAAGACCAACATAAAACTGTGTTCACCACCCCTTGGGGTATGTTCGCATATAGAAGAATGCCTTTTGGTTTGATCAATGTCCAGTGCACCTTTTCAAAGGGATATGGATATGGCATTCAGTAGATTATAAATGACAAGATCATCGTGATATACCTAGATGACTTGACAGTGTTCTCAAAGAAATAAGAAGATCACCTAAGAGATTTAGAGAAAATATTGCAAAGGTACAAACTTCATAAGATCTCCCTGAATCCAAAGAATTTCATGTTTGGAGTTACGGAAGGTAAACTCCTAGGTCATATTGTTTCTAAAGAAGGAACTAAAATCGATCATGAGCGCATTCAAGCTATCAAGAATCTTTCCTTGCCTACAAGTAAGCCTGGAGTCCACTCATTCTTTGGGAAGGTGAACTTTTTGAGAAGGTTCGTGCCAAATTTTTCACAGCTGACCAAAGAAATCACTGATATGATGAAAGGAAAAGAATCCTTCAAATGGTTGAAGGAAGGTAGAGAAGCATTTGAACAAATCTAAGGGTGCTATTGCAAAAGCTCCTACATTAGTGTGTCTAGATTTTAAAAATGATTTCATAATCTATTGCTATACTTCGTCGCACGTGATCTCTGCCACCCTGACTCAACATAATCAAGAGGGAATAAAATATCCTATTACATTCATGAGAACTGGATTCAAGTAAACGTGAACTCAATTACACTCACCCTTGAGAGGCATGTATACATGAGTGGTGAGAACCTTGAAGCATTTTAGGTACTATGTGTTGAAATCGCACACCAAAGCCTTAGTACCGGAAACCACGGTTAAATCAATATGCCGACACAATATGAACCATGATCTAAAAGAGGTAGCTAGGTCTCCAAGATCTAGTAATATAACTCTGGACATCAAGCCTACCAATTTAGTTCGAGGAAGAGGACCCTGCCAACTCATCGCAGAGAATGATCCATAAGATGACTCTGAAGAAGAACCAGTTGAAGAAAGTTTACCACTGGTAGTTTTCGTTAGCATCACGGAAATGAATGGTATTCCTGATATAGCATACGTACTCACATATGGATGAATGTCCTAAGAATTCGACAGCTAAGGAAAGGAGATCTATCAAATTGAGAGTTTGTCACGTACATGTCATTTGGGATAACACTTTGTTCAAGAAAGGAATTGATGACATCTTCCTTAGATGCATCGATAAAGAACAACGACCTAGGTTGTTGGAAGCCTTTCAAAATCATGCTTGCGGTGGTCATTTATCTGGTCTAGTGACAACTCATAAAATTTTGTGAACACATTATTATTGGCCTACTATGTTTTTCAATGCTAAAAAATGGGTAGAAAAATGTGAAGCTTGTCAGAAGTTTGTTGGAAGACCTAAATTGACATCTTTGCCTTTGAATCCAGTTGTCATTGAATAACCCTTTCAACAATGGGGCTTAGTATTTCATCGGGGTCCTGAACCCAAACTACAGTTCTAGTCATACTCACGTGCTCACTGCAACTGACTACTTTATGAAGTGGGTTGAAGCTATTCCAGTGAAACAAACATCTACTGCTGTAATTTGTAACTTCATCAAAGAGAATATATTGGTTCGTTACCGAATTCCACAAAAGATCGTGATGGAAAATGCCTCCAATTTTTCTTCTACAGAGATGACATGTTTCTGTTATGGGTATGGGATATCCTTATCTCATTCATCGAATTACTATCTGTATGGAAACAATCAAACAGAATCCAGTAACAAAAACATTATTGCTATCGTGTGCAAGTTAGTAGAAGAAAATCATAAGAACTTGGCACAAAAATTTATAGGATGCATTGTGGTCTAATTACATAACCCCCAAAAGATAAATCAGAGATGTCTGCATTCTAACTCTTATATGGAACTAATGCTCAAATTCCTATCACGTTGGAGCTACTAGCATTACAATTGGCTCATGAAGTTGACGATGAATGCTTCACCAATGCGTTAGATAAAAGGATCATGTTCCTAAGAAAGCTTGAAGAACAAAATAAGTCAATTAGCAAATAGGATCGAGGAACGCCAATCCAAAGTAAAGAGGTTGTTCAATAGGAAAACTAAGGAGAGGTAATTTCAAATCGATGACTTAGTTCTTCTCTGGGACAAGAGATGTGAACCAAAAGAAAAGCATGGGAAGTTTGATTCGTTGTGGCTAGGCACTTTCAAGATTAGGCATTTTTGTGGAGATAGAACTTATTACTTGGAATATCCCGATGGAACTCATTTGCCTTTGCCCTACAACGGGCAGTATCTCAAGCATTATCAAAATTCAAAATAGGTTGTCCCTCGTATGTACATAGGTAGATTATGATTTTGGTTTGTTTCTTTTCCCCGTTTTTCAGATTTCCTATCTTTTGTCATCCCGTTTTTGTGCACCCTCATTTTTGGGATCGTGTTAATTAAATATTTGGGCCTGGATCTATTGTCTACATCCATAAAGTCCTTGTTCCCAATTAGATCCATATGTTATCAGCTAATTTTGAATTTGTAAAATTAATAAACATGGAAATTTTTAAATTTTTCAAAAGTGTTAATTTGCATGATTTATCACCCTCATCGCAATCTTCTCATTTTTGTGATCTTTCTAGGTTTTCGTTTCATCTGTTTCGGGCAAGAACTCCTTCCGCCAAGTTATAAATTACGTGAAATATTAATTAATTAATTTATTACCCTTTATTTGATAAAATCAATTTTATTAAAATTTGGGCTTTTTAATTAAATAAATATTAATATAATACTTATTATAAGTCAATCGATTTTTTTTATTTAATTGCTGGGGGGAAAGTAAGCTTCCGCTTCCAATTCCCGTGGATGCCAAATTGGCTTCCCATGCCCGGATTTCCCAAATACTTCTTATTTTCCCGTTTCTGGGATTTTTTCTGCTGATTTCCAATCCAACCAGTTGGCAAATGGGAAAAGAATTTCCTGATTTCCCACATGGGGAAAAAGAATGGCCCGCTTGTGAGATTTCTTCTACTGATTTCCAATCCAACCGGTTGGCAAATGGGTAAAAAATCTCCCGATTTCCCACATGGGGAAATAGAATGGGGATTTCTTGCCCGCCTTGCCATTTCCACTGGTAGATGGTTTTCTTTTTCCCACTTTCCCCTGGCTATTAATGTCACTACCCACGAAAGAGGGAATTGGTTATTTCAACGAGAAGGGGAAACAGTTATAGGGAAGCTTCTTTAATTCTCGTAACCATTTCCCATGAAATTAGTGGGAAGAAGTTTTGTTCCTTACTCAACCATTACAAAGAAGAAAACAAACAATACTAGTTTGCTGTCCACACAAGTTTTGAAAGGATTTTATTTCAACGCATTGGTCAAGAAATCATTGCTAAAATCATAGTCCACACATTGTGAAGGAGAAACGACAAGCTACGCACCAACATAGAGAGATAAAATGACTCGCAGCCAAGAGTATTCCATGCATTTGTCACAGGGAAGAGAGGTTAGAAGTTTGAGAGGAAGAATTTCAACTTCCCAGCATATAAATACACACACACTGCTAAAAATGGAAGATGCACATGGGTAAAAGTAATTAATCTTCACGCATTGGGGAGAGTATACATGCAATCATGCATTGGATGGAGAAAATACCAACAAGTATAGATCCACACATGCCCAAAGCAAAAGCCAACATAAGACAAAAAATAAAAATAAATAAACAAAAACAAAGATCTTCCACACAGATTTTAAGCAAATATCCATGCATTGGATAGAAATAAATATATAAAAAAGCAAACAGTCCATTAAAATAAATTTTTTTTGTTTGTTTTATTTTTTACAAGGAGACCACATGGGGAAAAGAAGAAAAGTCTCAAGCAGGTTTTGAAAGAAGCAAAGTTTTAACGCATTGGTAAGGAAGAAAACAACTCTCATATAGTCCAAAAGAAGGAAGCCACACATGCATATGAATTAAAAAAAAATAATTAAAAATCCATGCTAAAAATACAAGTTTCTGTTAGGAAATAAGGGATAAAATATGCGGAATAATCCCTCACAGAATCACAACAGTAGAAACTAATATGCAGAAATTATTACAGATTTGAAATAAAATTGCAGAATAAAATAACACAACACAAGGAGACAATATTTAACGTGGTTCACCCAATTTGGGCTACATCCAACAAGAATCACTTGCTCAGATTTTATTACAAGCCACCACTCTCTCAATGTAATACTTAGATCTGTTTGGAGCTATGCTCAACAAACTCTACAGAATTCACAGCCAAATTCAAAACACATCTGCAATGTTTTTCATATCTCTATCATATGCATAAAACCATATAAATAGACAACTGCTTAAGCAGTTTTACAAAACTGTGGGTATCAAAACCATGGGAAAAACCCGTCCCATAAACCTATGGGTCAAAAATCTCACCCATATAAGAAGAGAACGTTTCCCGATATGTCAGGTGCATTTTTTCGAGGCCAAAAAAGTTTACGCCTAAATTTTTTTTTTTCAGGGGCTGCCGCCCCGGGACCCCCACTCGGGGCCCGACCCGGCCCCGAACCTCGATGAGGATACATGAAAAGTGTACAATACTCTTATTTTTCAGTCTTGAACACTTTCACACATGAAAACAAGCTCCACAACCTAACAATATCCCACTTGGAGACTAGTTTTCCTCTGAGCAAGCTTCTCAACCCTTCACTAGTTTCTGTGAAGACCAACCAAAGCTGAACACAACTTCAGTTTTTCCCTTGTGACCACCTTGGTCATCATGTCTGTAGGATTTTGACTGGTATGAATCTTCTCCAGCTTCAACTTCTATTCCTCCAAAGTTGTCCCTGATGAAATGGTACCTTAACTGTATATGCTTTGTCCTAGAATGGAAAACAGAGTTCTTAGCTAGGTCTATAACACTCTGATTATCACTATGCAACTTTCCTTCCTCTTGCTTATGCCCCAACTCCTCAAGTAATTATTGTAACCAAATCATTTCCTTGCTTGCCTCTGTGGAAGCAACTATACTCAACCTCCATGGTTGACAAAACCACCAAATTCTGTAGTCATGGAATCTAGCTTACTGTTGTTGCACCTACAGTGTAAACATAACCTGTTGTGCTCCTCCTGTTGTCTACATCTCCAGCCATATCTGAATCTACATAACCACAAAAAATGGTGTTTGATCCACTGTAGCACAAAAATTTCCCCATGGTCCCTCGCAATACCGAAGGATCCACTTTACTACCTGCCAGTGATCTCTACCTGGATCACTCATAAATCTACTCACCGCTCCCACTGCATGGACAATATCATGCCTAGTGCACACCATGGCATACATCAAATTGCCAACTGATGATGAGTAAGGTACCTTGGACATTTGGTTTCTCTCCTGCTCTGTCTTGGGACACTGCTCCTTTGATAACTTGAAATGGCCTGCCAAAGAAGTCCTAACTGGTTTAACATCCTGCATATTAAACCTCTCCAAGAATTTCTTAATGTACTCTTTTTGAGATAAAGTCAGCTTCCGTTCCTTCCTATCCTGAGATATCCTCATACCAAGGATTTTTTTGGCTGCCCCCAAATCCTTCATAGCAAAGGATTCACTTAGCTGCTTCTTGAGTACTTTTATTTCTTGCATGTTTTTACCTGCAACCAACATGTCATCCACATACAGACAAAGGATAATATAACTGCGATCCTCAAATTTCTTTGTATACATGCAATGGTCAGAATGACATCTAATATAACCTTGCTCCATCATGAAGCTATCAAATTTCTTATACCATTGACGTGGAGCTTGTTTCAAGCCATACAAGCTCTTATTCAGTTTGCACACCATCTCCTCTTTACCTTTGACCTCATAGCCCTCTGGTTGCTGCATATATAGTTCCTCCAAATCACCATAGAGAAATACAGTCTTTACATCAAGTTGTTCTAAGTGCAAGTCTTCTGCTGTAACTATTCCTAGAACAGTTCTAATAGAAGTCATTTTTACTATAGGAGAAAAAATCTCATCAAAATCTATACATTTTTTCTGTGCAAACCCCTTGACCACCAACCGGGCCTTGTATCTTTTCTTGCCTCCTTCTTCCTCTTTGACTCTGAATACATGAAAAGTGTACAATACTCTTATTGTTCAGTCTTCAACACTTTCACACATGAAAACAGGCTCCACAACCTAACAGTTTCAATGCAGCCAAAGGTGAAAAATAAGAGTTTTCAATGCATAAGAGGAAAATATGTCCATATCAATTCAAAACAGTTGCCCACTTGGGAAAGAAGAAAGAGCACAACCAAAACCAAAACAAGGAGAAATCAAAGCAAGAGCCTACCCAAGAAAAAAAGGAAAGGAGATGCATTTATTTCATCATCATGCATTCACCAAACAAAGCAATATGCAGCCAAAGTAGATTCATGCATTTGGGCTTGGAGTCCACGCATTTAGAGATTTTAAAAAAATAATATAGCTCATTTATGCAATTTGTTAAAAAAGGAGAACTGTGTGTGAAAAGAAATCACGTGGACCGTTTAAAAAAATCTTAAACAAGATATATATATCAGCACAAAGAAATGAAATTAATAAAGAAAACGATAGATGCGGAACAAAGGTTGCCACGGTTTGTATCTGTCGAAGTAATCAAATTTGGAGCTCAATATCTCAAAGCTAAGTGATTTTCGAGAAGAACTATTTATTTCGTTGAATTCTTCCCATCTTCGTGTACTTTTTTTCCAAATTTTAAATAAATAGCACCTCATTTGATATTTTTCACGAACCCAAGAAAAACTCAGTTTGCTTGTTTTCGCCACGCGCACAGTTTCAGCTTGTTGGAAGACTTACTTGGGAATCTGTATTTAGGTCTTGAGTAATTGTCAAGAAAAATGGTTTGGTTCTCTGAATTATCCCCAAATTCATCTATTTCTTTTCCAAAATCCAAATTTATAGAATTTCGGTTGATATTTTTCACAGAGTCAAATAAAATGCAGTTTGTATGATTTCGTTGCGCGTGCAGTTTTTAGCCTGTTAAGGAGATTGAATTTGAGGGTCAATATTTTGAACTCAGATGATCATTAGAAGAAAATGATTAGTTCTTTTAATTCTTCCCATATTCATATGATCCCTTGCCAAGTTGTATATTCCCAGGGTGACGTTTGGTATTTGTCGTAGGCTAAAACCAAACGGGATTTTCAAAGTTTTACACCTACATTTTCCTAGCATTTTCATAAGAGTCAACCTTGACCTTTAATATTTCACCGAAGAATTTGATTTGGGAAAAAAATATCTGATCCATAAACTTTTGGTGCCTTAATAAACTCCCTCATGCAGTGAGAGTTTCCAATGGCAGATTTGTTATTTTTCGAAGGGAAGTTTCAGATGTGATTTAGGCAGTTTTGTAAGAAGGAAGTAATAACCTGAAATCACACTTCTATCACAATCATGTCATATTCAAACAAAACGATGTTGTGGTATGGATTCCATGGCATTCTACTCACCTCAACGCTCCATTCAGAGTATGAGAACATTGTCGATACCAACTTGGGACACGTCGATGTGGGTCAATCTGCGATCGCATTTCAACCAAAGGCGAGTCACAATTTTCTTGACGTTTGTTCTGAATTGATCATCACTTTCATCGATGTACCAAAATAGTTGCATAGTGTGGCAATTCAATTGTAATGGCCCTGAAATGGAAGCAACCTCTGACTTCCTCATTATGCGGTATAGGTCATAACTATTGGCAGAGGTCTTTTCAGAGTCAAAAGCCATTGATATCGGCATAAATCAATAATGGGAGAAACTTTTCTACATCAATTGTCTTCAATTAATCATTATATGGATCTATTCATCAAAAAATAAAAATCAATGACAAGTGTAGTTGTGCGGATCATCAAGCAAGGCCACATCATTGAAGCGTGTCCTTGTCAATTCTCAGTTAGTAGCGGGCGTGATACTTCATCGACCGGTCTTAAAGTTGGAGCGTTCTCGAATTGGATGATCATGAGTGGATTAGAATGGCAACACTTCGGGATGGTGAAAATGAAAAAATACATAATCCAGGGAGTGAATTGCAATCTCAACTCATGGGAGATCTTCTCAATGGAAAAATATCGGGAGTTGGATTTTAACAAACCAAGGTGGCGTAATGACTACGGTCTCGCGAAAAATGAATAATTCACCATGGAAATGTATTCAGAGCATTTTGAGAATTATGTGCAATTGTGAATGCGAAGGTGAAAAAGGATAAAATTGATCACACTAGGATGTTGCTCAAATGGAGAGGTGGATGAATTACTCCAGTTTTAAGCTCGACTCTCTTATCAGCTGGAGGATTGTAGAGCATGGTCAATGAGTTCATTCCTGTATGACTGAGATAGGAAGAATCTTAGGCTAATGGATGAGGCACTGATCATAGTCTCACTAAAACTTCTTCTTCTTGCACACCAAGAATGGTGCATGGAATAGTGAAAGCAAGAATATGATTACCTACATATTGAGAGCCATCTCAAGAAAACTTTGGGAAGTTTTTCCTTGACCTAGGTGGCAAGGGAGAATATTTTGCAAATTCCAAAGGGCTCAAACAGTTTACCCATGGAGTGGGTGAAACCAAAGCCATTATGTGAATTAGAAAAATATAGGCACTTGGTATTTCGTATCAACAGAGTTTCCAACCTCCATTTTAGGGGAGGTTCCTTGATATGAGGACTGAATGGTAAACACTTCGTTCCCCAACGGAGTCGCTAAAAACTATTGGAAAATATTTATGTATCTTTGATCATTCGGTCTTCTACGCGGGATCATCTACTTTTTCCAACATAAATTTTGCAACATTGGAGAGATCACCTATTGAATGGGTAATCTAACCTCTGCGTTTGAGAGGGAAAACTCCCTCGTATGATGGGTTTTAAGGGGTTTGGGTACTTTTGACCAAGAAAGCACCCAAAAGGAGAAAGAAAGGAAAGAGAGAGATGGAACAAGAGGGGAAGGAAGTAGGAAATAAAGTGGAAAGAATGTAGCGGGGGAGCATGCAAGGACAAGCAAACACAAATCTCATTCCTACATACTAGAAAGTACAACATGAATAGTAAATAGCTTGCATATGAATACTTTTTATAGAAGAGAAATTAAAGATTACATAGGACATAAGAACACATACAACCACCAAGGATATGAAGACAAAAAGTTCTACAAGTATCCCTGTATTTCTTATTCAACTATGTATTCACAATAATAAACCTCCAAGAGATTCATAGTCTCAAAGTTCTCTTGAATCTCCAATTGAAGCATCTAGACACAAAGTTCCATCTACTTCCATACCTTGAGAGTTAAGGACACAAATTTCCTCTACCTTCAAGATTTGTTGAGAGAAAAAGGTCCGAAGTCCTTCCAACTTCCAATTGTTGATGCCCAAGGAATACAAAGTTCCTCCCAATGCCATCAACTAGAAGAAAAGGATTAAAAGTTACACACAATTCCCATCTCTAAACACAAAGTTCCAACCCCTTATAGATGAGCCCCTAACTCCCTTTTATAACCAGAAAGTTGGTTGAAAAGTAGTTAGGGTTACTTTAGGGTATAATTAGGTCATTTGATGAATATAACATTATTTTAATAAACTAAAGTGACTTTATTAAAATATTACAACTTTATAACTTAAATGAACCAATCAATTATTACAATAATGAAGTGGGTACATGTGGACCCCACTTAGATGACTTGGACACACACATAGACATCCTAGTCATCAACGCGCCACCAGATCAAGACACCTAGGATCAGTGATTTATCCATTGGACCAATAGTCTGCCTTTCTTGGTCATACGAGAATGAACTCATCACTGTGCTTTGCAATCCTCCAGATGACAAGAGAATTGAGCTTAAATCTTGAGTAGTTCATCCACCTCTTCATTTGAGTAACATCCTGGTGTGATAAATTTTTTCTTAATTTGCATTCGCATTCAATATTACACACAATTATCCACATGCTCTGAATACCTTTCCATGGTTAATTCTTCATTTATTGTGAGATTGTAGTCGTTATGCCACCTTGGCTTGTCAATCAATAACATTGTCTCCAAGATACTTGATTTATCTGATATGTTGTACTTGATTTGAAAATCCTTCTCATCCTCATTTTTTGGGATGAAATATTCAACAAGACATCATATCCATGTGTTGAGGGCATGTACTTGGCCATATCATTCTTGAATAACTTCCCGTAGATGTCTGGAGATCATCGGGTAACATTCCTTCCTCACATCACACAATTTGACTTCTAGAATTCCTATGAGTTGACGTAGCTGAAGCACGTTTTCATTGCATGAGTTGGGGTGGAATCACGAGCTAGCATTGGGCTTGGAGGAGATACTTGATGACACTGGATTACTCGTTGTGATGAATTTTCTCCTAGTGGATTCACAATTTGCAATTTTTTGTATCACCTGGTCTAGCCACCTCAGCTTGTCAGAATCCAACTCCTGATATTTCACCATTGAGAATTAATTCCAAGAGTTGATATTGCAGTTCACATCCTGGAGTTATGTCTTTCATCTTTGTCACCATCCCGAAGTGTTACCATTCTAATCCACTCATGAACATTTGATTCGAGCATGCTCCAACTTTAAGATTGGTCGATGAAGTATCACGCCCATTGCAAACTTAGAGCTGACATGGACATGCTTTAATGATGTGGCCTTTCTCGATGATCCACACAACCATACTTACCATTGATCTTGGCTTGTTGATGAATAGATCCACCATAATGATCAAGTGAAGATAATTTATGTAGACACGTTTCTCCCATTATCAATCTTTGCCAATAACAATGGATTTTGAATCTAAAGAGACCTCTGCCAATAGCTATGACCTATACCACATAATAAGGAAGTCATAGGTGACCCATTGGTGCCATCAAAAAGTGTTGGCACTACAAAAATGAGACTGAGAGCTCGTAAGTCTAGGTCGCTTCCGCTTCAAAGTCATTGGAATTGAATCACCACATTATGCAAGTGTCATAGTGCTCCACGCAGGTGATGACTGATTCGAGACTCTGTACGGACACTGGGAAGGTTTTCATGCGTGATATACTGCTTCAGAATAAGCGTCGGAAATTTTTTGACTCGCCTTTGGTTGATACATGATCCCAAAACTGGCTTACCTCGACATGTCCCAAGTTGGTATCAGTGATGTTCTCATACTCTGAATGGAGCATCAAGGTGGGTAGGTAGCAGGATGTTAGCATGATGAATTAACAAAGAGATATCCCTATACCTAATCCATCATCACACGGTGTATAACAGAACCAGATCTATGAATGAATATACTTAAATGTTAATCATGATTGAATCAATAACATGCAATGATCAAAACATGCAGAATAATAGTCTGGTTCAGGTAATATCCTTCATATATTAATCACAACAGTAACACAGAAGCTTTATACAATAACAATAATCATATAATCATGCACGCATGGATCTGATACAATTATTCAGTCACATACACACATAAATCTATCTCACATCTACATCTATATCTCCATCTCTCTTAACTAAGTAATTTGACTCATATATTTAGGGTGGGGACTTTCCCTTCACCGCTTAATTACTACAGAAATAGGTCGCATGCTAATAACAACCACACGCCATTTACAGACATAGCCACACATGCAAGTGTGCTATCTATAGATCTCTTATAGTTAACTGGAGTGATTAATCTATTCTTGGATCACCTCCATGCAAAAGTCACTTCGATCCGATCCTCTAAAGATAGACAATGTGTGGTGCACGCAAGTCTCGGCATTGTTTTTGTGTTGCGCACGCCAGCTTCTCAAAATAGACTTTATCCACAAAATTGGCTAAGTCCCAAACGCTTGAATCTGTACCTCCATGTGTGAATCCTTCCTATTCCTTCACGCTCTTGATCCTGGCCTACTTTTCCATGTGGACTTTGTGTGTGAGTTCTGCTAAGTGTTTTCTCTTATCAACATTACCCCACACTAATCTCATTATCGCCCCAACAATGGGTATGTCAAAAATTGAATAAAGAATGTGAATAAAGAATACACATAAATGATTTGAAAGAATAAAATAAAGAATGACTTATTTTTCAGGTTCCTTTGCCTTGTCTTGAAGTACCAATTCTGGATACTCCTCCTTTATTTCTACCTATAAGGCCTATCATTCAGTCAGTGCCTTTTCTTCTTGGTTTGGTATATCCACCATGATGGACTCCAGCTCATCATGTGCTAGTTCCCCTTGTTCATTCTCTATTATTATCATAACACTTGATAGTGAAGTGTGCGTCCCTTCCAGCACATCCATTCTTTGGGAAATGAGTTTTCCAAGCTCATCTAACCTCTCCTTATGCGGCTGTTGTGCTGCTGCCAAGGCCTCATGCACTTTTGTTTTACAATAGTTAACCTTTCAGTGTGGCCTAAGGTCTCATCTTTCATAGCCCTGTGTACTTCACTGTCTTCATCTATAGTTTTTATCTGAATCAACACTTCCGGGGCTGTGCATATATTCAAGGCATGATCTACCTTCTTTAATCCCTCTTGAAGTGATTGAAGTAGGCCTCCATATCTTGCAATCCTTCATGCTACTTCAGCCTTAGCCCTTTCTACTTCTTCTTCAGCATTCTTTTGTTCTGAATTCTAATGGTTTCATCTTCTAATACTAGGTTTACCAAAGTTTTTACATAATGCATCCCTGAAGGAAAAGAATCTGGTACTTTGGACTCCAGATCCAGGTGCACTTTGATCACATAATCTCCAATTTCTTCCACCATGCTTACGAAAGTGTCATAATTTCTCTGGTTCAAGTCCTTCTCTTGCTTTAAGCATGTGTTATCTCAGCATCCTTCACCTTCAACTCTTCACGCAACGCAATTTTGTGGTGGAAGCCTTATCCATATTCATTCTTGCCACTTCGATTGATATTTTGACCAATGCATTACTAACCTGTTCATCTGACATAACAGTTGGCTTAACTGTTATGTGTCTGGCCAAAGGATCCCTTTTTAAGCACCTCGATACATAGGACTCTTCGCATACATCGAAGTCTGGTTCATCCATGTGCGTATGCATTGACCATGACAATTGATTTCTAGTACACATCGTCACCATGTCTTCGTCCATGAGCTCCCAGCCATATAGATCCTTCTTCTCAATGGTGCTCTGGAACCTGGTGCGAACAATATTTCCTGTGTCCTCTACATATCCCATGGCTGGTGCACTTTTCTCTCCACTTATCCTCCTTGATCTAAGCCCTTTTGGAACTGTAGCATCAAGATTGGGCACTTGTGTACCATCTGTGGCAGTGTCCTTGAGTGGCCTCTAACTTCTCTTTCCTTCTTCTCCACATTCCTTGTCTCTTCTTTTCTCTACTCTTTCAAGTTCTATGGCTCCTCTTCTTGGTCAAGAGTTATTGGTGATGCACGCGTGCCCTCTTTAGTCTCTTCTACTTCTTCATCTAATTTCAGCTTCCTCCTCTTCTCAGCAGGCTCCTTGTGAGGTGATAGGTGCGGTGACTTTCTCACAGTCTGTGGGGTCTTGTCCTGTGTTCTTGTTCATTTGAACACCTTCTTAAATTTGTACTCTCCTTACAATATCCCTATATATTCTTCTTCATCCTCTCCTTGTGGTGGAGTAGTAGCGCACTCTTCTTCTTGTGGATTAGAAGGATGCCTCCTTCTATGTATCAATCCTCCACTATCTTCTCGCTCTTCCTCTTCTTCCACTTGTATTGTTTCAGAGGGCTTCGGCACTAGAATATTCTCCATAGTATGTATGCCCTTTGGTGGCCCTAGGAGTGCAAACTCATTCTCCACATAATTATTCTTTTCCATCTTGGGCTTCAGCTGGATATAGACAAGCACTTCCCCTGTGTCTCCCATAATGAGACTTACTGGATTTATGCTTAGTACTTCTGAAATAAGCGCTTCATCATACACGCTCTGACCTGGATATACATACTTTTTCCTCAAGGTGTGGTAGTCACAATCCACCTTGTCTGCATTGAACATCAACCTCCTTGTGTCTGTAAAACGATGGATGGATGCTTGAAATTACCTCACCGTGAATGCGTAGGGTAACTTGCACCAAGGGCTCCAAGACCCATCCATCATCAGAAACCTCGCGATACAGAAGTGTTGATAAATATCAAACTGCACTTGCTTGCCCACCAATGATGGAAAGTCCTTAGGAATGCACCATTCTTCCTCAAATGCCACGCGGAGTCAGTCATACCAATTCTCCACTCGTTCCTTAACATATTTTGTCATCGACCCCATGCAAAGGTATTTCCTAAATCTCTCAGCTGGGGACTTGTTGTTTACGGGGTACTCCCATATTTTCTCCTTGCGTCCATCCGGTACCCCGATCTCCATGAATACTAATGATAGAAGGACAACGCTAAAACTTATCTTTCCTCCAATGTGCACTTCCCCTACAATATTCTCTACAATATACCCTATTATGTTGTAGACGACTCCCTTTGACATGCACTTTGCTACATGCAGCCACATCGTATTTACCTGTGACTACCGTTCTTGGTCATTCAATTTGGTGACCAAGTGCGCTGCTGCTTTGACGATTGGACCACATTTTACCTTATCTATGTCCATTCTGCGTGGACCCTTTTGGTACCCTAACTCCTTCCTTGGTCTCCATGATAGCAGCTTTATCTGCTAAGTCCACTTTAATATCCTCTCCAGTGGCTCTCAATCTTGTCACAGAAGAGATAAGCATGGAAGAGAGTCTAACCCTTCATCCTATGAAATAGAAAAAGTCTTCGTGGACTCTGGTCATGAGCCATCTGTATAATGGCTCATACTTCCCAAAATATGGAAGCTCATACAATTGATAGACATCAATCTTCTTCAAGAGCTTCTCTCCGGCATCGTCATAGATGGGAATGTCATCCACCATGCACTTGTTTGTTCTTGAATTGAGAAGGGCATCCAGTTGCTTCTTGTTGTCTAAGGTTCTATGGTTATACTTGCTCATTTTTCTCTTTCTTATGTGTGAGTTCCACTCCTGGCCAACAATGACACCCTCTGGATACTGCATGTCTAAAAAATTACTTTTTGGGGTCATTTCCTCTTTTTCCTCGACAACAATCTTCTTTTTCCCTTTTACTGCTGTTGTTAGTACCTTCTTGGGAGCCATTTCTTCCTTACAACTCTCTATCAAATACCTTCTCTGTTCTCTTTAATGGCTAAATCGAAACCCTAGCTCGATGCAAGTGTGCCCTAGATCAAATTGTGAAACCACGTACCCTAGCTCTTCTCTGCCTTCCTACTTCCTTCAAACCCTTCTTCACCTGGGGATCCAAGCTCTCAAATGCATAGATCTGCCTCTCACATCTAGTTTCACACTCTTCGCACCTTGAATCGATCACTCGTCTCTTCACACTTAATCTCTTTTTCAAAATCTCTTAGTTGCAATGGTAAAAATGAATTTGCATCCCGTCCTTATATAAATTTTCAAATTTTTAGTGCATTTATTGCTCCACATAAAAACATTCCTCTCATTCATTGACCAAAATTGTTATTTCCACGTGATACATCTTCACACCACAACTATAACGTTCTAGTGCACCTTCCTACCTTCTAGTCACAGACTTCTCTTCAGCGCGCACCCTAGCACCCGAGTACCTCATCACTACACCTTCTCCTGGTAGTTATCATGGCCACCGCTTACCTTGCGTTATACTTTCCTTTCATTCATCTCCATCCTTGGTCACTTTTGAGACACAATATTTTGTGAATCACCCTTACCAACTTACTTCCTCAATGTCCACAACATTATAGCTACCAATCTCCATAGAATTATACATGGGTATCACCAACAATCCACCCCACACTAAAAGTATGTGCAGTCCTATGCACATCAACATGCTTCATATTATAGTTAGCTTCATGCGCGCAAGCGTGCTTATTACACAAAACAAGAACTAAATTGACAAAGCATAGCGACGATGAAATAAATACATTAAGGAAATGTAAAAATGAAAACCTAATCTAACTAGCAATATTGCCTTATTACAAACACCAAGAAGACTTATTTATAGTAGGGCTTCAACCTACTCTAGTTAAAGTAACCGGGCATCCATGTTCCATCAAGTGCTTCTAACTGGCAAGCGCCTGACTCAAGTATGTGAGTAATAACATATGGCCCCAACCAATGTACCTTAAGCTTTCTTGGATGGTGTAAAAACTTAGAGTCATAAAGAAGTACCATTTTTCCAACTTCAAGCTTCTTATCCCTTATATGTCTATCATGCCATGCTTTCTACCATGCTTTTTCTTGCTTCTGATCTCCAACGTGCTATTGCTCGGCGCTCATCCAGCTGAACCATCTTCTCAATCCATTCTTCCAAATCTTTCTCATCAGCTAGACCTCCAGCACGTAATGCGCAGAGAAGGTAACATGAATTCTATAAGAAGAATAGCTTCTGCCCCAAACACAAACTGAAACGGTGTGGCTTTGTTCAATATCTTATATGTCATTCTGTAAGCCCAAAGAATAGCAGACACTTTTTCATCCCAATATTTTCTTCCAACATCATAAATCTTGGTCAACGTGTTGGCTTAGAATCTTGTTGAAAGCCTCAGTAGTTCCATTCACCTGAGGGTGATAGGGTGTAGTCTTATGGTGTGCAACCATAAACTCATCTAACAGAATCCTGATTGTCTCATTCAAAAAATGTGTGCCCCTATCACTTGTCAAACTTAAAGGACATCCATACCTTGTAAGAACATTCTCCCATAGAAACCTAGCTGTTGTAGCCGTTGTACAGTCCTTTGTAGGTGCTGCTTTTTCCCATCTTGTAAGATAATCTGTGCAAGTAATGGTATAGCGTGATCCAGTCCTACGCGCGGCTAGGCAAAATAGGCCCTACAAAGTCAATAGCCCATTTCTCAAATGGTTCTACACTTGTAATCAGTCGCAAAGGCATCTCATCCCTCTTTCCTAGTCTACCTAGGTGCTGACAATGGTCACATGCCTTGCAATACTCCTTACAATCCTTATACAATGTTTCCCACCATAACCTAGCAAGTAGGATCTTTCACACAGTAACATCACCTGCATAGTGGCCACTTGCAATACCACCATATGCTTCCTCCATTATATCCTTGCGTTCATGCTCTAATACACAATGGCGTAACACTTCATCTCTGCCTAACTTGTATAGGTCAACACTGATCAACATGAATGGTACTGCGCATATAGCAAGTTGTTTCTTTTCCAAAGCCGTCATGACTTATGGTGTGATACCAATCCTTAAAAAGACAACAATGTTCTCTAATTTGGATGGCATGCATTGTAACCTATACAATTGTGCATCCGACATTGTCTCTTCTATTATTTGTGCTTCTTCACCTGATTGAATTCTAGACAAGTGGTCTGGTCCAGAATTACTTTTCCCTGGTTTCACCACAACTGTAAAGTCAAACTCTTGGAATAAGAGTATCCATCTACATATGCACCCCTGTAAGACGGGATTGTTCACCAAATACTTCAAATCCATATAATTTGTATGGAATACAAACGGTGTGGCTAACATATACTGTTTAAACTTGTGTAATGCATATATCATAGACAAAGATTTGTGCTATGTAGTTATATAATTATGTTCAACAGGAGTCAACTTTCTACTAGCAAAACAAATTTCATGATGTACTATACCTTCTCTAGGTTGATCTAACACAGCACCAATGGTTGTGCCAGAAGCATCCATATGTACATGAAAAAGATTATCCCGTGAAGGAAAATGCAAGATAGGGCATGGTAGTAAGTTTCTCCTTTAATATCTCAAACGTGCGCTGCTACGATTCTCCTCAATAGAATGTACCTTTCCCCTTGAGTAAATCTTCCAAAGGTGCAGAAAATTTGGCATATCCTTTGATGAACTTTCTATAATATCATGTGTGACCCAAAAATCCATGCACCTCACTTTGACTGACAGGTGCTTTCAAGCCTAAAATGAATGCAACTTTAGCTGGTTCAACCAACAACCCTTCCTTATAGATTATGTGCTCTAATAGTATTCCAAAAGGTGTGGAAAATATGCACTTCTTGATATTCAAAAAGATACTCAACTATCTACATCTTTTAAACATTAAGAACAAATTTTCATAATGATCTTTAATAAGCCCATATATTGTCTAATCATCTAGATAAACCTGTACAATAAGTTGTGAACAAAATCCTTGAATTCTTGAACAACTATCCATGAGAATACAACAGGTGCATTTTTCAATCCAAAAGGAATTACAATATAGACAAAGCTACCCCCATTCAGTAATAAATTTTGTATTTTCTTGATCTTCCTGAGAAATCCTAACTTGATGATACCCTGAAAACCCATCATGTAAATGAATATATCTTACACTCGAGCCACTCCTTCTAATATCTCTTCTATGAAAGGTGTAGAAAAATGATTTGTAACACATACTACATTCAACTCCCTATAATCTACACAAATTCGAATCCTACCATCCTTCTTGATACTTATAACCATAGGACTAACCCATTCTAACTCATCCAAGGGTCGAATGATTCCATAATTCAACATCTTATCAATTTCTTCCTTTAATTTCTTGCACAAATTGGGATTCATTTGTTAAGGTATATTTATAATAGGGCGTGTACCTTCCTTAATATTTATATTCATTTCTCCAAGTGATTTATGGACGCCGTTAAGTTCATGATATCATTTAGGGAATACGTCCTCATAGTATCTAAATAACTCTATGATCTTTGCCACTTCTAATTCTAACCAATAGTCTCCAATTATCACTTCATTAGGTTCTGCTTCCATTCCAATGTTTGACTTCTTTGTCTTCATGGGTTCATGATAAGCACACTTATCTACATCTGTACTATCTAAGACCTCACGTGCTCCATGTTAATGATCAACATCTAAGTTCTCAACTTCCTTATCATCAATTATGAAAACACATATTCTATTTCTCTTTCTAAAGGCAAGCGCATTCAAGTAATATGAAATCATCTTCTTCTTCTTTAAAATGTGCTCCTGTCTCTATCTCACCAAATAATTATTAAATAAGATCCTTCACTTTTCCACTATCTCCCACATTTAAGCGCTTGATGAATCTCAATGCCTTGTCCACTAGTGGTTTGGTCAACAAGTAGTCAAAATTTTGGATCATCCTTGCAGTCAAATCCTGTAAATTTCTAGTTTCTCTATATAGTTCGACATATACATACCAAGTGCATGCGTAAAATTGTAGAGTAGAATATAATCGATGCACCCAGAGGGAAGGTGGAAATGCTTCCTATCCTCCTATCCAGAATCTCTTACACTGCTAAATGTGATACTGAACATGTTGATCACCATTATAAGAGAAAATCTGTGTAGGTGCATTGTTCCTTAAAAACCTAGTAGATAAGGTGATTTCAATCTCTTCCCATTCCAGAAGATTATCCTTTTGTACCACCTACCAGTGCATTGTCATCCCGCACAAGGTATATGCTAACATATCTCTTCTTTTAACCTGATCTATCCATTTTAGCTTCATGTCTTGTAAAAATACAGTCGGATCTTCGGCTCTAATATACCAAGGTACTAAGTGACCTATACATATGACAGAGTGAAAACCCTTCTTACAATAAACCATACGCGCTTCACCTTGTGCCCCACCAGTTCATAAGTACCATGAGCCTAATTATCACAAACATTACTTGTAGTATCACTCAGAGACTAAGAATCTTCCCACTGCAGAATTTTCTCATTTGATGGCTCATTAACCTCAGGGTTCTGAGTAGCGGGTACATAAATTATGTTCAAATCCTCCTCACTTAGAGGCTAAACATTAGGAGTGGACTTCCCATATCAAAGGTATTATAACCATTTCTTCCTTGTTCTCAAAGCTGATACACCCCTTATTAAATTTCAAATCAGCATTGTTTTTATAACACCAAGGGCGCCTAAGGAAAGATAGAAAGTTGTTTGCTTCCGTGAGCTACTAATACTTCAAAATCCTCTGTGAATTTGGCCCCTTGTATTGTTATTGATGCATCCTTCAGAACCCCTGTGGGAGTATCCTTACTCCTTGTTTTCCATAAAAAACACATTAGATGATGGATGTAATGGAGGTCCTCCCTATTTGTACCCATACATCCAATGTAAGTACATTTACTTTTACACCTGTATCAATCAAGATGTTGCTCAACAACCAACCATCCACAACAATATTCAAAGTGATTTTATTGTCATAGTCAATGGTATCAGGAGGGAGATTTACATGGAGTATCTATCATCCAGTCTTAGTTCCCATACGTGGAGTATTCCCCTTCAGCCAATTCCCCCATAAAGGAATAATATTCTCCTGGCGTAACATTCTACATACCTCTCTAATGTCATCAATATCAAAAGAGGGCCTTTTCTGTCTCCTTCTAATACTCAATTTTCCTAGATTTCTCTTTTGAAACATTGTATCTCAACCTGAAGATTCCTGAGAACCTCCATGGTCTCTTGATAAACTTCCTTCTTATGAGTTGGATCTGGATACTTGGCATGCAAAATCTCCTCCCTAGTGATTGTCGGCTTCTGGTGCAATGCCTCTTTCACACGTGCCCCTTCATCTTGTGTGGTAATCTTCATTGTTACTTCGTCATTTTTTAGTGCTAACTTGGGCATCCATTGATTCTCTACCACGCACTGGATCCTAACCATCCATGCACCTTCATTCTCTTGCTTGTGATACTTACTGAGATGCTCATACAAGTCTGAACACTCCTCATAATTATGTCCCTTTCCACAAAATGAACAGGAGATATTTTACGGGCATTCACGCCTATAGTGGTCAGGTGATCTGAATGCATAACATGTTCCATGAGGTAACTCACCTCTTCCTCCACCTCGGCCTCATCCTCCATATCCACCTCGATACCCCCGTCCTCTTCCATGACCTCCCTCAAATCTCCCATCATTCCTGTCGTAACACATTTGATTATAATCCTGATCTTGGTGGTCATTCTTACCCTTAGAATTATCAGCCACACTTGTCTGTCGTACCCCAATGTCAATGGCATCATGGATCTGGACAATCAATCTACAATCCTCAGTATCATGGGTCATGGATCGACAAATTTTACAAAAATAAGATACATTATTTCTTATTGCGCTTTGTAACAAGGGACAGTGACTAGCGTCATGATTCAAATGGAAGATCTCACAATCTAACAACAATGAACGTATAGACCTATGAGGACAGCTATCCCTGGTGTGATCTTCCACTTCACAATCTATACACCAGATCCCTGAGCGCGTATCATGAGCTGAATTGGCTGATAGTTTCTCTAACTACTTCACCATAGCCGTGATTTGTGCCTCTAAGAATGGGCTAACTCCAGTGTCAATGCTCCTAACTACCTCAGCACACAAGGCTACTTCTAATGCTTCGCGTGGATCAGTATATGTCCCTGTGCCCCACATCTCGTCTCGCAACCTAACCCTACCTCACCACCTAAACCTTACACACTTAATTATTTATTAATTACCTTATAATTAATAAATCCACATCTCCAACCCTGCCACCTCACCTCGCTACCTCACCATGACCTAGCCCTAACCCTAAACTAACCTAATTAAGACCTATAACTTGGTCCAGACCCACACCCATGACTCATCACCCCTCACCCGCACCAAAACGAACCTAATAATGACTTGACCAAGCCCACAACTAACCCCTTGGGAGAAAAGGAGGGAAAGTTGGCTATTTTACTAAAAATAGCCAACTTTGACCTAACCGACATCGGTCCCTACGCGACCGGCGTCGATTAGGTAACCACCATCGGTTCCCTGTAAATGACCTCCCCCAACCAAAACAAAAGGATCCAAATTCATTTTGCAAGAGAGGGACAAGTGAGAGAGAGAGAGAGAAGAGGTTGCAGAGAGGAGTATTGAGCCCAAGACTGTAACTGAGCAACTAGATCACGGTCACACTCATCCAAACATTGGGAGAGTCAGAGGATAGTTTCATCAACTCACTTCCAATTGCTGGATCATCCCAACTGAGCCTTGCCTTCACCACTACATTCCTTGGACCTGCATCCGCATCAAAAACTAGTAAGTAGTCTCTTTTATTACCTTGTATGCTTCTAGACACTACTTTGTGAACTTTTGATTCATAGTGATTATAAGCTCACTCCTGGATCTACCACCCGGACAGCACCCTACACCTAACCTTCATTCATCCATCTCTATATTGCCCCAAAGACAGCTTTCTCACTCTCTGAGTCTTCTCTATCACCCTACTACTCCCCTCAACCATCTACCAACCTTCTAAACCCCATAACCACCTTACAACCAACCTCCATTTAAAAGCCCCTAAATCACTGCCCCTACCGATATCGGTTATCCCCTACCAGTACCGGTTTTATAACCGCGGTTGGTTATCCAGTGACCAGCATCGGTCACTGTGACTTATACCAAAAACCAACCTTTCACCTATTTACCTCCAAACAATCTCATATCCAGCCTTGTCTATCCCTGTAACTTGATCTGAACATATCAATAACCAGTGACCAAACAAACAACATGACATTTTATTATTGGTAGTTTAGTCTCTATTGCTTTTAGTAACGAGGTACCTAAATCATGATTTCACAATAGCTTCTTTATTATCATTTGCATTAATTTGTATTAAAAGGGAACTGACCACCTTCGAAAGGAAGTCTAATATTTCCTGGGCCCAAGGCAGTTCCCTCACTTATTGTTTAATGAAAATCTAGTGGTCTTGCATTGTTATTTACAGGTAGTCCTTCCTAGACAAAAAGGAGCTCTTCACAATCGGTCTGATCTCTCTACGGTACACGCACACCTTCCCAACACTCAACAGGTATTCCTCCTAGTCCTAACCCTTATCCGTTTCTCAAGAGAATTAAAAGATAGAAATAACTCTATTCTGGAACAAAAATTATGTGTGAAACATTTTGGCACGCCCGGTGGGACCCTTCTCGAGTTTCTTTCTTTCTTGCTTGTTTTCATATAGGGAGCACACTTGTTGTTTCTTTCTTCTAAATATTCACAAAATATTTTGTCATTTTGGTAAAAGAACTTGTCTTTCTTTCACATCTTTGCATTAGTGAAAGTCATCTTCTTAACCTCTTCTCTTTCTTTGCTTCATCGAATATCATTTTCGATTTGGGTTTAAAACATGTGCATCACATTCTTGCTTGATGTTTTTAATTCTAGTGAACGTAGATTAAGTAACAGGTCATACACGTGGGGGTGATATCCATGGTATTGACGAGAAATTAATCTTACTCTCACTGCACAACACATACCAAATCACATCATAATCTACACAACATCTCAAACATCCCCCCTTCCCGTAGTATTCCTCTACTCGATTGAGGTAGCCTTACAAGCCAAAACAAACTTGACATCTCCCTTAGGTCTTTAGGATTGACATCATCTTGTGTCTAAGGCATAAGCCCAAAGTGATTAAAACTAATCCTAGGGTTAGTCTCTTGATTTGCTTGTGTATCTTGCTTGTTTTTTTTCTTTCAGTTCTGTTTCTTTGTTATACCCTATCTCAGTGATCATTGCAGACAGTTTGGTGGGTATACTAAGCCTTGTTATCCCCAAACCAACAGCCTCTTACATTCTCTCTTTGCCTTCACAGTGACCGACACCGGTCCTCTTCTACCGACATCAGTTACACTGACCGACGTCAGCTACCATCTGACCGACATCGGTTACCAGACCGATATCGGTTACTATGTTTCACAGTTCCTGACAAACCAGCAACCTACCAATTCCAACATTTTGTTGTTGTTTCTGTTCCTGATTGACTAATTCCCTGCTATATCCTCTTGTCCATGGTTTTTATCACCCGACAACAAGCCGCAGCCATGGTTTCACATGCTTGTTCCATGTCTTTGCCTGAGTCACCCCCTTTGCATCCTATGGGGAATCCTACGGACACCAGTGCTTTTCCCAAGATCCCTATAAGAGATCTGGACTTTGCCAAATTTTTGGATGCTAATCCTAGCACCATACAGTATTATTTGTCTCATACCCCTGACCGTACACCCGACGGTCAGCTCCTCTTTGGTATGCCTATTAGTATAGCCACTCACTTAGCCCCTTCCCCACCTAATAACTCCACCTCACCATCTTCATCCTTAGCCCCATCTCCCAGCTCAGTGGCTTTGGTGGTTCATACTACACCAATTGGCCTTCCTTTGGTTAATCTGGGGCCCCACATATCACTACCATCCACTACCCCTACCTCATCTCTCCTGCAGATTGCCTCTTTCATAACTCGCTCTCTACCATCTATCCACACGAGCTTTCCCTCTCAGGCTCCACCCACCTTTTCATTTCCGCAGACTCATCCGGTGGCCTCAACATCTTATATAGGACACCCTTATTCAGCCACCCCAACACATTCATCATCATTACCTTATCAACATTCAACCCCACCATTGTCTAGTAGCGGCTCTTGGCCCAATCCTCCTCCGTTTACGATGACAACACCATCATCTGACCCAACCAATGATTTAATCAAACAGATGATGGACAAGATGTAAAATCTTGAGGCTTCTATTTCAGGAAGCCATAACACCCTGACATACGAGCAAGTTTGTCAGGAGCCTATTCATCCTTATGTCCCCCTTCATACATATCCTCCTCAATGAAAATTACCAAAATTTACTCGCTTTAGTAGTAAGGAGGACCCTCAACAACACTTGCGATCGTTTAGACATGCCTGCTATCTGATTGCTCATGACGATGCCTTACTACTCCATACCTTCCCCATGTCCTTATCAGGACCTACCTTGGAGTGGTACAGTGCTTTAGCCCAACACTCAATCTTCTCCTTTAACCAGTTAGCCCAATCTTTCTTGGATCACTTCTCCATCAATATTTCCAAGAAAGTATCCATTACCGACCTCTATGCCATCCGACAATTTGAAGACGAGTCTATCACAGATTTCGTTGGACGATGGTGGGGCCTCATCAACCAACTTACTTATGCCTTACCTTAGGTTGAGCTCATCAAACTCTTTACGCGGGCCTGCGCTAAACACATTTCTCCCACCCTCCAAATTCAAACTTTCCGTACCTTTGATCAGGGCTTTACTATGGCTCAGAAACTAGAGATTCGAGCTTTACAGGAGGAGAAATTGAAGTTGCAAGCAAAAACTCAAATTTCCAAACCCAAGACTTCACCAACAAACCCAACACCACCAAATCTCATGCATCGGCTACTTCGAAATCAAAAGGAGCTGTACACGCGGTGATGGTCAAATCTCAAGCACCGTCTTATACCCATCCGAAATCCACCTATAAGTATAAAGCCGAGCCCATCAAGTACACTCCCTTAGGAGAAACTTATGATGTGATCTTGGAAAAATTGCTTAAAGTAGGAGCTATCACCTTGCCTCCTGTTAAATCTCACTCTGGGTTTGATTCCTCCCACACTATACGTTCTTGGTATAAAGAAAATGACTTTTGTAACTTCCATCGTGTGAAGGGACACAACCACGAAAACTGCAAGATGTTGAAAAACATAGTGCAGGAAATGGTTGATGTAGGGGATATAACCCTCGATAATCCTAATGCCCCTACTAATCAAAATTTAAAAATCTTCAACAAACCATTTCCAAACCATTCATCTAACAGTAACACAAACCAAGAAACCTCAGCCAAGGAGAAGAGTGTGCATGAGATCCATGCGGTTTTCAACTCCCAACCAAGGGCTTCCATCGAGGAAATTCTGAATCGAAGCCTCTTCACCAACGCAGGGGTCCTCACCCCCTTCTCCTTCATCAGGACAAGAGGACAGCCCCACTATTCCTTTACCCATAAAGGAATCAACCGCCCAGAGTTCTCTTCTCACAGAAGAGCCTTCTTACACCACATCCCTGCAAGACTGTGAGCAGATGTTATCCAACCTATCTATTTCCCAAACATCTCCTTCCACCACTCTTGCTGTAAAAGAAGAAGGATCGCCACTTTTTCTGTCATCCTTAGAGGAGAAAACCCCTCAAGCCTACATCACCAAACTCCTTAACCATGACAGATCCTCTAGAACGTGCCCTCCTCCCTAACAGTTCTTCATCGCCTAAATCTTTCCAGCGACCGGTTGACCTCTTAACACCCATTGATACAGCGCCTCATTCGCCCCCTGTATCACACCCATAGTGGACCGGAATCACAACCCACTTCTATTCCATACCTAAATTCCCATCCACACGTGAAGATTGTCATCCCCCAGAAGATAGACAAGTCTTATGGGAATGTTTTAGTACACCATGCTCTACTCAAATGCAGATGACTAATCCAGACACCTCTACCATATGCCCAAAGTTTTTACAAAAGCTCAAAATGCCTATGTCCTCACCTTCACCCCCCTCATCTCTACCAAATACCTCATCAACCTCTATCAACCTAACAAAACCTTCCCCTACACTTGGGACTTCACCAATACCCAGCCTGATGCACCCACCTAAATGGTTAGATTTATCCAAAAATAAAGCCGTCCATCCACCTAGGAGACAGACCCAATCTCCTCGAGTCCAATCTATGCCTCTACCAAAACTAAAACCCTCACTCTCGATCACACCGATACAGCAAGAATGGTTTCAACCCTCACCATCACACCTACCTTCTATATTGGGGCCTCACTCCTCCACCTTGCCTCAATACACCATGCCTCCCACGTCTTCTTTAACACAACCTGCACCTTCTGCACCCATACAAAAATCCACGGGCATCTCAACACCATCGCCCCAAGTATCCTGCCTACCTACCAACCCTAAGAAAACTCGATCATCGAAGGACTTGTTTGCTGTCGCTCCTCTTTCCCCATGGTTGTTTCCTGCCACCACGTCATCTGTGGCTTCATCATCTAACTAGCTAAACATGAATTTTGTGCAGAAGAAGCCATGCCTAGTTAAACCCAATCATCAAAATCCCTTGCCTAAACCACCACCCATATGAACCACTCGTACCCGACCATTACCAAAACAATCAATAATCTCACCCACTCAATCAACAGCCTCATTTTCATCTAAATTTGACTCGCTCAAAGGATCTTACGCCAAGATCCTTGATATGTTGGTAGGGGATGCGACCATTTCCCTACCCCCACTCAGACCCTATGATCCATCTAAACCTTGACCTATAGGTTATGATGAATCTAAAATCTGTGCCTACCACCGCACACCAGGACACAATGTAGAAGGATGCAAAGCTTTGAAAGCCATCTTTCGACCAGTTGCCTATCTTAGATAGAAAATCTAAGAAAGAAAACTTATAGAGGGAAAAGCCCTTAGCTTCGATCCCTTCTCCTATACCACCTGTCCCTGCCTCGCCAAAATCTATCATCATTGCAACCCCACCTCTCGAGAACAATGACTTATCCCTGCCATCTTCCTCATCTCGTATTCACAAGATCAACATGATTAGCATTGCTACTCGAGGTAAGAAAAACAATGGAAAAGCTAAAGAGAGGACACCTGCGGCCTCTCTTTCTCCTTCCGCCATCCTGATCGCACCACCACCTAAAGTGGTTATTGGTGGACCTACCTATCCAGTCTATGATGGAGTTTCCCATCGCACCATGATCAAACAACTTCACCAATCTCCTGTAAAAATGACACTCTATGATCTCATTCAAACATCTGAATCTCATCGGCAAGCTCTAATTGAGATCCTCCAAGGGATAGAGGTCCTACCTAACAAAACCCTACCCGTCACCTCCATCTTAACACCCAACCATGTGCTTCTCTCACTAAACAACCTACCTCCACAACCACCTCTGTCCCTGTACAGCAAGCCGCTGCTGTCAATTTTTCTGAAGAAGAAATTGTCGTCTTTGGTGCAGAAGATCCTGACCCCACTCTTTTCATCTCAGCTTACATCCAAGACATCTGGGTACATCGTGTTATGATCGACGGGGGCGCTAGCCTAAACATTGTCTCTTCCAAAGCCTTCCAACAGATGAATATCCCTCCTAGCTGCATGTGTGCCAACCCCACCATGTTGCGTTCATTCAACGATGCTATTACTTCTACCCTAGGCACCGTGATCCTTAACATTCATGTAGGGCCACATACCTTTCCCAAACTCTTCTATGTCCTTGAGGGAGAGTTCCAATACAACATGTTGTTAGGCCGGACCCTTGGATCCAGGCTATGGGATGTGTTCCCTCCACCTTACATAGATGCATAAAATTTGAGTATGAGGGGAAGTCATACACCATCACAGCTGACGCTTCCCCCTTCAAAACCTACAATATGTTATACCTCCCTAATGATGTGCTTGTACCAGTCAAGGCACCCATTGATCTGACCCAACCATCTACTTCAACCACGCCTCAACCATCCACCTTATCCGCACCCACACCTTCGACCAATGAAACCACCGACATAAATATTTGTTCCTTCCCTGCCAACAACATCCCAACCTCGGATCCCTTGGTAGGTGTTTTTCAATGCCTTACGCTGGGGGAGTACCGCCTATACAATGTTAGCACCTTCCATACCCCACAAGAGTATGGACAGTTACATGCACATCCTACCTACGACCGTCGTGTGGGGGAGGTGATCTCCTATGGACCACCTAATTGTGGCACCAACCTAACGTATGGGGGTGTCAATGCATCCTCTGTCACCCCTGAACCTCCCCTTGGTGTGGTTCCCTTCCAATCTGATTTTCAATATCTAACGAACCGTCATTTCACCCTCACCTTCCTGACTCACTGTGCTTAGAAAGGTTTTGGTTTCGGTGTTTATGAACAAGGCCGACATACGATCATTCCCATGACTACACGCAAACACAAAGATCGTAGTGGTCTTGGATTTTCTGAACCACCTACACTGAAAGAAATCTCATGTCAGTTGTATCTGGGAAGATGACGAAGTCACCCCTTCCGAACCATCAATGCCCATTTTTCCATCTTCACCCACAGAGTCGATAGACCCAGAATCTATCCCTCCTAACTTTTTTTTTTGTGAATGCTATCTTCCTAGGTCATCTCACTTATCAACGCGATGGTGAAGACCCATCTTCTCTCCCCCTTTTGTATCCAGACATGATCGAAGAAGACTCACCTTCGATTAATGTTGTGGAGTGCCAGGATGACGACTCCATCCTCACCTACCTTGGTGTGGACGACTCTTACATTCAACGCGCCTTACCATCTGAAACCCAAAACATGTTGAATGAGTCGACTATAGAAATTAACATCCACATGGAGGATGATCCTCACATTGTAAAGATTGGACAATCTCTCGACGCATCAGAACAAGCCACCTTCACTACCTTCCTCCGTGCTCGTAATCAAGCTTTCGCTTGGTCCTACGCCGACATGCCAGGAATCAATCCTGACATTGCTGTCCATAACATCACTCTGAAACCAGACTCCAAACCAGTTAAACAGAAACTAAGAAAAATGCATCCACGCATTGCCCTCTTGGTTAAAGAAGAGCTTCAATGACTCCTTTCTGTTTCTTTCATCTTACCTATTGACTATCCTCAATGGATTTCTAATGTCATACCTGTCACTAAAGTGACGGGGGGACTTCGGATATGTACGGATTTCTGGATACCTTAACCTCGCTTGCCTAAAGGACAACTTCCCCCTACCTAACATTGATCAACTTGTTGATCTCACTGCGGGCCATGAGATGCTTTCTCTCATGGATAGTTTCTTGGGATACAATCAAATTTTAGTAGCCCCGAGCCGATCAACATAAAACTGCCTTCATTACCCCCTGGGGGACTTTTGCTATCATGTCATGCCATTTGGCCTTAAGAATGCTGGTGTGACCTATCAGTGGGCTATGACTTACATTTTTCATGACATTATGCACACTATCCTTGAGGATTATGTCGATGATCTTCTTGGAAAATCCAAACATCGTAGTGAACATCTCGATGTTTTAACCATTATTTTCGATCACCTGTTACAATACTGTGTTCGTCTTCAACCAAAGAAATGTGTCTTTGGCGTCCTTTCAGGAAAACTCCTTGGCTTTATCGTCTCTTTGCGTGGCATTGAGGTCGACCCAGCTAAAGTCAAAGCTATCTTAGAAATGCCCCCACCCACTAACCTAAAACAATTGCGTAGTTTGTAAGGAAAACTCCAATCTATCCGGTGTTTCATCTCACAACTCTCGGATCGATGTCAACCTTTCCATCATCTCCTTAAAAAGGACATTATCTTTCAATGGAGTGAGGAGTGCCACCAAGCCTTTGAGGCTCTTAAATCTTATCTCTTGCAACCACCCGTGCTTATCCCACCTCAGGACGATCGCCCTTTCTACCTTTACCTTTCTGCCACTGACCATGCTGTAGGAGCCATGCTCGCACATCGTGACTCTGAGCATCGAGAGCAAGTAGTTTATTACATAAGCCGTACTCTTGTGGATTACGAGACTAGGTATACACACGTAGAAAAGTTGTGCCTAGCCCTATCATTCGTGGCCACCAAACTCTGACATTACCTCCTGAATCACAAAACTTTTGTCATCACCAATGCTGATCCCATACATTATATGTATGCCAAACCTCATCTAAACCAACGCATTGCCCGATGGCTTATGCTCCTCACTGACCTCGACCTTGAGTTTGTACACCAGAAATTAGTCAAAGGAAAAACTATCACGGATCAACTCATGGAAGCCCCTTTACCTGGGGAACAATTTACCAATTTTACTTTCCCTGATGAACTCATCGCAACCCTTTCACTCAGTGATGCGTCTTATCTGATGACCCTCTTCTTTGATGGATCTAAATGTTAGCGTGGTGGAGGGGCTGGCATTGTTCTCATTCCTCTTGATGGTGAACCTATGCCTCTTTCATTCAGGCTCGATTTCCCCTACACTAACAATACAGTGGAATATGAGGCCCTTGTTTTGGGTCTTCACATTGCGTTACACTTAGGTGTGAAGTCTATTAACATTTTTCGGTGACTCTCAATTGGTAGTAACTCAAGTTACTGGCATCTACCAATGTAAAAATGAGGAACTTCAAAAGTACAAATGTTACGTGGATTCACTTTTGACCTTATTTACTCATTATTCTATCCAAACCATTCCACGCTAAACTAATAAATTTGTGGATACTATGGCTTGCTTGGCCTCACAAATTCCTGCCTCACCAACTGACTCTGACATATTTGTCTTGGTCCAACAACTCTTTGCCCCATCTTACTTAGTCCCGGATGTTTGTATGGTAAATAATGTATCTGCTGATTCGCAGGATACCTGGTATCACCAATTTCACGACTACCTTACAACCTCTGTTCTCCCACCTGACCTTACTAGTAATGGAAAACGCACTTTTCTTAAAAGTGTTTCTCATTATGTCATCATGGGGGGGGACTCCTCTATAAACATGGCTTCGATGGTATCCTCCTTCGATGTCTAACCGGCGCTGAAGTCACCCATACCATCCAACAAGTCCATGACAGAATTTGTGGTGGGCACTTTAGTGGCCTTGCCGTGGCCAAGCGGATCCTTCGCCTAGGATATTATTGGCCTACTCTTAATAAAGACTGCTGTGAATATGTTAAGCGTTGTGTTATGTGTCAACACCATGCCAACCTTCAACATACTCCTAGCCACCCGCTACAGGTCGCATGAGATCTTTGGCCTTTCTCACAATGGGGTTTAGACCTTATTGGTGAGATTCACCCACCTTCTTCGTAGCGTCACCATTGGATCATCACGGCAACTAAATATTACACTAAATGGGTGGAGGCCATTCCACTCATTTCAACCAAAAAAAAAGAAAATCGTTGAGTTCATCAATCATCACATTATCTGTCGTTTTGGTGTTCCTCATCGCCTGATAACCGATAATGGAAAATCTTTCAAAAATAAGCTGTTACGAGCCCTTTGTGACAACTTTGGTATCAAACTTAGCTTCTCGTCACCCTACTATCCACAAGAAAATGGTCAAGCCGAATCTTCTAACAAAACCTTAACCAAAATTCTCATGAAATTCGTTAACGATTCTGGGAAAAACTGGCATGATCACATCCCCTTTGCCCTTTGGGCTTATCGTACCAGCATTCGTACTTCCACTAATGCCACACCATTCTCTTTGGTGTATGGTACCGAGTCTGTCTTGCCTCTCGAAATACAAATCCCTTCCCTCAGAATATCTCTCCAGGATATTCTCACCAATGATGACTTCCGCCAAGAGCGGTTAGCCCAATTGGAGCTTCTTGACGAGCGTCGTCTTACAGCTCTTGACCACCTTCAAATTTATCAAAAGCGCATCAAGCGTGCTTATGATAAGTGAATTCATGAGCATACCTTTAAGATTGGTGATCTTGTCCTCAAAGAGAATCAACATGTAACCAAACTAGAAAAGAGAAAACGTGGAAAATTTGCTCCTAATTGGATTGGGCCTTACATTATCACTCACACTTATGGATCAGGTACTTATCGTTTAGCTTTGCTTAATGGTAAACCTGAGCCTGAACCCCTTAATGTCTTGCATCTGCGACCATTCTACTGTTGAATTTAGTGTTACATCACTTCTTATCTACCTTGTGCTCGTCCCTTGAGCTCATTTACCACCTCATACACCTTGTTTCGTGCATCTCAAAGTAGAATCAAACTCACGTGGTTTGATCATCACCTCCTCTTAAAGATGCCTTCCCCTTTTTAGTCTGGTCCATGACTTAAAAGTATCAAAATAACAAGTTCTCAATTATACAATTCTGGGATATTCTTGAGTCAAACTTCCTGCAAAACTAGATGCTTCATGCCAAATGGACATCTAGACCTCTAAGCTATAAACTAGACTGCTCCCTCGAAGGATAGCTATGTGCAAAGCCACATCTGCTACTATAAGTAGACTGCTCCCTTGAAGGACAACTATACAAAGTCAGCCTCTATCAGAAGCTTCTCGCATTGATCAGCTTCGTGAAGACCTCAAGAACAAAAAAATGCATATCCCATATAGACTTCCCGCATCGATCAGTCTATATCCAGAAAAATAAAAGCAGTATTCAAAAGCACTTTTGAGTCATGGACTTGTCTATTTAGGTTTGGTTCTCTTTCATCAGAATAATCACCTTATAACAAGTTCTCTGCACCCCAGCTATACCATCCACCTCACTTCACCATTCTTCAAAACAAAAAAACTCAAGGGACGTGATGTATATCCGATATATTGTGATTATACAACTCTTTTCACCTATCGACTTCTCGCCTATGCAAGGTACCTAGGGATTCAAGCTCATCCTACGATAATACGTGGTTTGTTTAGCTCTTTCCAACTATGGGACACTTTTTCCTCTTTTACCCGAATCTAGGATTATGTGTTGACCTTAATCAGGACACGGTTTCCTATGCTTGGGTAAGCTAACCCTCGCTTCACCTATACCCACACCAACACTGCCAATACCTTACCAACACCAACAACATTACCCTACCAACATCAAACTTTTACCAACCAACAAATTGCCTAACCACAACCAAATTGCCTGAATTCACCTCTCCCTAGTCCTAAGGGATAACTACATCGGTCTGAGGCCCCTCCTTGCTTTGTGCAATGGGCTATGTAGGTAGCACTTAGGAGACATGGGGTCTCCCAAGGTTAGCTCGACCATCCCCTACCATAACCTATCATGTGTTGTGTTTTCCTTAAAAATATAAATATTTTCACGTATTTATATTGATAACACTCACCTTTTTCCTTTATCAATCCAAACATTCAAAACACAAACATTCTTATTATTATCATAACTCAAAGAGTCCCACCTAAGGCCACAACTCACCAATCGCTCCGCCTCAAGGCTGCAACCAATCAATCGGCCCGACCCAAGGCCGCAACCAACCAATCAGCCTAACCCAAGGCCACAACCAATCAATTGGCCCGACCCAAGGCCGCAACCAACCAATCAGCCCGACCCAAGGCCGCAACCAACCAATCGGCTTGACCCAAGGCCACAACTAACCAATCGGCCTGACCCATGGCCGCACCCAACCAATCGACCCGACCCAAGACTGCACCAGTTAACTACCTAGATCGAGGCCCACAAATTATGATTCTATCCACCCATCATGTAGCTGTTTGTTCAATCGAACTCACATGTTCATGCTTTAGCATGACTAGAATACTTGAATTGATCAGCCGACCAGCTTTGCTTAGAACGAGACCGTGATGTTTATCTCAACCAAACCAGCCATTTGATACTGCCGAACATGCCTAAACATTCTGGTACCTTACTCGTTATATCCCCTGGAGCTACTTCCTATGCCTTGGATACCAGGATTATATCAACCTTGTTTGGATAAACTATCGACCTTTACCTATGAATTGCTTGTTTGCTCTTCAAATCGTGTACCCTGGTCACACTACTGCATTTCAATGTGCGTATGCTTCCTTGAATTTACCCCACCATCTTACCATCATCTCATCATCATTCACCCTTTATCAACCCTATCCCTGATTTCACGTCGCCTTAATCTGTGATAGATTTGAGGGGGATTACCTATACCCTTAACTGGGGAAACCACTTCTTATTATTGTCAGTGTAGCTTTATAAGACAAGCTACAAGACAACAATGGGCAAATGTAGACACCAAATTTGGGTCTTACAATGCCATGTGCCCCGCATCTCATCTCGCAACCTAACCCTACCTCACCACATAAACCTTACGCACTTAATTATTTATTAATTACCTTATAATTAATAAATCCACATCTCTAACCCTACCACCTCACCTTGTCACCTCACCATGACCTATTCCTAACCCTAAACTAACCTAATTAAGACCTATAACTTGGTCCAGACCCACACCCATGACTCATCACCCCTCACCCGCACCAAAATGAACCTAATAATGACTTGACCAAGCCCACAACTAATCCCTCAAGAGAAAATGAGAGAAAGTTGGTTATTTTACTAAAAATAGCCAACTTTGACCTAACCAACATCGGTCCCTACGCGACCGGTGTCGGTTAGGTAACTGCCATCGGTTCCCTGTAAATGACCTCCCCCAACCTAAAAAAAAGGATCCGAATTCATTTTGCAAGAGAGGGACAAGTGAGAGAGAGAAGAGGTTGCATAGAGGAGTATTGAGCCCAAGACTGTAACTAAGCAACTAGATCATGGTCACACTCATCCAAACATTGGGAGAGTCAGAGGATAGTTTCAACAACTCACTTCTGATTTCCGGATCATCCCAACTGAGCCTTGCCTTCACCACTGCATTCTTTGGACCTGCATCCACATCAGAAACTAGTAAGTAGTCTCTTTTATTACCTTTTATGCTTCTAGACACTACTTTGTGAACTTTTGATTCATAGTGATTATAAGCTCACTCCTGAATCTACCACCCGGCAGCACCCTGCACTTAACCTTCATTCATCCATCTCTATATTGCCCCAAAGATAGATTTCTCACTCTTTGAGTCTTCTCTATCACCCTACTACTCCCCTCAACCATCTACCAACTTTCTAAACCCCATAACCACCTTACAACCAACCTCCATTTAAAATCCCCTAAATCACTGCCCCTACCGATATCGGTTATCCCCTACCGGTACCGGTTTTATAACCGCGGTCGGTTATCCAGTGACCGACATCGGTCACTATGACTTATACCAAAAACCAACCTTTCACCTATTTACCTCCAAAAAATCTCATATCCAGCCTTGTCTATCCCTGTAACTTGATATGAACGTATCAATAACCAGTGACCAAACAAACAACATGAAATTTTATTATTGGTAGTTTAGTCTCTATTGCTTTTAGTAACGAGGCACCTAAATCATGATTTCACAATAGCTTCTTTATTATCATTTGCATCAATTTGTATTAAAAGGGAACTGACCACCTTCGAAAGGAAGTCTAATATTTCCTGGGACCAAGGCAGTTCCCTCACTTATTGTTTAATGAAAATCTGGTGGTCTTGCATTCTTATTTACAGGTAGTCCTTCCTAGACAAAAAGGAGCTCTTCACAATCAGTCTTATCTCTCTACGGTACACACACACCTTCCCAACACTCAACAGGTATTCCTCCCAGCCCTAACCCTTATCTGTTTCTCAAGAGAATGAAAAGATAGAAATAACTCTATTCTGGAACAAAATTCTATGTGAAACAACATCCTTTAATGCTGCATAATCAATGTAGGTTTGATTGGGATCAAACTTCCTATACCAGCTATGCACGCACACTTGTAATGTAGTAGAAAACTGACTCGCCTTGCACACAAAAGTCATGATACCTTTTACGCGCCAAAAAATTTCACACATATACACATGTTCAGTAGCATCCTCGATACCTCTATACTCTGGGAGATAAAGGGAAATCTTCATATAAATATTCTAAGGTTGTTGTGGGCCTTGTCCACCTGATATAGAACCCCCTGTGTTTCCTCTACCTCCAGAACCAACAGATCCAACGGAACTAGAACCACCTATACCTCCTAATCCCCCACCTGAAGTTGGAATAGGGCCTGTAGATGTACTTCCCCATGTCCCAATAGTAGTACTATATTGAACTCCCACAGTCTGTGAAGTAGTCCCACTTCTGGAGGTGAATCTAATGTTTTGTGCACTCATATTCTGCGTAGAAGATGTGCCCAAGAACAAACCCCCAAAGAACAATGAAGTTATCTGTTATGCCATTGATGTACTTGCTTGTTGACTTACTCCTACTCTCTTACTTCCTAAATTAAAGTGATGTCCACCTATTGTACTAGATACTAGAAAACCAAGCACAAGGGCTAGGTCATTAGGTAGGTTCAGATGCGTTCCCATGGCCCAGGTCATACCTACTGGTGTGCTTCCATGTGAGTCTGAGGAGGGTTCTCTATCATGATTTCCTAGATGGGGGAGTTCCTGATGCTCTAGCTTCATGTCTTCTTTGCGAGCTTCAAATCCTTCACGATCCATCTCTCTCTTAACCACCATCTATTCTGAAATCTTTCGCTACTTCCGTAAATCCCTCTCGCGTGCCTCATCATACTCCAGCTACATCTCTTCCCTCTACCTTGCTACCTCCAAGTCTGCCATATTTCACCCATCCTATTCCTACCCCCGCGCGTGGTGGGGTTTAGTTATCCATAGGTTTATCTTCCAAGTTCAACGTTACCATCAATATCTTGATTGCCAATGGAATACCTTGTAAATATGAACCTCTGGGATACTGTAGAAATTGGAATTCAGATACCTCTGGGCATGAAGATTTTGATATTGAATGCTCTAGAATATAGCTATTTAGAACACCACGAAACAACGTATCCACTGTGCGAGTCCAGATCAAGTTAGCATCATACAGTGCTTGAAATTCCTCATGTGTCCAAACAAGTGTGTGGTATCTCCAATTCCATTTAGATGCATATGTAGTTAGCCACTCGTACATTTCTAATGGAAAGATAACAAAGAATCTCCCATATAAAATTTCATACAAATTCTGATCTACCCAAGTGCGTGCGCTAAATCTGGATCCACTGCTAAAACTTCATGCATATTCTTCCTCTAGATCATGTATCCACTCTTCAATGATTGCTAGAGTTAACCGGTACGTCTTCATCATGAACCATTCTGGGAATAACTGAAAAAGAGGTCCCGGTAATGGAACTAATGATGCAACCTAGAATTCACATATATACCCTAAACGTACTGGCACATCACTCAGCATAGGCTGAGCGCTCACCCGAAGTGTGCAAAGGTACCAGGTCCCTCTTTAGGGTTGTTGTAGTAGGATGTTAGCACGATGAAGTAACAAAGATATATCCCTATAACTAATACATCATTACACAGTGCATAACATAACCAGATCTATGAATGAATATACTTAAATGTTAATCATGACTGAATCCATAATATGCAATGATCAAAACATGTAGAATAATACTTTGGTTCTGCTAATATCCTTCATATGTTAATCACAACAGTAACATAGAAGCTTAATACAATAACAGTATCATGTGCACATGGATCTAATATAATTATCCAGTCACATACACACATCTATATCTATCTCATGTCTATATCTCCATCTTCATCTCAATCTCTCTTAACTAAGTAATTCGACTCATATATATAGGGTGGGGACTTTCCCTTCACCGCTTAACTACTCCAAAAATAGGTCACATACTTATAATAACCACACGCCATTTACAAACATAGCCACACATGCAAGTGTGCTACTTATAGATCTCTTATAGTTAATCGAGGTCCTGAATCTAGTCTTGGATCATCTCCATGCAAAAGTGCTTCGATCCGAACCTCTAAAGATAGACAATGCATGGTGTGCAAGTCTCAGCGTTGTTTGTGTGTTCCGCATGCCAGCTTCTCAAAATAGACTTTATCCATAAAATTGGCTAAGTTCCCGAACGATTGAATTTGTACCTCTGCGTGTGACTCCTTCCTACTCCTCCGCGCTCTTGATCCTATCCTGCTCTCCCGCGCGGACTCTGTGTGTGAGTTACGTTAAGTGTTTTCTTTAATCAACAAGTATATTAAGGTACCAAAAATTTTAATATCAGAGGGTTTTTTCACAAATCAAATTATTTAGTCAAATATTAAAGGTCAAATATTACTTCTCTGAAACTCACAGAAAAATGCAGGTGTGAAACTGTGAAAATTTTGATTGATTTTAGCCTGGGAAAAATACCAAACTTCACTTTGGGAATATATAAATTATCAAGGATGCACATGAAGGTGGGGATAATCCAAAGAAATAATCATTTTCTCATGAAGATCATCGGAGTTCAAAATATCAACTCTTAAAATGAGTCCCCTTGACATCCAAAAAATTACACGCATAACAAAATCAAACAAATTGCCTTTGATTTGGGTCCGGGAAAAATACCAAATGAGGTGTTATGAATTTACAACTTGGAAAATAAGTACATGAATGTGGGAAGAATCCAAATAACTAGACCATTCTTCTTGACAATCACTCAGGCCCAAAATACGGGTTCTCAAAGTAGGCCTTCTGAAAAATTAAAACTATGCGCGCAACAAAATTCAAACGAATTACATTTTATTTGGGTCCAGGAAAAATAATGAATGAGGAGCTAGGATTTTTAAAATGGGTATAGAAACACCTTAACATGAATAAAATTACGGACAATGATTGGTTTTTCAAAAAAACTCACCCTGCTTCGAGATATCAAGCTCCAAAGTATACTACTTTGACAGATTCAAACAACAGCAACCTTCGTTCCGCATCCTGCACAAATGAATGTATTTTTTTATTCACCTCAATCCTTCTCATAAGTAGAATCCATATCACAATTTCCCATACTCTGGGAACATTTTAAATACCATCACATTTGTTTCTGCATTAATGAGATCTCACCATTATTTTCTTACACTGGGATAGCCTTCACTAAATTTTTTGGTTGCAATTGATTCTTCCTTTATTGTCTATGTGGGTGGTGCTTTTGTTTTGCACTAGCTTATTCAAACAATTTTTTGGCCTTCCCTCTTCTCTGGATGTTCCACTCTCATGGTTGTGTTCTTGTCCTAGTAGCATTCTCTTGAAATATGCCTTTAACTGTGTTTCTAATGGTTTGTGTGGGAATGATTTCTTTAGAATGGGTGAGTTATTCAATATGGCATTCTTCTTTGTTTCATGTGTTCAATTGTCTCCTAATATATTCATTGTCATAATTGGATCAAATTCTTCTTCTTGATGGTGATGACGGGTCTGGCCATTCTTGCGGTTCTGGTGCCCTTCGATGTGATAGTATTCCCATTGCAAATGTTTCTTCGGATTTGGTGGCTCGATAGTATCTTCCCTTATACAGAGTGCTGGTGGTTTCAGGGAGAAAATTGTTCGGCAAGGACAACTTAGGATGCAAAACCAAAGCAAGGGTAAGCCCTTTTCTTTCCTGGAGGCAGTCAGATTTGGTGTTAAGGAGTTGGCCAAACCCACGGCTTATGCCAAATCAATTCCTGTGGTCTCCTTTGGTGAAGATGTCTCAGAATCTGTGGATTTCTACCAAAAAAGGGGTCTGATTTGTAGATTCATTAGTTTTTGTCCTGGCCTTCTAGCCCTTCACAAATGGATATTAGAACAATGGAGACCCTTTATTAAAGGTAAAGTCAATATCTATCCCTCAGCTCATGGAATATTCATTGTTGTCTTTGATGTTTCCTTTGACAAGGATAAGATTTTCGAAAAAATATGGGATTTTCAGTAGCACCATCTTCTAATGAAGCCCTAGTTCCCTAACTTTAAACCCGGTTACTGAAACCTTTACTGTCAGACCTGTGTGGATAAGAATGCCTTATTTACCCTTGCAATTCTGGAGTGAGGAGTGTTTCAGATCTATGGGGGATGCTTTGGGTAAATTCCTCGATGTTGATACTAGGACAAAATCTTTTGATCATACCACTTATTCTCATATTTTGGTGGATATGGATATGACGGTTGATTTCCCGGCCACAATGGAGCTCAAAGTCAGGGATTTAATATGGACTCAAAATCTCGATTACGAAGGTCTCCCCTTCAGATGTAGAGCATGTTTCACCCTTGGTCATCTTTCCTCTGATAGTCACATTGTTAAGAAGCATATTTAAGGGAGGGTATCATGGTGGAAGGATTTTAACCTAGAAAATTTGACAGTTTATGCTGAGGAGGACAATAAGGTTTTGAAATTCTTAGACAGTCACATTGGGAATCAGGGAAAGACAAAGGATATGGTAATGGAAGAAATGAATGTGAAGAATCTGGGTGGGACTGTCACTCTAACCACTTTACCCATTAATGAACATCATGTTGTAGATAAGGGGGTCACTCCTTTGCTACCCTATGTTTCCTTGTGTTCACAAGGTCTAAACATTGTGTCTCTTGAAATTAGTCTTCCTATTAACCTGGATGAGAATGTTGATCCTGATTGGGGGGAGAGATGGAAGATGGTGCACAAAAAAAAGAGAGGAAAAGATGGAAATTTTCCTATCAAGATGAACCTTAGATATCATAAATGGAAAGACCATGGTAGTTGAACTCGGTTTGTTGGCCAAGTTGCTTTAACAAGCCTACCTTGTGATTCCCTCCTTTTGGTGTTTTCTTGTTTCTGGGGTTTGGTTTGTCTATTTTTTTCTTTTTTGGCCTGTGGATTTTTGTTTGTTGTTTGTTTCTCTCTTGAGATTTGAATCTTATCTTTCATATTTTTAGGGTTCCCGATCCCTTCAAAATCTGTTTTTACCTAATCTAATAAAAAACTTCTTCTTCTTGATCAAAAGAAGTAGTTATGTGGGACTGAAGCTAGGGAAAGTGAAGCAAAAAGGTATTTACTAAGAATATACGAGATGGGAATAAATGTGTGAAGAAGAGATTTTTATGGTATGGGGAAGAAAAGTGGGGGAAAGACAAGGAAACTACCCACATGCAGAAAAGTGGAAGAATTTGTGCATTGGGACACATGACAAATGGGATGTGAAGTCCCACTTTCTCCCCAACTCCACTTTAATTGTGTAATTTAATAATTAAAAGGGGATTTCATTATTAAATGGATCAATTATCTCAAAACTAATTAACTGATTTAATTTAATTATAAATAAATGACTATTGCAATTAAATCAAACCAATTAATGGCATTATTAGCTCGCACAAAGGAGGCCGGATGGGAAATTCACTTGACGTGGGAGCTTATGAAGACCAGATAGGGGGTGAATGGACGTGAGGTTGTGTGGAATGACCTTGCAGGAAAATATGGTGGAAGGGAATTTTTAAAATTTTAGAAATTTATGCAAATTTTTAATGCTTAAAAATTCCATGACAACAGTTGCATTTCTTAGTTGCCCATTGTTGATGCTTACTTATACTCACATGTACACTTTTCTTACTATGTTCGACATATATTTTGTATGTCATTATCTTTTCTGTATACACATGCAAGTTCACTTGCCTTATAGTTGTGAATGCAGACTTTACACAAATATCTACATGTAACATCGATGCTTGGTAGTCCCACAACGGCTCCTAGGGGCATCTACTTTTGTACACACTATAGGTGCTACTGTTTCAATTTATACTACTTCATCTTATTGCTAGAACACTAATATATCGGATCATCCATGCTTTTGATATACTTTTTTTTCTTTCTAACATGCTAATGGGTGCTTCATGTGAAACGTTTACTTTACAGGAACTATTTGTCACCATGGTTGTCTGTCACTATCTTCTTTCTCCTCTCTTCTATTGTATTCCATTGTTTGTGGGTTATGCCTTATGTCTTTCTTGTTCATAATATGTATGTTTTTGGTCACTTCGGTCCTGATTGTCTTGCGACATTTTGAACAATGTCCCATGCTTGCTAACTTACTCTTTATCTTTTATATATATATATATATATATATATATATATATGTTTTTCTTGTTTGCACTAACACATCTTATTAGCCACTTTGTTTACATGTGTCTTAGTTTCTACCAAGCACATTAGCTCCCCCTAAAGGGTTAAAATTTCAACTCAAAATTTTTCCTCTCCTTTGGGCTACATTCTCCTAGCGACATCACATGCACCCCAAATGAGGGGGGCATACATCAAGTGAATCACTCACCCCATTCAGCAGTACAAAGCTATAGTTCAGACCTACACAATATAGGGACAAAGCACATACACAGTCACAATACAGACCAAATTTTAACTTGGGTCTTAAGTCCAACATAGAAACTAGTGCTCAAATATAGACATGGGTACATATGCACTTCTGAATCTTTTTGGGTGCCTATGACCAGGGGGAGGTTACACATTTTTTCTCCGATCAATTTAGTTTCCAGTAGTCTACATAGCGGTTTTCATAGAACATGCATAGTCCACTATCAATCAGAATGCATTCTATCTCTTTTTTTCCTATTTGTGTTGGATCGAAATAGATCAAACTTGAACAAGACAACATCACACCATTTGTAGTGGTGTATAAATTTTGGGAAGCATTCAAAGGATGGAGAATAACACTAGACCTTTCTCCCTACACTCTTCTTTCATGGTGTGAGATCACACTAAAAACTCACATTTGGCATCAGATCGCCAAAAAAAATCACACTTGGTATGAGATTTCCCAAAAAATTCACTCTGCTTACATTTTCTATCCTTTTTACTCGTCATGGATCAGGTGCACACTTTCCTTTTTGCATACTTTTACATACTTTTTACATATCTTTCATACACTTGGATCAAAAATTTTCATATACACATCTTTGACTACTCGTTTTATCTTCTCTCTTTTAGGTCCATCTTCAAGGGAAGAAACAATCACATGATCGAACACATCAAGCACAAGTGAAAATGACAACATGTACAACACAACACATCACATACGTTTCAACCCTAGGGTCACTTCCACTCCCTCTTCCTTTAACTTCCATGTTGTTTCTTGTCTCCTCGACACGCTTTTGCCATCGATCTACATGGTTATCAAGTAGGAATTTATTCTATACTTTATGTTATCGAGAATTAATCCAAAAACATAAAGTGGGGAGAAAATGTAGACATAAAATCATGCAATTGGGTATATTTCTAGTTCCTAATCACATACTTGCATTCATATGATTCCTAAGTGAGAAAAGTACTAACCATTGTATTTGGCCTCTTTACTTTCTTTCTAGTTTCCTTCTTGGTCTTACACACCCTACTTCCCAGTTTGAATTTCAATACCCCACCTTTCCTAAGTCTAGACACCAATTCCCATCCAGAACGTTAGCGCCCATGTGCCATCATCCCCTCTGGGCGCCCTTGACCTCTTTGTATCTTGATCATCTTTTTTGGGTCTCTTCTAGTCTTTGGGCATCTTGTTTTCTTATGGGTCAACCTTTTAGTGGGTAATTACAAAATTCAAACAATCCTTTATTGTAGGATTAACTAGCTATGGAATTTGTTTAAATTCAAACCTTGAGCTCCAATTCATCATATTTTTCTTTAGAAATTCCTCACTTGGTTTTTCAGTTAGATACTCTTCCAAACCGATTTACTGATTATTTCTATTCCAAAATGGGTTTAGGGATATGAGAGGAGGGGTGAGTTAAGATTCCAATTGATTTTTCAATGGTTGAAATGATTGGGGAGGTATAAGATATTGTGGAGGAGAATGAATGGAAATATAATCTTTAAGAAATCTAGGAACTTGAAATTCAGTCTAAGATTGTGGAGGTTAGGAAGTAGGAATACAAGGGGTGCAAGATGATAGTGAAGAATTACCCCATTTACAAGGTTTGTCAACACGATATTGGTAAGATTCCATTTTTTCATTCCACTCTGATAATTTTAGTAACAATTCAGATATAAATTCTAACTTCTCTTGAAGGCTATACCAATGTGGCATAGGACTGGCCCATGGGCAAGTTACCTTGAATCCAATCTTGGTCACCTTCATGGAACTTGTTTCCCTCATCTGTACCATTTTTACTTCCATGTGTTGTACCTGCATATGAAAATCATCTTTAGGCATGCAAGTTTTTCCACAATTTGCATATTCCTACTCTTGAAAAATTCCATGATTGCTAGGATAACTATAAAAATTATTTTGATCATGGGCATATTCATTATTATAGGGCTTATAATATTGATCTGGAGGATAATTTTGGGAAAAAGGAGGTGGAGGGGAGTAATAATTCTCTTGGGAATGGGAATTCTAATGAAGAATTGAAGTCATGATTGCACAAGCTCATAAAAAATATGGGAAGATGGAGGAAATGGTCTGTTGATTGATAAAATGGGTCTTCTTAGGACAACGGATTCATTAGGTGTTGAATATTTGTGTTTGAAAAACTGATATTTGTCAAGAACAACATCAACTTCTTTAGCATTTTTTTGTACTATCCCACCAGGCGTGCCAGAAACCATTGTCACCTAGAAGTTGCACCCTGATAGAGAATGGCGTGTGTATTCTCTCTTTTGTTTTACGAAATTGGAACACCTCAAGGTTGTGGGTAACTTATGTTTAAGGTGAACCTCTAGAGAAGGTTGGTTCCGTTGAGAATCCCCTAAAAAATAAAAAAAATTGACAAGGGAAAGGGAAAATGAATGTGGGAAATGAGACATAGGGGTGATACACTAAAAGTTTCATACTTGAATGTAACTATGAACATAGAGAACTGAAAGGTCCATGCACCTGCATAACTCTAAACTATTTTGCAATATTGATTCAAGGATTTAGGAAAAGATTGTGGTAGAAAGAACAAATTCCACACTAAGGAAAACACAATATCCTATAACAAACACAATTGAATAATATGAAAACAATAGTATGAGAGGGAAAAATGAAGCTTTATTTTATTTAGAGGTCCAAGTACAAATGTTGAATATGCATAAGCAAATCAGTTGCTCCAAGTATGTATCATTACAATACAAAATCAGAGTATACCATAAAAGAAGACTGCCATTTTTCCAAAAATAGATTGCCCTTTATTTATTCTCCTTTTTTGTTGGCACATGGGAAAGAAGTTCCCTTTATTTTTTAATTCATTCTCATGCAACCCTTGACGTTAACTCTAGAAGGTAGATTGCTGCATGCATTAGTTTATCTTATTTACCTTGGTGCCAACCTTTGAAAATGGACTAGGGACATGATTTTCTTATTTCTTCTATATCTATTTGTAGACATAAATATTACACATTAGACAATATTTATCCCGGTCTTAAACTACTATTTAGAAGGTTCTCAAGTGTAAAAATTACGAATTAATCCCACCTTTTTTCCACATTTTATCATCTTTTATTTCATTTTTCTTGCATATTTCCCGATACCTATCAGCCCATTTTATGACCTTTCTGACATTACAGCGTGAAATCAGGGCACCCTATCTTGTACTGGGGTGCCCCGCATAACCTCTTTCGATTATTTTTAGGTCACTTCTAGTTGTTGGTCATCTTTATATTTTTCACAGTTGGCCTTTTCAAAATTAATTATGAAATTAAGCTTGAGAGCCCTATAAATATAAAGTCATAAGACCATAATGAGGGTTCTAGGTCATTGCATCTTATCACTATTATCACTCCATCTAGGGTTGCATCCATTTCATCACTTGCATCCACATAGTGCCATGCATTTAACCTAGGAGATTTGTATCACACACACTGTTGGTGTGTGTTATTTTCCACATCATTAGGTGAGTCATCTCACTTAGGTGAGATCGTAGGTCCATGTGTCATTTAGGGATCATTATGAGATTCTCATATGCGTTAGTGCATCAGCGCGTCAGTGCGTCATATGCGTCATTGGGAGTTACACTTCTATTCTAGGAATGTAACTCCCCCTCTCTACTCGAGTTGTCATGATTGTAGCACTGGGGGTTACTCAACACCTCCTATATGTACACCCCATTTGATCTATGAGATAGAGGAGAGTTTTGTGGCTTATCGAGGTTCTAGTCATTTCTCAAATATTTGCATGCATATTCAGTTGATGCTCACTCCTCCTGAGATCTCTTCACACTACCGTTTTCACGTCCGTTGATGTGTATGTCATCCCTCGTGATCCTTGCTTGCAGGTTTTAAACCCTCTTTCATGGTATCAGAGTGGATCTTGTGGATCCATGCACTCCTCAGTGTTTTTCATGTGTTTTCCATCCTTTTAGTGTGATATTCAGATCTCTTTTAGCGTGTGTCATAATGGTGATTCTGTTCGTGTGCTTCTTACATTGATTCAGGTGTTTATACCTCCGTTTGGGTTGTTCGTGGTTCATTTTTCAGGTGTTCGTGGGTTTTTCTACCTTTGCATTGGTTTCTTGGGTCTTTTCTTTGGCATGATTTTGGATCTTGTTTTGCTTTACAACTCACTTTTGCCAACATTCTACTCATGCTTGTTTATGAATCATTTTCCCTTTGGGAGGTCATTCTTGCTCTACTCAGTTGCTCCATCTGTGAAGTTATTTTGCACTAAAAGCTCGACCTGCGTTCTACTTTGTTCATCCATGACTCGGGTTGTACACCTTGTATGCGTGTTTCAAGGTCTTCGACTGCTCAGCCCTCCTAGTATGACTCAACCAGCCCTTGCACTGCATTCTACTCGACCTTTGATTCATTGGCTCCCATGCTTCATGTTGGTTCTTCCTTGCTTCTACGACTGGTTCATGCGTATATTGCCGTTTGGTTGACCTTATGCATAGGTCGACCTCAGCCTTGAGCTCGCTCGCCGTGGCCATGCATTGATCTTGCCTCCTGTTGCCAGTTTCTCTAGCTCGCCACACCTTCCTCTCTGTTCATTTCAACTCTGTGGATTTGCTCACTCATTTTTTTTGGGCACCTTGGTCTTCGAGCTCATGTTGAGCGTTCAGCCACGGGTCCTATGAATTCTCTGCCCTTGTTGTGTGTTGTTGGAATAATTCAAGATGCTTCCCCATGCTCATCCTTGATCCTCAGATTGGTGTGTTTAAATGTTTGTGACCCTGCAACCTTCACTGGCACACTTCCACCAAATCAGGCACTCTCCAGTCCACCGTTCGGGCATGTTTCCCTTCCATTGAATCAGGTGCCGTTTCAACTCTATTGGCAGTCGTCTGAAAATCCTGTAGTGAATGGATCAAAATTATTGAAATTATTCTTCTTGAATTAAAATTCCTATCTGACACGTGGCCTCAGCTCCTGTCAACTCTGAGTGCATGCGTTAAAAAAAAATTAAGTTCATTCAACTGCTGTAGATTACACTTGTCTCCAACATCTAATTCGATTGGTCAACAATCAACAGCTCGGTGGATTTGTATAACCATGGCTTGACACCTCAACATGGTCCCCACTCCCTTTTAGAATTGTTTGCAGGTTAAAATAATTTATTTTTAATGTTTTGAGGATAAAAACATTCCCTTATGGCATTGTAATATTTTTTTGAGATCTTTTTCTTGTATTAATTCCCTTCCTATGCATGTCAAAGACGGAGGGAAAGGTCCGGGGTTGGCAAGAGGATAATCCCCCTTCGCAAGAAAAACAAACCCTTACTAAAATTTTATGCCATTTCTAACGAGCAGTCACATGATACCATTTACATTCATTTCGAGCACTTTTTAAATCCATTTGCAGGGCCTATTAACATTTTCCATCAATTGCGGGAATCGTCTTTTTGCTATAACTTTTGACTCACTGTTCATTTTTGAGCACTTCTTTAGTCAAAGTTGCATGATTTTTCACACATTACATGATGAAATTGTTAGTTTTTTAAATGCACTAATTTATAAAGTGCCACATTCTGGGGGGTTGACTAACACTCTTGGGTTTTCACATGCAGACACATTATCAGTCGAGTCCGACATCTTGCTTTCGTGCATCTTGCACTTTTTGATTCCGCATCATGGAGAGTGATCTTTCTAGAATTGAGCTTCATAGGATTGATTTACAGCCTCCACCACTTCTCACAAGGAGAGGGAACTATTTAGCTTGGCGTGCTTCCATGGAACGTTACTTCGCCCACGAGGGTCTTTTACCCTTCTTACTTGGGCTAGTTTCTGCATCCGCTGATCATTGTCATCTAGAGGACTTTCTCGACACTTACAACCACATATTTGGTCACATGATGATGCATGTCTCTCATTCTCTTTGGTTTCATGTGACAGAATCAGATCCACGCCAACGTGTCTGGAGCATTTTTCAGTCCCTCTATGGAGACCCTTCACATACTGAAGCCATTGTTATTACTACTAATTCAGTTGCCTCCTCATATTCATGAGATGATAGTTCCACTGACATAGACTCATTTGGTTGTAATTCTAATGACAAGGATTGTGCACCTAGTTTTAATGTCGAGAGTACTACATAGGAATCTTCTCCTCCTTCTCTCACTATTCCAGAGAGTGTTGACACATCCCACATCTCATTAGATATCGAGAAGTCTCCTACTCAGCCTCATACAGTCATTACACCAGCCTCCTTTCCACTTCCAGTGTGCGAGGCCCCTTCCACTCCTCTGCCTTCATTGGATGACTCATACCTATCTCACATCACTCTTCTATTTGTTGAGCCTCCTCATTGGGATGAGTATCCACCTGACCTTAGTCGTCTTTTTGTAGAGTACCCTCATGATGCACTACTGGTTTCTCATCCATCTACAGGTGCTTTGGAGGAGTTAATTATCTCTATTGTTGGGCGTTCCCCTTCTGGGAATCAAGCCACTTCCACTTTTCTAGAGACCTTCATTGATCCACCCTTACTTGTCAATCCCTTTTCTGTTGTGGGGGATGTTTTGTTTCCTTCACATCAGCCAGACATCCTTTCTATAGGTGTTCACCCTTCATACTCTAACAGTTCTACACTCGTGACATTACCTTCAGTTGCTTCACACTCACTTGCTAGACCTATGTCACACTTTCGTGCACCAGACTCAGAGTTCTTTATACTGCTGCCTTCAGTTTCCTTTGTGCAGTGGGTGGACTTCCAGCACATCATTTCTATTCTTCCTAAGGGCAGGCACACAATTCATTATGGGTGGCTCTTCTTCAGTCTAGAGGTAGAGGATCTCATCATTAACATTCTTCTAAGAGACCTCTTAGAGCTACAAAGTTCAGATCCATCCATGGCATCTTCTACATTCCTCTTGCCTCCCTCTTCTTTCCGAGAGATTTCCTCTTTGTACGTGGACACCTTTACAGGCTCATCTGTGGCCGGGACCCATCTTTGGCATCTTTCTTAGATTAGAGAGTGGAATTGTCTCTCTTTTGTGGGGAGTTTTTCCCACTGTGTTTTCTCCTTTTACTCCACTTTTTGAGAGTTACTTATACATGGGTACCTCATTAGGCTTTATGCCAGGACCCATTTCTCATTTTTGACTTGCCGCCTCATCCTAAGTTATGATGAAGGGGGGGTGTTGGTGTGTGTTATTTTCCACATCATTAGGTGAGTCATCTCACTTAGGTGAGATTGTAGGTCCATGTTTCATTTAGGGGTCATATGAGATTCTCTTACGTGCCAGTGCGTCAGTGCGTCATATGTGTCATTAGGAGTTACACTTCTATTCTGGGAATGTAACTCCCCCTCTCTACTCGAGTTGTCATGATTACAACACTTGGGGTTACTCAGCACCTCCTATGTGCACAACCCATTTGATCTATGAGATAGAGGAGATTTTTGTGGCTTATCGAGGTTCTACCCATTTGTCAAATCTTTGCATGCACATTTGGTTGATGCTTGCTCCTCCTGAGATCTCTTCATGCTGTCGTTCGCACATCTGTTGATGTGCACGTCATCCCTCGTGATCCTTGCTTGTGGGTTTTAAACCCTCTTTCACACACTTCATAGGGGGAGGGATTCCTTTCTATTCCATGCACACATGTTACTTACATTTCTATAGCTATTATTTCTCAATACTTCACAAAGTGCGACTGACATGAGAGCACCTAGGAACAACATGAACACATGCATAAGAACTACATCTGGGTCTGAAATGTAGTGCAATAATCAATGATAAGTCCACTAGCTTGGCGGCTAAGGTCAGTTTGACCCATCCATATGCATCTTTTTATTTTCTAGGGTTTGATGCATCCATCTCCCTATGAAGTGTGGTGATGCAAATCTCCTAGGTTGAATGCATGGAACTATGTGTATGGAACCCTAGATATAATGATAGTAGTGATAAGATGTGATGACCTAGGAGCCTCATTATGGTCTTATAACTTTATATATTTATAGGGATCTCAAGCTTAATTTCATAATTAATCCTGAAAAGGCCGACTGAGAAAAAGATAAAGATGACCAACAACTAGAAGTGACCCAAAAAGAATTGAAATAGGTTATGCATTGATCGGGGCACCTGGGATGGGACCAGGGTGCCTCAAGGTGCCCCAGTACAAACTGGGGTGCCCTGATTTCATGCTAGAATGTCAGAAAGGTCATGAAATGGGATGACAAGTATCAAGAAATACACATAAAAGATGAAATAAAAGATAAGAAAAAGGTGACCAAAAGGTGGGATTAATTAGTACTTTGTACTCTTGAGAACCTTCTAAATAGTAGTATAAGACTGGGCTAAATTTTATCTAATGTTTAATATTTGTGTCTACATTTTCCCCAAATTTATGTCGGTAAGTGGAAAGCTCTGTAACATAAAGTAGATAGAGATGTATACCTAATAACCATGTAGAGTGTAATAGAAGACATGCTGATGGAATAGACTCAAGCATGGAATGATAAAAAAAGAATGTGGAGGAGTGTGGATTCTAAAGATGAAAAATGTGTATAAAACATGATGATAGTGAACCTAGGGCGTAATTCATGTGTAGCTACTATTGTATGTAGTGTACCTATATGGTTAGTAAAAGCAAATTCCTGTAGCGGTGTGTTGTCGTCGTTGTTGTTGTTTTTATTTATTTCCCCTAATTTGACTGCTTGTTTCTCATACGGAGGACCTATAAGGAGAAAATGATCAAGTAGTCAAATAAGTATATATGTAAAATGTTGTGTAAAATACGCAAATGTAAAGTATGCTATAATAGAAAATTTAAATTTTAAAATGGAACATGTGCACTTGATCCATGTCGAGGAAAAATGTGTAGAAGGATATATTTTAGCGTCGCAAGTTTTTCGGGCGATTTAACACCCCCCTGGTTGAAGAAGTATAGGGAGGAACCATGTTATATCCTCTGAAATTTAACTAATTTTTCTGAAATGTTGGAGGAGATCTCTATACTTTCATGGTTTTTCGGGTAATCCGATGCCACTAGACAGAGAAGTGTAGAGAGTCACACCCACTGTAACCCCCAAGCTTATAACCACTCCACAGAATTGTCGAAGGACACCATGTCCTGTTGAGGATGTTGTGTATGAAGTTTGTAGACTGGTCTGAAATCACTCGCTATGTCTGAACTGATGTAGATATGTTGTGTTAGTAGAAAACCATCAATGATTCCACCCTCTTTGGGGATGCATGCGATGAACCTCGAAAGAGAATGTGGCCCCAAAAGAGGACCGATTGCACTCTGACTTGTAGAAATTTTCCCTACAAGGGGAAAGGGAAACGCTTGGTAGATACAAAGGCATGAACAAAAGGGGATGGATAGCCAATATAAGTTTTAGTCCGAACTCATGCATGTAAATAATACAAGTGTAAAATATGCAGATAATGTAAAAACTACCAAGCAAAGTAGTGTAAACACGCCAGAAAACAAGCAAACCACACAAAGTGGGTTTCAAACATAGGACATCACTCACGATGTTGCAAGACACACAAGGCCATCATGGCCACAAACAACCATCAAGTGTGCACATAAGCAAAGGGAAAATCCCATATACAATGGAAGAAAAAGAAGAAAAGTAAAAACAAACATGAAGTCATGGAAACATGTAGTCATGCAAAACAAGTGTTGCACATGGAACACTAATTAGGATGTTAGAGTGATAACCAATATGTCAAATCATGTAGAAGTAAGTACTAAAAGATGTTAAGTACAAAATGAAACAATAACACCTGAATAGGATGAATGTGGATGCCCCAGTGACCGGTGTAGGAAGGGTAGAAGGTGAGCATCAATGACGCATGTAGAGTCCTGTATCTGTGATCACACTAGACAAAGGTGTGAACACATATGTTTGTATGATAATGACATTGAAGAAAGCAATCTAACATGTGTAGTAAAGTGATCATGTAAAATGCTAGTATATAAGAGTAAATGCTACCAAGAAAATGCAGTATGTCATGGATGGATGGAATGGAATGCAATACGGAATAATAGGAACAACGTGCCCCCTGAGTGGATGGATTGTGTATGCAGTGAGGTTCATTTTGTGTTCCCCCTCAGTAGTGAAGAATGAACCATAAATGAGATTGCATCGTCAAGAAATAATTGAGTAGTGTTGGTTGTACCTATTGTACTGTGATGAGTTGGGATGTCTAGTGGTGATGAAATGTGACATGTGGAGAAGATGTGTGTGAACCCTATAGCTGAAACTCATATCCTAACTTTTTGAATGGAAGAGTGATGAGTTAGCCCTAAGTGTATATCACTATAGATTGTATGAATGGGAATGTGGTAGATGGAAGAATGCGAGTGGACCCTATAGCCTAAGCGTATACCATGACTTGTTGAATGGAAGAGTGATGATTTATCCCTAAGTTTATATCAATATAGAATGAGTGGATGGTGATAATACATGCAGAAAGATATGTGTGGACCCTATAGCCTAAGCGTATACCATGACGTGGTGAATGTGTGAATTATGATTTATCCCTAAGAATATATCACTATAGGATGAACGGATGCATATGGGACATATTCAAATATGTGCGTGGACCCTATAGCCTAAGTTTATACCACGACTAGTTGAATGGAAGAGTGATGATTTAGCCCTAAGCGTATATCACTATACAATGAAAAGGATAAATATGGGTGACTATGTAGTCTAAGGAGGATGTTACTATAAGATGATAGGAAGGGGTGGCAATTTAACCTAAGGTGTATGTCAATAATGTGTGGAATGGTGGGTCAGAAAAATGTCGCATGTAAGGTCCATTTTATTAGTAAACCCTTGGCAGTTGAGTATGGACCAAGGAACTAGAGTGCATCATAGGGTGGTGAGTGCACCGCATAGAAGACAACGTAGTGTAAACGAACAAGGTATGTGAAGGTGTGGTGTAAGAAATGTAATATAGAATGTGCAGTGGGTATGTATTGTAATGGGATGAATGTGTAGGTAGAAAAAAAAAGTGTAATGATGATAGATAAAACTAGACCCAAGTATAAGGAAAACTAGTGGAGGATATAGAATAGGTAAGATGTATTAATGCAATGATATTAATGTATAAAATGGTAGATGGAAAATATGATAGGTGGAACTATACCCATGTGTAATTTGATCTAGTGTAGCATGTAGGATGAATGTAATATGAGTGTGTAGGATGTGTATGTAGTATGGAAGATACGAAGATAGGTTTATATGGAATATGTGATGGTAGAAGATAAAGCTAGGCTCATATATAACATGACCTAGCGTAAATGTTGAATTAGAGGAGGAAATGAAAAATTAGGCTCATATACAATGATGACTAGTGTAATGTATGCTATAGAGATATAATGTAGGATGATGGAATGTAAATGTATAGATCTTGTAGTGCAATATGTGGGGTTAAATGTAACGGTAATACCTAAACATTCCAGTGTGAACTAAAGCACTAGGTTGTGTCATTAGGTAATGATAGTGCTAAAATTTGGGATGAGTATGGGTATGCTATGAGGTTAGTGTATGAGAAAGAAAAAGAAAAATATGTGCATAAGCTAATTTTAGGGGGGGATGTTGGTTGTTATGCCCCCAAGTGTATGATAATGCATGTAATATGTAATAGATGATGTATAGGGGTGATGAGACATGATGGATTTCATTTAATTGATAATGAATAAGAAGTGTTAAAGTATTATATATGTGTTTATGTAGAGGTGGTGATGTAATGGAGAAGCATAAGATGAAACAAGGTTCTTCATGATAAAATACCCCTCAAAATTCATATAGGAACCCCAAGAATATGAGTGTATCATCGCGATGGTAGATTAACAAGAGTCATCTACCAAAGGCCAAGTTTATGCATGGTGTGACGTTTTTGGACAAAGTTTTTAGTAGGATTGGGCGGTGGCAGTGAAAGTGAAAATGTATCGTGAACACTAGGAGGAGGATTAGTTTCTTTGACAGACTTAATGGGTTGGAGTGTAGATTTGGGAAGAGGCCATGTTGCACTAAGTCTCAAGGGATAATTCTTAGGTTTGTGTGATAATTCAGTAAATGACCTAGAAGGAGTGGTTTATGAAATAATTTTGATAGGTGGTTGTTGATTTGTGGAAATCATAGGTGATTGCTTAGGTGGTATGTGACTAATTGAAGAAGGTGAATGAGAAGTGGTATATTGATTCTCAGTAATAAGAGGAGAAGAAACATAAAAAATATGATAATCACTTGTTGAACTAGGAGAAGGATCACTATGCATAGGAGAAGGGTGGTAAATATCACTCATGTAATGAATAATAACATCGAGATATTTGTTAGAAATATCAGGAGGAAGGTCACTAGTAACCGTGGGATCTTATTTAGATGGATCTGGACAAATTGAAGGAGAAGGAGACTTAGGAGTCCATGTGGGTGTGACCTTTGGAAGGGGATGTTGTGTACATAGTCTATTGCTATGCTTCGCCGCACACGATCTCTACCATCCTGACTCAACACAATCAAGAGGGAATCAAATATCCTATTACATTCATGAGAACTAGATTTGAGAAAAATTAAATCAATTACACTCCCCTTGAGAGGCATGCATACGCGATGGTTAGATCTTTGAAACACTTTAGGTATTGTGTATTGAATTCTCACACCAAAGTCTTGCTTTCGGACACCAGAGTTAAATCATTGTTGACATAACAAGAACCAATGTCTAAAAGAGGTAACTGGGTCTCCAAGATCCAAGAATATGACTTGGACATGAAGCCTACCAAGTTAGTTCAAGGAAGAGGAATTCGCAAACTCATCGCAGAGAATGAGCCACAATATAACTCTGAAGAAGAACTAGTTGAAGAAAGTTTACCACTGGTAGTTTTCGTCAATACTGGAGATGAATGGTATTCTGATATAGCCTACTTTCTCACATATGGATAATGTCCTAAGAATTTGACAGCTAAGGAAAAGAGATCTATCAAATTGAGAGTTGTTAGGTACATTATTTGGGACAACACTTTGTTCAAGAAATGAATGTACGACATGTTCCTCAGATGTGTCGATAAAGAACAACAACCTAAGTTGTTGGAATCCTTTCAAAATCATGCTTGTGGTGGTCATTTCTCTTTCCTAGTAAAAACTCATAAAATTTTGTGAGAACATTATTGTTGGCTCACTATGTTTTCTGATTCTCAGAAATGGGTAGAAAAATGTGAAGCTTGTCAGCATTTTATAGGAAGACCTAAATTGACAGCTTTGCCTTTGAAGCTAGTTGTCATTGAAGAACCCTTTAAACAATGGGGGTTGGATTTCATTGGGCTCCTGAACCTGAACTCCATTGCTGGTCATATTCACGTGCTCACTGCAATTGACTACTTTACAAATTTGGTAGAAGCTATACTAGTGAAACAAACATCTACTGCTATAATTTGTAACTTCATCAAAGAGAATATATTGGTTCATTACGGAATTCCACACAAGATCGTTACAGACAATGCCTCCAATTTTTATTCTATAGAGATGATAGGTTTTTATTATGGGTATGGGATATCATTATCTCATTCATCAGATTACTACCCGCACGGAAACAATCAAGAAAAATATAGTAACAAAAAAATCATTACTATCGTGCGCAAGTTAGTAGAAGAAAATCAAAGAACTTGGCACAAAAAGTTATATGATGCATTGTGGGATGACCGCATAACCCCCAAAAGAGAAATTGGGATGTATCCATTCCAACTATTGTATCAAAATGATGCTCAAATTCCCATCACATTGGATTTACCAGCATTATGATTATCTCATGCAGTTGATGATGAATGCTTCACCAATGCGTCTGGTAAAAGGATCATGTTCCTAAGCAAGCTCGAAGAACAAAGACGTCAAGTAGAAAACATGATCGATGAACACCAATCCAAATTAAAGAGGTTTTTTGACAGGAAAACTATGGAGAGACAATTTCAAATCAATGACTTAGTTCTTCTTTGGGACAAGAGACACGAACTGAAAGGAAATCATGGGAAGTTTGATTCATTGTGGCTAGGCCCTTTCAAGATCAGACATTTCTGTGGAGATAACACCCATTACTTGGCATATCCTAATGGAACTCATTTTCCCCTGCCCTACAGCGGGAAATATATCAAACACTATCAAAATTTAAAACGGGTTGTCCCCCGTATGTACATAGGTAGTTAGGATTTTGGTTTGTTTCATTTCCCTATTTGGGTAAGTGCAGGAAGTTGATGGACAAATATAGGGTCATCCGTGGACGTCATATTGTAAAAAAACAGCAAAATATCAACTTGTAGGGATTATTAGCTATACATGCACTCTAAATTAGAAAAATTTATATGAATATGAATCGTAGCATTTGGAATCTAGTTTCTAAAATACTAATTTTAAAAAAATGGACAAGTTTTAGCTATATTAAACACTTAAAATTATATGACTTAGTTTTTTTTTTTGAAAAAAACTTATAAGATTGTAGTCCGTTTGCCCGCATTTTGGATGACCAAATCTTGTTATTTTTTTTTTTTTCCTTTAGTGAAATGTTAGATGTAGTTGTCTATCTTGGGATGGATTTTATTTTGTATTTTTTTTAGCAATATTTTTTTTTATGATTTTTTCCGTGAAAGTGGTCTGAAAATATTTAGAAAATTGTGCGCTTTCCGTTTGCCCACCATAACTATATCAAAAAGTATTGAAAATCAATTTTTTTTTTTTAACGTGTATAGAATTTGTCCACGCTTGGGATGGTATAAGTTTTTATCATATTTTGATAAGCGAAACAAAAGTTACAGTCTTAAACGTAGACATGAACATTCACGGGAAAAAAATGTCTATAAAGACCTATTGTTAGTAAGAAATTATAAAATGATATTTATCTTATTCTATTCACTTTAAAAACAGTATTTCTACGAAGCTAAGAGTCTCCCCTACGCGATGGCACCATTTTTGTGAAACGTTTTTCAGTTTTTTAGCATGGTTCAAGTCTTTGGAAGAGCAGATTGGAGGTTTTTTGACCTTTTACTCTTCATAATGACCTTCCATAGCTTTGGTTGGGGAAAAACAAAGATTTTCCGAGGTTTAGGTTCGGAAGATAGATCCGCGATCACGATTTTTTTTAACAATACTATGAGCATTCTTTATAAACCGCGAGCACGGTTTATAAAGCGCTCTCGCGGTTCATAAGAGCGTGCTCGCGGTTCAAAAATCATATTTACACACATCCCAAATGTCTGAATTACCATGTGAATTTTACTCTCTGACCTTACCGTACGAATTACTACGAAAATTATGTCTTTTTCTACATGTTTTTTTTATCACCGAAAGCAAAACATCATGGGAGACAAAAAACGAAGTCAAAAAATGAAGTCATTAAGTAAAAAAACACCAAACGAATTAGAGGCCAACAAAATTCAAAATGCTGAGAGAATGCGGAAACTTCATGAATCTAGAAGAGGTTCATCTTCAATCCCAACTATTGTAAGTAATGAAGAAACTAGGTAATGTTTCTACTGTCAATGTTGAAGTTGAATTAAAATAATCGTGATGAAGATGTTTTTACTGTCAATGTTGAAGAAGAATTAAATACTCATGATGTAGCAAATTTTGAAATTGAAGGAGACAATGAAAATGTGAATAAGGAAATTCATGTTGAAACTATAGACAAACAAAATTTGACAAAAACACCTCCTAGGATTTTACGTAAACAACCTAATTTTTTAATTGAAATTGATGAAAACATTTTGAAACAAATGTTTGACAAACTTTCTGAATGACAAATTAGAAGAAAAGCCAATGAAATTTGGGAAAATCATTTTGAAATTTTAAATGATTCCCAAAAGATGTCAGTTGTTGGTTAGTTTGATGAAATTGATTAAAAATGAGACCTACATTAAACACCTTAGGATTGACAACATCTAACATACGTGGTCAAACCTCTACAATTGTTGAAAACCTTCATGATGCATATCACAACTGTTGGTGTCAAGAGACAGCACTAGGGATAGTAATATTGTGCATCGTGTACTTGCTACTAGTGTTGTAAGTGAATCAATAAAAAAATAATGTTTGATTACACAAACAAGTCAGAATGTTGCAAGTTAATTGAAAAACTCTAATAAAAGCAATTGAAAGACGTAATATCCTTCAATCACTCAATAATGTCGATTTTTTGTGCATTTTCTACTAGAGCACCGCGTAAGGACAAAAGTAATTCTGATGCTATAAGAGAAGTTGTTATTAAATTTTGGCATGATAACACTAGAATTTCACCTAATACAAGAGATGTTAATAAAATGGAGAGTTGGTTCTACTAATCGTGAACCACATCCAAAGCATTTCTTAGATATGACTCAAACTCATTTTTTTCGTAAGTTTTGAACAAGAGAATCTAGAAATTAAAATTAGTCAACGTTTTTTTGAAATGTTGAAACCATTCTATGTGAAAATCAACCATGCTCGCACCACTTGTTGTAGGCAACATGTTGAATTTGTGATGCATTATGCTAAATTTTTACGTATTCCTTCTAATTTTCATTCTGAAACTATGTTATCTAAATGTGGTGTTCAAGTTCCACCAATATCTTCTAGGGATTTCATTCCTACTATATTTTGTGAAAAAGAAGTTGGACAATTTTTTTTTATAGTCAGGATTGTTTAGATGGAAGTTGAAGTACATGCGGCGGATTACCTAAATTAGAAAGTTGCATCCATGAGAAAATTGAAGGTACAATATGACATAATTTAGTTGAATTTGATAAATATAAATCAGTTGCATACTAGTTGAAAGATGAAAAAGAGTCGAAACGGTGTGAGCTAGTTACAGAACAAATGCCCATTTTTCAATTTATGAGAAAATTTAAGGATGAAATTGTTTATGAGTATGCGAGACATACACATAGAGCTCGATGGTTGGATGAACAATTCAAGCTATGCAATGACACATTTCCTATTGGTACTATTGTTTCAGTGGTCGATTTTGTAGAGAATTACACATTGCAACCACAAATGGAGGTTCTATCACAATATTACAACTCAGTACAAGTTGCCATTTTTGTGCATATAGCATCTCTACATTCTCTTGACAGTACAGAGAATGATAGAAATTTTTTAAGAGAGTACCAATTTTATATCAGTGATGATCGTACTCATTCTACTAAATTTGTGCAAGGGTGTTTCCAGTTATTTTATGTAAACTTTTCTGATAGGGACATCCACTTCAAACAACATTATATATGGTCAAATAATTGCACGTCTCAGTTTAAGAATGCATGAATGTTTCATTGGATGAGAAGAATGCACGTCAAGATGGGTGTGCAACATATTTGGAGTTTCACTGAGGCTGGACATGGAAAAGGAGAGCATGACGGTGCAGGGGCATGTGTGAAAAGAGCTCTTGTAAGAGAAGATTTGAAGTACAAAGATGGTGCTAAATTAAAAGATGCAAAGAGCATAGTGGAATGGTGTACTGACAACATGGCCCGAGGTTCTCCAGAAAATTCCACAGTTTGCAGATATTTTTGGTTGATAGAGGAAAAACATATTGCTAACTACGAGGATTGTATGACACTCACTGGGTCCAGTGATATGCACTCATTTTGTAGCTCAGACGCTACTTCGTGGGCCGTATGGACAAGAAAGTTGACATGTTTTTGTGCATCTTGTATCGAATTTGTCACTGCTGAGTGTTATTCACAAGAATAGGTGGAAGGATGGATTTGTAGGCCTCTAACTCCGCTTCCTAGTTATCAACCTCCACAAGCATTACAACTTGTTTCTGCAGATGAAGTTACAACATCCAAGGACTTTGAAGAAATTTCAATTTTGGTACGACAAGGTATTTATGGTTATTTATTTAAATTTTGTATTGAGTTAAATGTCCATTGAAATTTTAATATGTAATTTAAATTTGAGTTGTTCAACCTTGGTTATTTTTTTGTAGGACATGTGTTTACAATAATTGCGACAGAAGACAATGAATAAGGAACAAACTATTTCTTATGTCTTTGCATCGAGGAAAGAAATAAGTTGACTTCTCCTATTATAAATGGCGAAGAGATTGAGTATCCTACAGGGTCAGTGGTAGTTACTGGAACTTGGCTTCGACAGTATACATTAAAAAACTCCTTTGTTTGGGTGTTTGAAGACTTTGAGACACACAGGAAAATACTCTTATATTCACATCTAGTTCTAGCGAAAAATATTCGGTTGTATAGATATTGAGGAAGGCCTAATAACAAGATTATTTGGAAGGTTTGAGAATTAGATCATGAAGCAATCTTGTCTACTATTTAGAGTAGATCTGATCCTGATGGTTCATTGGAATGAATTTACAATGCTCATGTCTGGTATATATTTAATTTATTTTCAATTTATATATATATATATATATATATATATATATATATATATATATAATTTTTTTAGTTTAAAGATCTAGATTTAAGTTTGAATATATTTTATTTTAAATTTGTGTATTTTGTGTACATGTATATAGATAGTATATGGTTTTGATTTGAAACTTAAATTTCTTTGACTAACAATTTTATGTTTAGGTTAGTGGTGCCAGAAAAGCTTCCACCTTCACGTGGTTGGCACTATTAGTAGAGAATTTTAAATTCTCAAAGCTAAGAGAAGTTTTTATTGTTTGAAAAAGTTGTAAATTTTGAAAAAGTCAAGTAAATTTGGAAAATATTGTAAATTTTGAAAATGTTGTAAATTTTGAAAATGTTGTAAATTTTGAAAACAACTCCTCTAGGTGCCACGGAGTCCGAGTAGTCACCTGTCGAAGTTGAACGATATTTTGGTCTCAGGGCTCTTAAGGGACTACGCTCGAATGAAGTAGCCTAGAAGCAACGACCCTTTCCCGCACCGAAACACTACCTCCTCTAATGTTCACCTAGCCACCCAGACATGCTGGCGTAGTCAGTTCGGTGCCACGACCCACCGTTTGCAAAATATATCGTTTGACAACCTTACACTGGCTCCAACTGCACTATTTCACACGTTTGCAACCAGTAGGACAGCGAGAGCACTGAAATGAAAAGGAAAAAATGAGAGAGGCTATTGTAGAGGGTCCGTATGATGAGGTTCTGGATCAGACGAGGCATCTCTAGGTGCCACGGAGTCTTAGTAGTCACCCGTCGATTTTTATTGTATATATATAGCCAATAACATATGCATGATCTGAAAATGTTGAAAATAATTGATATTTATCATCATCATAACTTTTCTTTGAGTAAGAGCACCATCATTCATCTTGTAGGTATGCAAAAAAATTCATTCCTCACAAAAGCTTTTTTTTCACCTTTAAGAATCCACTATACCAGACCTACATATCTAAAACAGTCATCTCTATAGAAAAATGATCCTTCTTACCTTCATATTTGGGCCAACTCTACTTGTTAGCCACCAAAACTTGATTTAGTCACATGTTTTTAGCCTTCATGTATTGGGAAGAAATAATGCATTCATGACTCATACCTTACTTGTTCTTGGAGAATACACTCATCACAGACCTCAAAAGCCTTTAAATAAACAATGTCCCCCTGAGTGTTTTGTATCATACACATCATCATATAGCTCTATAGAATCTCCTTTTCATATCATTGTAAATTGATTATCATAAAATCATCAACCTTCCCTCCAAATCTAGCTTCATCTTGTCAAAAAAATGCCTTTCTAGCACACGAAATCACCTAGAGTACCTTCAAGAATCTAGATCATATATGTACTCCTGTCAAGATTAGGCATTGAGAATTTTTTTCAAGCACTTTAAGTAACACCTACAGGCATGTAGGTTACAAAATTAGAGAAAATTTGAAAATTTCAAGTCATGTAGCACAATGGACACTAGATAGATACTTGTATTTTGGAATGAAACACACTTCTAGAAATGAAAATTGACCACTTTGAATGCATCATAACATGCCATGGTTGGGCTTGACATGTACACATTTCACCTGTGAAATATTCTTTACAGACGCATAAGCAAATTATATGTATATACTGATTCAAGAAACCTCAAGTCATAGACCAAACTAGCTACCTGCCTCACTAGCTTATTCAAGTATAATCATCACAAGAACAATTCTTGGAGAATATTACCAATTTAAGAGTATACTCACCATATTCTTTAAAATAATGCATGCTCTACCTCTTGAAAACATTTTCCATAAGTTATTAGATAATCCCTATAGATCTATTGGTTTGAATATTGCACAAGTGAATGATGCGATATGTGAATTGTTCCAAGACAAAACAATGCAAGCATCCAAGATTGTAAATTATGAAAATACAATCTAGATATAATTAACTGTTTCAGTTTTACAGATCTAGCATCTTTATACCATTTCCATTCAGAAATTGATTCGGGTACAAAAACTATTATAATCACATCACTTGTATTATAATGAAGAGTGAGAATCAATAGGTACTATAGTGGTTCCAATATAAATAGGGCCAACATATATCATGATCTAAAAAATTCCCTATCCTTAGGGTACCATGGCATGATGTCATCATGTCATCAAGATCCACATGGTATATGTCATGGACCTTATAATGGATTCAAGGATGCAAAATCAATGCACAAAGAAGGTTCCAGAACCTATTCCCATTCCTTATTTTAAATTGAACTTGAACATGGCCTTGGAATCAGGCCCCATAATGATCCACCTTATGAGATAGACACAACCTATTCAAAAAATGAGGATGGCTCATCTCATTTTGACAACGTGATGCATATTCTGAATGGAGGTCCTATACGAGGATCTTTACTCAAGTAACATATTTCCTAATTGAGTTCTTTTTACCTTGTCATATAATTAGATACTCCATCCAATTGAAAATTTACCCTACTATATCCTGAACCAATAGATTGGAATAAAAAATTTCACATGCCAATTTATTTCTTTGATCCAAGTGAAAGAAAAACAAACATAAGTCTCATAGTGAAATCCTCTTTGAGTCATTCGTAAACAAACAAGACAAAGAACATATAGAAAAATTGGTATACCCATTCAAAGATGATGATTAACAACATTACACTGCTTGTTAAAGAACTGAAAAAGTCATAAATATGATTTAACCAACACACATGGATATATATATAAGAATCAAACAAAGTGTGCTCCAGACGCATGTCTCTGAAAATATATATGTACATAAGTTCATAATGTATGTGTACATCTCGAACTAAGCACGTGTCATAATGTACATATGGGACCACATGCGGTCGCAAAAGGCTATATATATACAATGGACTGTGAATCTACTCATGACCACATATGTACATCCAGGTAGACTATAAATCTACTCATGAAACATCTTCCCTCTCTTCGCCCTGCTAGAAGTAGCACGTCCACGACCTGGGGATGTAGTGGAGGGAGATGCCACTACGGATTTCATCTGTGTGGTCCTAGGTGTCTCTAAGCATGCTTGCAACCTAACCTGCACATTCATAAACAACAAGTTTTTAACACCCAAAATTTTAAAATACATTCAAAATTTAGAAACTTGTACAATTTAGTAAAATGCATGTGAAATCTTACCGTAATGTCACGATCCCTATCAATTTGTTGTTGACGTGTCGTAGGGACAACAATAGACTCACGAGGGGTAAGCTACATATAAATAATTAATTTTCAAATTAAATATTTCACATATATACCTACAAAATTTGATATTGTAGATTTAAGTTTAATAAGAAATAATGAACCTCCAAAATTTAACAAATTTAAAAAATTGTGTACCTCAGTTAGTGCATCTGTAGATGCTATGGCAGTATCTATAGTAGCCTCCACAGTCTGCATATATAGAGGAGTCTCTCTAGCAGTCATAAGCTATACAAAAAACATGTACAAATCAATATTAAAATCTACATGACAGAGGTCCAAAGCATGTAATCCGTGCGTGAACTTCCAGTAATTAGAAACAAAGTGTAAAGAGATTTACTAACCTGCGTAAAACTCATGTGAGGCATGCCAGTAGCCTTAGTTCCCTGAGCAGATGATGATTCACCAGGCTCCTGTGTATAAAAGAGAAAAATATTAATACATGTACAACATACACGTGAAACAAATTATAATAATAATCTAGTGCAATTAAATGATTTATTAAAAATGTAAGTTTGTACAACTTGAAACTTACGTTTAAAACACGCCCAGCCGCAGTAGCTAGCATGTCGATGCCAGATGTTTCCTTCACCGGCTCTTGCTATTTAAAATAAAATAAAAATTAGTTTTTTACATGTATGTACACGACGTACAATAAAAAAAAATAAAATAAAAATATATATATATATATATATATATATATATATATCTCAAACATGTGAATTAAACTATTGTATATATATATATATTATTTAAATTTATTTGAATTTTACCTGTGAAAGACCAATATCAGTGGCTACAGTTCGAAAAACATTCCCCAGCATCTCATCTATAGAAAAGAAATCTTGTGAACCAACAAATGATGTCTCTCCTGTAGTGCATACGGCACCACATGATCCACAGTGGTGTGGTGCACTAGAATTGGTGCCTCCACCAACATCACTAGATGCAATTTGGGTGCTATGCTAGGTGAGAGTGTCAGTGAGCTCCCTCAATGCATGCAATGTATCAATCTCCACAACCTCCTTCACTGTAGGAGGGATAACTTAAGGCAGTGGGGGTTTTGGGGCATGGGGGATCCTAGGCTGACCTACGCATGCACCAGGTCTGCTCTGTACAGAGCCACCTCCTCGACCAATAAATTTAGAAAAGTCAAAATAATTCAGGACCTCATTGAGCACAAACTCGCAATATAATTTCTTCAAAAAATAAAGAGGAACCTCATTGTTGTTGCACGGTGGATAATCAAAAACCATCCACCATCGGTCCTAAAAATTGTTTTTGATTCTGTCATCATGCTACCAATGGATTAGGAACCGTTTGCAAGTAACTACAGGGGGCATTGGTTCTAGGGTCGGTAAATAATGTACAAATGAGGTCTTTTCCATTTATTTTTTCTTTGATGGCCGCATGAGATAGTTTATCTGCATACCACCGCCTACAATCACTTCTAAAGGTGTTCCATCTATGTATTTGGTTGGTTGCATACTCGACTTCGCCAATCAATGTTTGCAATGTATTGGCTAAAGTCATGCGGGATGGATTTGTAGCATGATTTTTTCTTATAGTTTGAATTAGGTTCTCAATGACAATTTTATTTTCTCGAATTCTTCCAATGATATTATCTTGCGCTCCTGTTGGCTCAGTGGGGACAAAAGGAGCCACAGGAGGCGGATCTATGTTTGGAGGAGGGTTTTGAGGAATGTTCGGAGGGTTTTGAGGAATGTTCGGTGGGTTTTGAGGAATGTTTTTATGGTTTGCACGATTTCGAGCTTGCCGACCAACTGATAAAATAAGAAAATTGTATACATAAACAAACATTTCAAAAAACCCATGAAAATGCAAAAAAAAACCTAAAATGCAAAAAAATGATTACAATCAGGGACTTACCTCCTCATCTTGGTGGCATGGTTGAATCTATCGCTATCCAGAAGTCTGATGAGTAATTTTGAGATGGTATTGAAAGCGTGAGTGAAAAACATTTAGGAAAAGTCGCGGTTCGAAATGAAAAATGAGGAAAATAAGGAGTCGCGGGACTGTCAAATTTTGTCTCAAAGTTCTGTGATCGCGGTTCTAAACCGCGATCGTGGTTTTAGGTTTGGTAATTACCGAACCTAGAATTTAGGAACCGCGATTGCGGTTCCTTTATTTCGGGTTTTTATGTCCACGGAATTGTCCACCAACTTCGTGCACTTACCCATTTTTTGGTTTCCTCTCTTTTGTCATCCCATTTTTGTGAACCATCATTTTTGAGATCTTGTTCATTAATATTTGGGTCTGGGTTTGTTGTTGCGTCCACAATGTCCTTGTCCCAAATTAGAGCTAGCTATTATCAGCTAATTTTGATTTCACAAAATTAATAAACATGGAAATTTTGAAATTTTTCAAAAGTGTTACTTTGTGTGATTTATCACCCTTAGCACGATATTTTTATTTTTTTGATCGTTCTGGTTTTCATTTCATCCGTTTCGGGAAAGAACTCCTCCCGCCAGGTCATAAACTGCGTTAAATATTAATTAATTAATTTATTACCCTTTCTTTGATAAAATCAATTTTATTAAAATTTGGGGTTTTTAATTAAATAAATATTAATATAATACTTATTAAAAGTCAATCGATAAATTTTTATTTAATTGCCAAGGGGAAAGTAAGCTTCTGCTTCCAATTGCCGTGTATGCCAAATTGGCTTCCTGTACCTAGATTTCCCAAATACTTCTTATTTTCCCATTTGTGGGATTTCTTCTACTGATTGCCAATCCAACCAGTTGGATAACAGGTAAAAGATGTCCTGATTTCCCATATGGGGAAATATAATGTCCCACTTGTGGGATTTCTTCTACTGATTTCCAATCTAACCGGTTGGAAAATGGGTAAATAATCTCTCGATTTCTCACATGGGGAAATAGAATGGGGATTGCTAGTCCGCCTTGCCATTTCTGCTGGTAGATGGTTGTCTTTATCCCACTTTCCCTTGGCTATTAATGCCACTACCTAGGAAAGAGGAAATTGGTTATTTCAATGGGAAGGGGAAATAGTTACAGAGAAGCTTCTTTAATTCCCGTAACCATTTACCATTGAATTATTTGGAAGAAGGTTTGTTCCTTAATCAACCGTTACAAAGAAGAAAACAAAGAATACCAGTCTGCTGTCCACACAAGTTTTGAAAGGATTTTATTTCAACACATTGGTTAAGAAATCTTTTCTAATATCACAGTCCACACATTGTTAAGGAGAAAAGACAAGCTACACACCAACATAGAGGGAGAAAATCACTCTCAACCAAGATTATTCCACACATTTGTCAGAGGGAAGAGTTGTTAGAAGTTTGAGAGGAAGAATTTCAATGTCCCAACATATAAATACACATACGCTGCTTAAAATGGAAGATGCACGTGGGTAAAAGAAATTAATGCTCACGCATTGGGGAGAGTCTACATGCAATCATGCATTGGAGGGAGGCAATACCAACAAGTATAAATCCATGCATGCCCAAAGGAAAAGCCAACATAAGACAAAAAATAAAAATAAATAAACAAAAACAAAGATCTTCCACGCAGCTTTTAAGAAAATCTCCACGCATTGGATAGAATTAAATATATAATAAAAGAAAATAGTCCATTAAAATATTTTTTTGTTTGTTTGGTTTCTTTTCTACACGGAGACCATGTGGGGAAAAGAAGAAAATTCTCAAGTAGGTTTTGAAAGAAGCAAAGTTTTAACACATTGGTAAGGAAGAAAACAACTCTCATACAGTCCAAAAGAAGGAAGCCACGCATGCACAATAATTAAAATTTTTTTTATTAAAAATCCATGCTAAAAATACAAGTTTCAACCCAGCCAAAGGTGAAAAATAACAGTCCACGTGCTAAGAGGAATAAATTTTCAATGCATGAGGAAAATATATCCATATCAATTCAAAACAGCTGCCCACGTGGGAAAGAAGAAAGAGTACAACCAAAACCAAAACAAGGAGAAATCAAAGCAAGAGCCTACACAAGACAAAAAGAAAAGGAAATGCATTTATTTCATCATCACACATTCACCTGGAAAAGCAATATGCAGCCAAAGTAGATTCATGCATTTGGGCTTGGAGTCCACGCATTTAGAGATTTTTTAAAAAAATATAGCTCATTCACGCAATTTGCAATAAGAAGAGGACCGTGCGTGAAAAGAAATCATGTGGACCATTTGATAAAATGTTAAAAAAGAGATATATCAGCACAACGAAATGAAATTAATAAAGAAAATGATAGATGCGGAATGAAGGTTTCCGCGGTTTGCATCTGTCGAAGTAATCAACTTTGGAGCTCGATATCTCGAAGCTGAGTGATTTTCGAGAAGAGATGTTTATTTCGTTGAATTATTCCCATATTCGTGTACTCATTTTCAAAATTTTAAATAAATATCACCTCATTTGATATTTTTCACGAACCCAAGAAAAATTTAGTTTGCTTGTTTTCGCCGCGCGCACAGTTTCAACTTGTCGGAAGACTTACTTGGAAATCCATATTTTGGTCTTGAGTAATTTTTAGGAAGAACTGTTTGCTTCTCTGAATTATCCCCAACTTTGTCTACTTCTTTACAAAAATTAAAATGTATGGCACTTCGTTTGATATTTTTCACGGAGTCAAATAAAATGCAGTTTGCATGATTTCGTTGCACACGCAGTTTTCAGCCTGTCAAGGAGACTAAATTTGAGGGTCGATATTTTGAACTCAGATGATCATCAGGAGAAAAGTATCAGTTCTTTGATTTCTTCCCATATTAATATATTTCCTTTCCAAGTTGTAGATTCCCAGGGTGACATTTAGTATTTTGCACAGGCTAAAACCAAATGGGATTTTCGCAGTTTTACACCTACATTTTGCTAGTAGTTTCATAAGAGTCAACTTTGACCTTTAATATTTCACTGAAGAATTTGATTTGGGAAAAAAATCTGATCCAAAAACTTTTGGTGCCTTAATAGACTCCCTCATCCAGTGAGTGTTCTCATAACAAGATTTGCTATTTTTCCTAGGGCAGTTTCAGAGGTGATTTGGGTAGTTTTGTAAGAAGGAAGTAATAGCCTGAAATCACGCTTCTGTCACAATCATGTCATCTTAAAAAAAGTGATGTTGCGGTATGGATTCAAGGGAATTCTACTCACCTAAACGCTCCATTCAGAGTACGAGAACATCGTCGATACCAACTTGGGACACGTCGACATGGGTCGATCTGCGATTGCATTTCAACCGAAGGCGAGTCACAATTTTCTCGACTCTTGTTCTGAATTGATTATCACTTTAATGGATGTACCACGATACTTTCATAGTGTGGCAATTCAACTCCAATGGTGCCGTAGTGGAAGTAACATCTGACTTCCTCATTATGCGGTATAGGTCATAGCTATTGGTAGAGGTCTTTTCAGAGTTAAAAGCCATTGATATCGGCAGAGATCGATAATGGGAGAAACTTGTCTACATAAATTATCTTCAATTAATAATTATACAAATCTATTCATCGACAAATAAAAATAAATGAAAAGTGTAGTTGTTTAGATAATCAAGCAAGGCCACATCATTCAAGCATGTCCTTGTCAATTCTCAGTTAGCAGCGGGCGTGATACTTCATTGACTAGTATTAAATTGGGAGTGTTCTCGAATTGGATAATCGTGAGCAGATTAGAATGACAACACTTCGGGATGGTGACAATGACAAAAGACATAATCCAAGGAGTGAATTGCAATCTCAACTCTTAGGTGATCTTCTCAATGGCAAAAGATTGGGAGTTGGATTCTAACAAACCAAGGTGCCGTAACGACTATGGTCTCGCGAAAAATGAATAATTCACCATAGAAAGGTATTCAGAGCATTTGGAGAATTTTATGCAATTGTGAATGCGAAGGCAAATAAGGATAAAATTGATCGTACCAGGATGTTGCTGAAACAGAGAGGTGGATGAATTACTCAAGTTTTAAGCTAGACTCTCTTGTCAGCTGAAGGATTGTGGAGCACGGTCAATGAGTTCATTCCTGTATGGCTGGGATAGGAAGACTCTTGGCCCAATGGATAAGGAACTGATCATAGTCTCATTGAAACATCTTCTTCGTGCACACTAAGAATGATGCATGCAACAGTGAAAGCAGAATATGATTACCTTCATCTTGAGAGTCATATACAAACAACTTTGGGAAGATCTTCCTTGACTTAGGTGGCAAGGGAGAATATTGTGTAAATTCCAAAGGGCTCAAATGGTTTACCCATAGAGTGGGTGAAACCAAAGCCATTACATGAATTAGAAAAAGATAGGCACTTGATATTTCATATCAACAGAGTCATCAGCCTTCATTCTAGGTGAGATTCCTTAATATGAGGACCAAATGGTAGACACTTCATTCCCTAGCGGATTAGCCAAAAACTATTGGCAAATATCTATGTCACTTTTGTCATTTGGTATTCTGCATGGGCTCGCCTACTTTATCCGACATAAATTTTCCAACATTGGAGAGATCACCTATTGACAGGGTGATCTAACCTCTGCGTTTGAGAGGGAAAACTCCCTTGTATGATAGGTTTTAAGGGGTTTGGATACTTTTGACCAAGAAAGTACCCAAAAGGAGAAATAAAGGAAAGATATATGAAATGAGAGGGAGAGGAAGTAGGAAAGAAAGTGGAAAGAATGTGGAGGGGGAGCATGCAGGGACAAGAAAATATAGATCTCATTCCTACATACTAGAAAGTACACCATGAATAGTAAATAGCTTGCATATGAATACTTTGTATGGAAGAGAAATTAAAGATTACATATGACATAAGAACACATTCAACCACCAAGGATATGAAGACACAAATTTTGACAAGCATCCTTGTATTTCTTATTCGACTAAGTATTTACAATAAGCAACATCCAATAGATTCATAGACTCGAAGTTCTCTTGAATTTCGAATTGAAGCATCTAGACACAAAGTTACATCTACTTCCATGCCTTGAGAGTTAAGGACACAAAGTTCCTCTACCTTCAAGATTTGTTGAGAGAAAAAGGTCCAAAGTCCTTCCAACTTCCAACTGTTGATGCCCAAGGACTACAAACTTCCTCCAAATGCCAGCCACTGGGACCAAAGGATTCAAAGTTCCTCACAATTCCTGTCTCTAGACACAAAGTTCCAGCCCTTTACAAATGAGCCCCTAACTCCCTTTTATAACCAAAAAGTTGGTTGAAAAGTAGTTAGGGTTACTTTAGGGCACAATTAGGTCATTTGATGAATATAACATTATTTTAATAAAGTAAAGTGACTTTATTAAAATAATATAACTTTATGACTTTATTTTAATAAAGTAATGTTACTTTATTAAAATATTACAACTTTATAACTTAAATGACCCAATCAATTATTACAATAATGAAGTGGGTACATGTGGACCCCACTTAGATGACTTGGACACACACATATAAATCCTAGTCAGCAATGTGCCACCTAGATCAAGACACCTAGGATCAGTTCCTTATCCATTGGGCCAAAAGTCTGCCTATCCCAGTCATATGAGAATGAACTCATTGACCATGCTCTGCAATCCTCCAGATGACAAGAGAGCTGAGCTTAAAGCTTGATTAGTTCATCCACCTCTTCATTTGACTAGCATCCAGGTGTGAGAAATTTTGTATTCATTCACATTCGCATTCACAATTACACACAATTCTCCACATGCTCTGAATACCTTTCCATGGTGAATTCTTCATTTGTCACGAGACCGTAGTCATTACGCCACCTTGGCTTGTCAATCAGCACCATTGTCTTCAAGATACTTGATTTATCTGATATGTTGTACTTGATTTGAAAATCCTTCTCGTCCTCATTTTTGGGGATGAAAGCTTCAACAAGACATCATCTCCACATGTTGAGGGCATGTACTTAGCCACATCAATCTTGAATAACTTCCCGCAGATATCTAGAGATCATCGGGCAACATTCCTTCCTTGCATCGCACAATTTGACTTCTGGAATTCCTATGAGTTTGCGTAGCTTGAGCACCTTGTCCTCACATGAGTTGGGGTAGAATCACGAGCTAGCATTGGGCTTGGATGAGATACTCGATGTCACTGGAGTGCTCCTCATTGTGATGACTTTTCTCCTCATGGATTCACAATTTGTAATTTGTTGTATCACCATGTCCTGCCACCTCAGCTTGTCAGAATCTAGCTCCTGATCTTTCACCATTGAGAATCTCTTCCAAGAGTTGAGATTACAGTTCACTTCCTGGAGTTATGTCTTTCGCCTTTGTCACCATCCCGAAGTGTTGCCATTCTAATCCACTCACAGATCATCCAATTCGAGCATGCTCCAAATTTAAGATTGGTCGATGAAGTATCGCACCCACTGCAAATTGAGAGCTGACATGGACATGCTTTAATGATGTTGTCTTTCTTGATGATCCACACAACCGTACTTACCATTGATCTTGGCTTGTCGATGAATAGATCTGCCACAATGATCAAGTGAAGACAATTGATGTAGACACGCTTCTCCCATTATCGATATCTGCCGATAACAATGGCTTTTGACTCTAAAGAGACCTCTGCCAATAGCTATGACCTATACCGCATAATGAGGAAGTCAAAGGTGACCCATTGGTGCCATCAAGAAGCGTCAGCACCGTGGAGATGAGACTGAGAACTTACAAGTCAAGGTCACTTCCACTTCGAAGCCGTTGGAGTTGAATCACCACGTTGTGCAGGTGTCGTAGTGCTCCACGCAGGTGATGAACAATATGGGACTATGTACAGACATTGGGAATGTTTTCATGCATGAGATACTACTTTGTAATAAGCATAAGGAAAATTTTGACTTGCCTTTGGTTGATACATGATCCCAAAACCGACTTACGTCAACGTGTACCAAGTTGGTATTAATGATGTTCTCATACTCTGAATGGAGCGTCAAGGTGGGTAGAATTCCCTGAAACTCATACCGTAACACCACTTTTTTTGAAGATGACATGATTTTCAAGACGTGACAAAAGCGTGATTTCTGACTATTACTTCTAAACTTCAAAACTTAACAAATCACATCTGAAACTGCCCTGGGAAAAATAATAAATCTTGTTCTGAGAAACTCTCACTTGATGAGGAAGTCTATTAAGGTACCAAAAGTTTTCATATAAGAGGTTTTTTTTCCCAAATCAAATTCTTTAGTCAAGTATTAAATGTCAAAGATGACTTCTTTGAAACTGAAATGAAAATGCAGGTGTGAAACTGTGAAAATTTTGTTTGATTTTAGCCTAGGAAAAATACCAAACTTCACTATGGGAATATATAACTTATCAAGAGTGCACATGAAGGTGGGGAGAATCAGAATAAATAATCCTTTTCTCATGAATATCATCTGAGTTCAAAATATATACTCTCAAAGTGAGTCCCCTTGATAGCCGGAAAATTACACGCGCAGCAAAATCAAACAAATTCCCTCTGATTTGGGTCCGGGAAAAATACCAAATGAGGTGTTATGAATTTACAGCTTAGAAAATAGGTACATGAATTTTGGAATAATCCAAATAACTAGACCATTCTTCTTGACAATCACCCAGGCCCGAAATATGGGTTCTCAAAGTAGGCCTTCTGAAAAGATGAAACTGTGCGGGCAGCGAAATTCAAACGAACTGTATTTTATTTGGGTCCATTAAAAATATCGAATGAGGATCTAGGATTTTGAAAATGGGTATAGAAGTCCATAACATGAGTAAAATTGTGGGCAATGATTGGTTTTTCACGAAAATCACCCTACTTCGAGATATCAAGCTCCAAATTTGACTACTTTGACAAACAAATAACAACAGCCCATTTTGCATCCTACACAAAGGAGATTTTGTTCTTCACCTCAATCCTTCTCATAAGAATCCATATCACAATTTACCTTACTCTGGGAACATTTGAAAGACCGTAACATTTGTTTCTGCATTAATGAGATCTCGCCATTGTTTTCTTCATTACTTTCATTTTCTTGTGCTGATATATATCTTATTTGACATTTTGTCAAAATTTCACGTGATTTCTCTTTAATTGTCATGTTCTTGATATAATGATGTCAAATAGTTGAAGCTCAAAGTATTAACATCATCCAATCACTATTAATAATCTGTCAGGCTCCTGAACTCAATTTCCCAATTTTGGACCAATAGCCACATCCACGCTTGAGCAACCATGTCCAACAATATAGTCTTCTTTTTGCAGCAAATAACAAAAGAATGCCTTCTATTGGAGCCTCAGAAGTTTCCAATTGATTTATCCAAGCTTACAAATAGTGAACATTATTATCACAAAAATTAATTTGCTTCACACTTTCCCCTCGTATTGCTTATGTGGGCTTCTCTTTGACATAAAGACTATGTTATACAAATGAACCCATTTCGTCCATTGTATCTTGCACTGGGATAGCCTTCACTAAATTTGTTGGTTGTAATTGATTCTTCCTTAGGCCTACATGACTAATTGATTTTTCTTTATTATCTACGTGGGTGGTGCTTTTGTGTTGGACTAGCTTATTCAAACAACTGTGTGGCCTTCCCTCTTCTCTAGATGTTCCATTCTCATGGTTGTGTTCTTGTCCTAGTAGCGTTCTCTTGAAATATGCCTTGGAACTGTGTTTCTAATGGTTTGCATGGGTAGGATTTCTTTGGAATGGGAAATTCCTTCAATATGGCATTCTTCTTTGTCTCATGTGTTCAATTGTTTCCTAATATCTTCATTTTTGTAATTGGATCAACTTCTTCTTCTTGATCAAAAGAAGTAGTTACGCGGGAGTGGAGTCAGGGAAAGTGAAGTGGAAATGTAGTTACCGGGAATATAGGAGATGGGAATAAATGCGGGAAGAAGTGATAGTTATGGAACAGGGAAGAAAAGTGGGGGAAAGCCAAGGCAAATTGCTCGCATGTGGAAAAGTGG